>OY754466.1:36759200-37359200 GCA_963575645.1 Xanthostigma xanthostigma | reverse complement strand
CGGCGTACGATTGTGTTGTTCCCCAATGTGGCATCTGTCAGATTGATAAAATTAATTCACATACGTTACATTTCACTAATTTACTGGTTTCTATTGTATGTTTTATTTTAAAGCTCGCTCTCAATACAATGCAACCAACATAAAGATCAAAAACCTATATCTCTGTTATATTGGGTGTGTTCCGTAATATAACCCAGTATACTGACCAGTGCTAATGACGTCATGAATCCGACGCCATAATTGTACTGGTGTGCCACCATATTGTACTGGTGAGACAGGTGTAACGTAGCGTAAATATTTAGCCAGGCGTGTGTGAATCAGACTTTGTAGAATTTTTTATTTTATTATTTGTTATTTGCAATAATGTGTTCTCAACAAAGTAAATAATTACTTTTGGTGGACGAGGGAAATAATAATACGTCAACGCGCTGGCTAGTATATTTCGGAGCGAATCCACAGTATGGCGTCGATTCATGACATCATTAGCACTGGCCAGTATACTGTGTCGTATTTTGGAACACACCTAATGTAACATATGTTTTAAAATATGAAAATTACACCAAGAAAAAAAATGTAAGCCGTCGTGAGACGCCTACTTGGAAAAATTATTAAAATAATAAACCGTTATGAAAAGTATATCATTATAAAATAGTGAAAGCATATATTTCTTCTGCGCGTGTGCCGATTTTCTCCAAAAACAATAAGGTTTTTCATATTTGTGTATCAAACATCCTTCCAAAATTTTGTTTCAATCCGCTCAGCCGTTTGACCTGACCTGACTAACAGACGAAAAAGAAAATGGTGCCGGGCCGACCTGTTGGAGAAAGTACTTTCGTCTGTCCGTGAGGTCAAACGGCTGAGCGAATCGAAACCAAATTCGTTAATTGTTTTTGGCAGAATCGGCGCAGGCGTAGATGTGATGATGGTATACTTTTCTTAATGGTTCTACTTATTTTTACAAGAAAATTAAAAAAAAAAATTATAAGCTTCATGGTTTCGGATAATATAATTAGAAAAAAAATGGATTTGGTTTTGTTGTGAAAATTTGTAAAAAAAATAATTAGATACCTAGCTGCATGCTTTTGTTAATTTTTACATGTAAAACCATATTATGTTACAAATAAATAAAATTGTCGACCAATTTTTCTCAGACCAATATATTGACAAAAAATAAAAAATAACAAATAAATATAACATAAGATGTCATCTTATGTTATATTGATTTGTTATTTTTTATTTTTTGTCAATATATTGGTCTGAGAAAAATTGGTCGACAATTTTATTTATTTGAAGAGTTCTATTCAGACGTTAATCAAAGATTTGCATATTATGTTACCATGCAAATTAACAGCAAACATAATATTAATTACTAGTCGTCACCCGCGTCACCGCACATGTTAACCGAAATTTTATATAATAAGTCCAATGACAATATTTTTGAAGCCGGAATGGTCTTGATGTCATCCGATTGGCTGGAATGTTTTTTATGGTAATATATAGAAATTCTTTTAATAGGATAATTTGTTATTTGAAATCTGTTTGATACTTCGGATTCGTAAATTTGATAAACGTGTTTCCCTCAACTAATAACCGTGCCGCTGTCACTGTACACTTGTATATGTGTATCTCTGTGAAAGGGATATCTGTATATATTGCACTTCATCTCAGTTTTATGTCCATAATATAAGATCACAATACTTTTTTATATCGCTGTCGCCGGCTCGTAAAATTGCAAAAATCGGTGTAATTTAAGATTGTAATAAACTAAAGTGTAGGTATCTATATATTTGTTGTTACACAATTTGGACTATTTAGATAAAGAAATTCAACTATTATAGACATATGCAAATAAGATTATATTTGTCCACTATTTTTTAAAGTGTAAAAATGTTTAGTATATTTTAGCCGATTTTATAAAAAAATATAAGATTTGGTCATAAAATAATTCGCGCTTATCAAGGTTAAAGTGAAATATAAATTAGATTAATTATGGCGTATATTACTCTCTATTGTTAATACAACCATTAATTTTCAAATTATTTTTCTGTCGTTTTTCTGAAAAAAAAGATCAAAAAGGACAAAAATCAATATCAAACAATTTCAGGAATTTGAAATATGATATGTCATTCTAAAAATATATTATTTTGTATTTATCGAATACAAATAACATTTTGTATTTCTCTTTTTTTATAATAAAATAACACTAACAAATAACAATTATATTTTGATATTAAATATGTGAAGACTGAAGATGGAGTAAAAACTAAAAATAGTTGGCAAAACCAAAAGTGCACATCCCGCAAGTTTTCCACTGTAGGTATGATAAAAAAAAACAAAATTGAAAAGATATTTTTAAAAAATTTAAAGAAATAAATAATTCAAAATTAAAAAAATATTTTTTTAAATTTGAAAAAAAAAAATAAGAACTATGTAGGTATACATAATATAATATATAATTAATATCAAGTGGAATAAAATGGAATAGAAAAAAAAAAATAAAATCCAATTATTTCGGAAGGAATCGAACCCAGGACCTTACTGTTGTGGGTCTGATGACATACCCATTACGTTACGAAACTTGCTAAGCATTCTACTGTTATTACGGTATACAAGTGTAGCACTTGTTTTATGGACATTTGCACAGTAATTATTATATTGTTTTTTCAAACTATTGACTGTCAAAAAATAATAAAATAGAACTGTTTATAAAAATTAAACTACTGAACACATTTTAGTGAATTTAAATAGGGTTCTGGTCTGATAGTAAATAAAGTGAATAAAATATAACCCAAGGCAATCTGACCAAAATTGCGATCTGTAGAGTCGTGACGTACATACGTACGTACATACGTACGTACATACGTACGTACATACGTACAGACCAACCGACGACTGCTGTTCGTGATTTTCAATTACAATTTTAGTAGTATTTATGAACTCGAATGGATTTAAAAATGGTTCTGTTTTATAGATCAGAATCTCCTCTTTTCAAAAAGCTTCAATTTGAATGGATTTCTAGCGAAATTAACTTAGATACAACTTCTTATGTGAACGAAAGTCAGCTCTGACGCGCAAAGCGATAATAAAGCACATACCGCTAGTTTAGCGGTATGTGCAATATACCACAATTTAACCTGTGTCAGTTTGCAGAGAGTTTCGTTAGCTTTTTATATTATTATATTTGCTGTCGAGTTGAAAGAAAGCCAAAAATCTGGCAATAATCCTGACTTTTGTTTCTCACCCTACCCCCCAATGGGAGTAACTGACTCGTTTAAGAGGAGGAATTTCTGGATTTCTTGAAACAATACTAAGGAATTATTATAACAAAAGATAATTCCAGTTTGAATTTTTTAAGCTCCAAAATACTTGGTGTCTGTTTTATACTTAAGTATACCTATAACCCAATAATTTGTCTTGAAAAAAAAAACAATTATTTTGTTAACGACCAAATTAATTTATTTTAACAAAATTAAAGGCACCAGATCATAAGAAGCCATAAATTTAATAATAATAATATTTTTTGTCATGACAGACGCCATTCGTACCATTACAAATTTCCATCTGCCACCCATTTTCTCTCAAACTTAAACTTAATTAATGGCAATGGGCGATTGAAGAAATTAAAAAAAAAAATAGGTTAAGGTTGTCAGTTTCGTGAGTTATTTCATACAGAAAGAATGACCCTGCATAAGTAATCTGGAATTATGGGAAACCCGTAAAATGGCTACTATTTCTCGGGGAGAAGCAGCATGAAAGAGTCCCAGCCACATCTGGCCCCGCCGGGATTCGAACCCAGTATCTCCCGAATGCGAGTCTAGTGTTTTCACAATTACGCTAGTACACCGCTCGGCAGAAATCATAAGTTTAGAAACATAGAATTGTTCTTTAATAAAGAAATAATGTGAAGTAGGTAGAATGTATCGTTATTTGAAATATGTATGTAGTTCCACCTCATTTCTGCTCGTAGCTCATGCAACCGTGAAAATAGAGCGGTTCGTATCCTTTTACGTTCCATTAGAAATACTACACGTCTTTTCTATACATATAGTGCACATGTATATAGAGAAGTCAGGATCGGCATATACCTATACTTATAATCATAGCTTTGATAAAAGTAATGTTTCGAAAAGGAACTACAGTACCCAGATTCAGTTAATTATTTATCTATATAATTAATAGGCAAGCAGTTTTTTTGTCTGTCTATCTCCTCCTAGACCACTGGACCGATTTCGATTAACGAGTCTACAAATTTAGACTTTTTCAAGTACTTGAAAAAGTCCAAATTTATATAGACGAAACGTCGTACAATAAATAAATCTAATATTTTTGTCCACAATTCTTATTATTATTATCACGATAGACACGATATCTAATATATAGGCACATTTAATTTGTAATTTGGTTCAGATTTTGAAATAATAATACATTTAAGAAAAAAAAATAGGAGATTACATTTTTATTTTATCTAAAAACAAACTTAATAATGCATCGATTAAACCTCGTTATCTTCAGCAACCTGTTTTATACCTGGAGCTAATAGCCTTGCTGCCGAAGCCTTAAAAAAAAACTTAACAATAAAATCACAATACACTATATTGACGGCAGGGTTTTGGCACTGCGACCCGAGTTTGTTTAGATTCAGATTTATTTATTATTAACTTCTCGATTCGGTTTCGTTCGAGTAGATTTTGGTTTGGTACGCAAGAGCAACACATCTCTCATATTATCATCTTACTGCATCCATTTTGATTTTTTGCATCTACTTGTAGCCAGCGATACACCATTTTGGCTCAAAGATTAGGTCTTATAGGACTAGAATGTAAATTTTAATTGACATGTTCGTTTAACTATTTCAAAGATTGAAATAGCTTCTCTGTGCAAGTGCTTCGGTATTAAAACAACAGATATCATTAATCCTGGAATATATTCACGATTCGAGAACTTTTTTGTCAACCTTTTTCGTTAAACAAAAATGTTATTTTTCACCGACGTTAGTCTATTAATAAAAATGTTATTTTATGAAGAACGATATAAGTATATACTCTATTGAAGCAGGTTAGTCAGTATACTAAATCAATCAATCAAGTCTTTTGAAATGCGTCAAGGGTCATTCAGATGAAATACTCTAACGATTTAATATAAGATGTGAAGCTTTTTTATTTTCATTAAGGAAGCTCCACTGGTAAAGCTGGAGGAAGCGGGCGAGGCAAGGGGAACCTCTCATAGTAAAGTATAGAACTAACAGGTTATTGCCAATGTTAAGAACTTGAGCTGCGAAAAAGTTTTGTATGATGCACTATTCGTATTGAAAATGTCAACTCATTTTGGTAAGGCTGATATTTTCACAGTATTTTAAACACACCTTTTCATAACTGTATTTAAAAAGGCAAAACTAAATTCCGGTCCGAACACTTCGGCAGACTTGAATGGGTGAGATAAGGGATGTTCAAAGTAGTCTTCCGGGGTGTTTCGATTGGAATTTTGTTCTGCCTTTTTAAATACTGTTTAGAACAGGTGTATTTGAAATACTGTAAAAATATCAGCCTTGTCAATTTGAGTCGACGTTTTCAACCCTACTAGTGCATATTTAGGGGTTGACCCCTAAAAGCGACTGGACTTGGTGACGCAAAATGCTATTTTCGTTGTTTACACCGAATAAACTACATTATATACTATGTCATTTCCATACCTAAATCAGCTTCCAAAAATACCTCTTGGACTATTATAATTGAGACCATGGTTGTCAGTTATGAAAGAGAGATAAAAAAAAAATTTGATACTTTTGTTGAAATTTGAGTTCGACTGCCGCCCCTGACAAATATTCTAAAAGATTGATCTAATGTTGCAGCGTAACTCGAGAACTTTCAAGTGTATATGTTCAATAAAAATGAACTAAACGATTCTGTCGACATATACTGGCAAAGAGAAATGTGTGAAATAACGATGTCAATGTTGTCTGATGTCTTTGCTTTCGCGTATGTAGTTTTTAAAAAATAAACAGTAATCTTACTTTTCGAGGTATCTTATGTCGCATCTTTTACTGGAAGAAAATTCCTTCATATTGCATGACTTATGGCAAAAAACATTTTTACAAAAATAGTTGGCTATTAAATTACTATTAAGAAACACCCCATGTTATCATAGCGTTAAAATGGAACTTGTGTTTACATAAATGTAATTGTCGGGAAACTTACAAAACCTGTTAATGGTTGAGTTGTCAGTTTCTCTACAGTGTGTTCACCGAAAGTGATAACAGTGAATAATTCATGTATTCTGCTAGATACAAAAAAACAATGAGTTTAAATAGTTTTTTGTTCAACTCGAGATTTACTATCGGAAACTGCTGAGGTATATTTTTTAACCGACTTCAACAAAAAGGAGGAGGTTCTATGTTCGTCTGTATATATATTTTTTTTTATGTACACCGATTTCTCCGTCAATTATGGACCGATTTTCAATTTTTTTTTTTATTCGAAAGAGTGCACCTCAGAGGTGGTCCCATCGGAACCAAGTCAGGATCTGATGGTGGAATCCGGAGAAATCGAGGGAAACTCTCAAATTTCAAAGAAACGCATAATGTTTTTTATGTATGTTCACCGATTTTTAGTGTTAGATTAACACTAAAAAGAGAGAAATAAAATTTTTTTAACAAAAAAATGGAACCGACTTCACACTAAAAAGTAAAAAATAATTGCGTATTGAAATGTTTTGGAGTCGGTGTCAGCCAAAATGAAATCTATTCCGAGAACTACACCGACTCCAAAACATTTCAATACACAATTATTTTTTACTTTTTAGTGTGAAGTCGGTTCAATTTTTTTGTTAAAAATATTTTATTTACACTTCAAACTCGACCGGAAGTGTATATGCCATTTTTTTCAAATGGCAACACATTTTTTAAATTTTAGAAATCTCCTTTTTTCTCTATAAATTTATATAAAATAGGTGACATAAGAAAATATTCGACAAAAACTTTATCAATTTATTAATTAAATACACAGTAATAATTTATTATTGTTATTAATAATTTACACATGTGTGGAGTGCTCTATATGAAAAACAATTATTACAGTATATTTAATTAATAAATACTGTCGGCAGGGTCAGGCACTGCGACCCGAGTTTTACTCGTTTGTAAATGTCAATAACGTTTTTTACAGGCTTAAGTTTAACTGCTGAACCGTGGAAACTGTATTGATTAAACACATCCCCATCTTTTTTAACTAGGTCATTTAGCCTCTTAGACAAATAGACAGCAGCAGACACGTCGATACACCTGTCTAGGGTGGCTAGAAATGTTTTTAGTTTGTTTTTACCCGACTGCGCCAGAAAGAAGCTAGTGTTTTTCGAGTGTATGTGTGGATATGTATGCTGTATGTTGTGCAAACGGCTTGATGGATTTTAACCACATAGTTAATAAATTACTATACATGAATCATTGTCTATCTACTCAATGTGCGGTGAATGAAGGCAACAAAGCGTATAGAAAATATATCTGCGTCTCTTTCTTCGATGTAATTCCCTGATTTCTCCGATGATAGGATTGGTTGATATACTTGCATTCAATCTGAATAAAGTATTTTTGT
Organism: Xanthostigma xanthostigma; assembly: GCA_963575645.1. Taxonomy (NCBI): domain Eukaryota; kingdom Metazoa; phylum Arthropoda; class Insecta; order Raphidioptera; family Raphidiidae; genus Xanthostigma; species Xanthostigma xanthostigma. The sequence goes on along the minus strand of OY754466.1, from coordinate 37,351,614 downwards.
TTCAAAAACTTCGTCTTTTTCTATAACGTTAACATGGGCGTACCCAGCTTTTGGCCCAGGATGGGGCAAATTATGTATCGTGTTCACAGACTAATAGGCCCCACTCACGATTAAACTTCATGCCACAGTTCAGTGTTCAGTGAAGTTGGACCGATTAATCGAAAGACTGACTGGTACCACACACAGTTCATGCAAACTGCTCATTTTTTAAAATTTTTTGTATTCAGTTTGGTTCAGTTGTTTGCATACACTCGTCGAGTATAGATATATAAAATATATATTATATAGATACTATAATATTAAGTATACTAAGTATAGATAATTAATAAGAACTAAATGAGTGATTTAAATGGTGAGGATTGGCTGTTCATAGCTATGGAATTGTATTTAGAACAAGGAAATAAAAAAAAGAAGAATATGGGTGAAAAATTTGTTAGAAATGCGTAATTCAAGAAGTCATGTTTATTTAATTAATGAATTACATCTTGAACCGCTTGATTGTATTTACAATTATTTACTGGAATTAGTTACCCTATTTATTAAGAATCACGACACAAATATGCGAAAATCTATTTCTGCACAAGAAAGACTTGCAGCAACATTGAGATTTTTGGCTTCTGGTTGTACAAAACACAGAACTCCAAAAACTGAACTGAAAAAAACCCACACCCACAGCAGTTTACTTGAACACTGAACTAAAAGTCGTTCAAAAATCAAGATGAGTTCATGCCTGACTTCAGTGTTGGTTTCAGTGTTTATTTGTCCCACACATTATCATGCTTCACTGAACTATAAGTTTGAACACTGAACTGTGGCAGGAAGTTTGATCGTGAGTGGGGCCTATAACAGACTAACCGACTAACAGACGCACAGAGTTTTTCCAAAAATATGTTTTTGGATTTGGGGGACCTCGACACGAAAAGATATAGTAAAATTTTAAAAAGTGATTTTTGACCTAAATTAGTACCTATCATTCCCCACTTGTGGGTTGGAATGGTAAGAAAGCATTTACTATTATTGTAGTCCAAGAAATTAAGGACATGGCCAATTGACTTATTAGATATAACCACTGATTTATCTACTAACTGGATTGTTGATTCAGTGACAAGCTATTCTGCCCTAAAAAGGCAAAGGGCAGTAAGTGACATTTGTTGTAAAATGAGTTCATACTGAAACCAACGACAGCAGTAAGTGCTGCAGCAATAATTGTATTGTCTTTAAAAAATGTTTCCCCCATGTTTTGGTTTCCATAATCTAAAATTCTGGACGGTTAATACATTTTTATTAAATCTTGATTTACTCAAATGTCATAAGTTGGTCACTTACTGCCTTTTGCCTTTTTACGGCTGTAAATTTAAAGCTCATTTAACGCCTCGCAATGCTTCAAAAGGCATTAAATACTAATGCATTTTGTGCTGCTATATTAATCTCCATTCACTACCAACCATTACGACAGGGTAATCGACAATCGTATTAATATTGTAATTGGTACTATTCACACCATTTCGAAGCGCTGGAAGAACATTAAATACAGAATATTTTCGCTTTATTCAATCCTATTCGGACCCTCAATCCAGTAAATATAGAGATCAGTGGAGACAACAGTGTGATCGATTTTTCCCCAAACTTTTCACTGGAAAAAATTTGAACAAACAGTCGTTCAGATTCATTTCCGACTAGAGTTGTAAAATAAAGATTGAACAGCCGGGCTTTAGTTATTAAAAGACAAAAGTGTCTCCCGTGTGCAGTTATCAAGCAGATTTCCTTTGTGTTCTTTTTACATTTCATTTTGAATTACTGCATTTATACCTTTATGTACATTGTAATGCTACCCACTTCAGTATGTTTACAAAGGTTTTTAGATGAAACCGGCGAATGTATAAGTTAATCATTAGGGAAGATTTATTTTTCTCATTTGCGCTTCTACATTTATAGGTGGAGAGTTGACGACGAATTTAGGGTATGTATTTTAGGCAAGTTGAAATAATAAAAAAACAGTATTTTATCAATGGGTGAATCTGGAATCGCAAGTCTGGCAGAGCGTTTGCGGTTATTTCGCTTCTGCGCAGCATATGACATTTGCAAAAAAAGAAATCAAAAAAATATGTTTTGGGCAACTTGAAATGTTTTTAATCTTTTAATTCAGCATTTATATAATCCAGAAATAAAAATCCTAGACTATTTTGTCGGTTATAAAGTAGAGCCAGACCCCCTGAATATATTTAATTAGTATACGCAAAAAATATGAACCTCGTACGGACGGCACTGGTTAAAATTAAAAAGATCTTTTACGTCAAAAAATGCTCCTTAATGATTAAAAGGTGTGTACAAAATTTCATAAAAATATCTAAGAGTGATAAGAAAATTATGATCATAAAAGTTATATTTTTCTTAAAATTTAAACACCCTGTAGCTCAAAAATTAATAAGTTTCGGACATATATTGATATTAACTTTTCTTCTTAAAATTACCCAAGGATTCACATCATTAAGTATCGGCACTCAATTAATAAACTCCCTATATTATTTAAAATTGTATTTTTCTTTCTAGTAGGTATATATTTCAGTAAAACCCTGTCTTTAAAAGGTATTAATAATTTTACAAATCTATATTTAGGTATTTCGTTGGTGTACTGCGGGCTTTAAAAAAAAGACACAACCTTTTATTTAACAGAGTGCATTAACTGCCGCAGGCTGGGATTGTTTTATAGAATGTAGTGGAAAATGTTCTGAGCACGTCTTCGTTGATTTTCCACAACGGCTGTTACGTCATTCTCACCGGTGTATTCAAGGCACGTTGCCCTGTCCGTCGGTTTGAGATGCCGCTTTGACCGCTTGTTATAAAATGGACGGGACGATAAATAATATAGTCGACGAAATCGTAAAAGACCAATTGCGTGACACGCGACATTTGGACGCATATAATAATGAAATATGTATGACAGGAAAAAGCTTTACTTTAGGGTTTAGACGTCTTGTTTTCAATCGATAGTAAGCCAAGTTGATCTGGATTGTGTCTTAAGGCCGCTGCACATGAGCGGGGTAGCGTAGCGGTGAGAGCACTGACTCGCAATCGAGAGGTACCGGGTTCGAATCTCGGCGGGAGCAGATGTGGCTGGGATTAATCATTAGGCAGACTAGGCAACTGCCTAGGGGCCCCGCATTGACTAGGGGCCCGTGCACGCACCAAGAAAAAAAACTTTTCATTGAACAAAATTTTATTTGAAAATTTGTATGAAGTTTCCCAACAACAATATTATTTTCTTTCGTTGTTTAAAATAACTACGTCACGTCTCATTTCTCTTTCCTGACCCATCAAAAAACCTGGATCATCAATAATTATCTATAACCTATTCATTAAGACCATTTCAATAAAGCTAACGAGTCAGGTAAGGCGATGCTGCAGCATCTAGTCAAAGTAATCAAGTTGTTACAATATCACATAAGATATTGAAGTAACACGATGCCTGAAGCCGATCATCTGGAAGCTACTCATATCCCTTCATCAACTTGTAAAGACCTGATTGCATTGCCTAGGGGCCCGGACGGGGTTAACGGCCCTGGCTGGGAGTTTTTCCTCTCGCCGAGAAACGGTAATTCCTATACCGCCCATCTTGTTGATGTTTTCCATGGTTTTCCTCAACAATATTATTCCAGATAAATATTGAGATGGTTCCTTATTCAAGGCCATGGCCGATTACCTGTAAAATTCCTATGCTCAAATTAAATTATCATAATTTCCTAAAAATTCCTTCATTCGTCCATTGCTATTAATTAAGCTGAAGTTTAAAAATTGTGGAAAATAACGGGCAGTGTGGTAGAAAAAAAATTGTAATGTTGCGAATGGCGTCTGTTATGACATAAAGTCGAGAAATGGATGTTAATTATTATTATGTCGCATACGTGACAAGACACTGTTTTCTGATTGGTTTTCGCTCAAAAGCTGCAAAGAATCAAACACGAAAAATAAGCCTCGGTTTTAATTTTGAAATCTAGGTTTCGATCTTAAAAAAATCCTAAGCTCTAGAAATATGTTTTCGAGTGCGCTGAATCCGAATATGACATTATAATTTTATACATGATGACACCTTCCAAAATTACCTAGTTTTGATTATTTTTCTACTTCTAAAAAACGCAAAAAAGTTGAACATGATGTTTGTGAATTCAATGGGTATCCCTATTATATATCTATAAAATCTCGCTAAACATATCTGTAGCTAAAAATCTATTGATTTTTAGGCTATGCGCCCATGGACACTTTTTCTTAGTGTATATAAAATAAAACCATTTTGGATCAGTTTATCCGAGAAACAAATCCCATAAGGTTTGTGCGGGGTCCTTTGTGAATGAGTTATCAGTTTCCAAACAGTTAATTTTTCTCAATATTTTTATCTTAGTTATTGCACTATGTTATCTTGTTTATTATTTACTTAGTTTGATATATTATGTCTAAAAAACTGATATTTGAATTATGTTGATCGAGTGGTCAATTTATTTACTTCACTGTCCTTTCTTTTTTATCCAGTGCTAAAATAAAATACTAAATATGTATCAAGCATAAAATAATTTATACAGCGGAGAAAAGGTTACAAATACTCGAAAGATTCGTTAATAAATAATAATATTGTCAAACCTTCATTTTGATATTGGCTCTAGAAAATTCATGTGAAGATAGAGTTTTTTCTCAACTATCAAACGGAGGATATTAGTGACAATACAAAAACTTGTCAAATGCCATACATGCGATATTGAATTAGATTTAAAGCGAATATTCAAATCTTTGATAAACGTCTGAAAAACTGGTCGATAATTTTATTTATTCAACACGCGTGAGTAATATATAATTTCGGGGCCCTGCTAAATTCGGGAGAAATAATAAATTACTTCATGTTGACGCGTAGAGTGCTAATAATGAGCCGAAACTGTACGATAATGTATATAGTTTCTGGACCAATAGGAACGCGGTAGCGAGCCGAAACTGTACGGTAATAAATTATTACTGCATTGGTTCTGGACCAATAGGAACGCGGTAGCGATTTGTATATATGAAAACAGCATCGTAATTCAGTGTAAGTCAGGGCCATCTTGTGTGCATCGAGGGCGGTGGGTACGTCAATCAATGAAGTGATTTATTATTTTTCCCTCTTTATCAGGTCCCCGATTACATATTACTCGTGCTAGTTAAATAAAATATTATGTGCGATCATTGATCGAAGGAGAATATTCCACTCGCGTGTTACCGCACTCGCTACGCTCGTGCGGCAAATTTCACGCTCATGGAATCTTCTCCTTCTCTCACTAGTCGCACAATATACTATTATTTTAAAGCGAATAGTTATTTGTGTGAAATTGGTTGTATTTGTTTAAAAATTAAACTTTAAAATTCTACTTTGAAAGTTTAAAGGTCGCTGTACACGAGGCTAGAAACATTGCTGAGACTTCTGCTGACCGGTAGACTGGTGACGAGGCTGGAAATGATGTCCCTGCGGGGTCGCCTGCTAGCTCACAAGATAGGACGGTTTTAATATTAGAACGGGCTATTTTTCTTGCTTGGTACTCTGCATGCTCTGGGCAAGAACCAATCAGGAAACAGTATTTTGTTACGTGGGCGACATAAACACACATCCACAAACAAACACTGTGTCATAGTGTGTGTTCTATTCAGAGACAGTAAACGTCCTCTTTTGTTACCGTTCTATCACTGCGCGCGCACCGAGTCTACCTACAAAACAAGCTTAAAAAGACGTCTCGTGTGAAGCGAGCACATAAGAGCTATCAATAAAACCAGCGCTGAAAACTAGTAGTCAAATCTAGCAAGGATTCTAGCGGCAAATCTAGTCTCGTGTGCAGCGGCCTTAATGCTATTTTAATGATTCGGGGTAAAAAAGATGCCAGCTAGAAAAATACTGAATGATAACGAGAGAGAAAGAGTCGAAGAACAGATTGAAAATTTATTTTTCAAAATTCGTTATAAAATAAGTCTTGTTATGTTTATTTTTGTTTTTAGTTGAAATGTTTGCAGTTTACTATGCTATTGATGTCGCTTGATTTCCTCGTGCGAAAAAAACCTACCTACGTGCTTCTGCGAAAGCAAAAGTGTGTAGAGCGTTTCAATTTCTTCCTGTGAGTTTTTTTATTACTGTCTATCCAGAGGCTTCTGAAGTAAAAACTTAATGTACCAAATTGAGTATTTTGAAGTAGGTATATCGCATATGTAAAAAAATATATCCCGTCATGAGACACCTGGCAGTTGCGAAGCATAAATTTAATCGGAATTCTAGTAACTAAATTTCGCCCTGTCTTGTAACTTACAAACACAGAAGCCATTTTGTAATATAACGCATGTACACACAGCAAGCGTTACGCACTATCGTCTAACGAAACTCTTGTAACTAAATGTTCGTCGTATCTTGTCGCGTGGGGGACTTGAACAAACGCCCACGAACCAACATGGCGTCATTCTGCTCAGACTCAGACAACAGACACGTTTTGGTCTCTGTTTATATTTGAACTGTTACTGCGCGCGTACCAAATCTATCCACAAAACAAGCTTGAAAAGACGTCTCGTGTGAAGCGAGCACATAACAACAATTAAGAAAACCAGAGCTAGAAAATTCGTAGGCAAATCTAGTAAGGCATCTAGAAGCGGCTTTTATTCTCTCTTTTGTTAGTTAACACATACCTATAACATAAACCCATTTATTTTTAGCTGTCATTTGATAAAGGATGTTTGACGAGTCCGTTGTCGGTATTTTACGAACTGCATTCAACGAAGGGCATACATTTCTATATATATATACAAGTTGAAGATGTGCGGAGGGCTCGTTGAAGGTTCGAATACGGGCCACTGAGGATTAACGCCTCTTCCTCGAATTCTCCCAACTTTATTACCGCTCGATGCACGCTTACGCAACGGTGATAAATAATAGTTAGCGGAATCCGAACAATCCGATTGCGTAAAGCTTACATTCAAACTCCCTTCGTTCAGAGCTGTCGTTTGTTTTCACAGGTAATTTATTGTTATACACGAACTGCGAACCAGGCTTTGCTCGGATCAAGTTTTGTTGCAGTTATAACGTGATACGTAAGTATATTTCACCGAAAGTGGTAACAGTGAATAATTCGTGTATCCTACTAGACACAAAAAAAAGTTAAGATAGTTTTTTGTTCAACTCGAGATTTACTATCGGAAACAGCTGAGGTATATTTTTTGTACTTCAAACTCAACCGGAAGTGTGCATTCATTTTTTTTACAAATGGAAACATATTATGTTGTTTTTTAAATTTTCAAAACTTCATTTTTTTCTATATATAATCCTCATAAGGTTACATAAGAAAATATTCGAGGAAAACGTTATCAATTTATTAATATACACAGTAATAATTTTTTTTCATAGCACTTCACACATGTAAATTATTAATAATAATATATTCAATTAATAAATTGATAACATTTTTCTCGAAATGCTGACTCGATACACGGGGAATAGTTAAAATAAAATTCTATTAGATAGCTTTCCTCTAGTAGTAAAACAGCACATAATCTCTCATAGTGGAAGGCAAGCTTAACAATTATTAATAGTAACGTGTCATTCCGAATCAATTCGGTACAAATGAAGCAATTCAACTACGAAACGAAAAAAAGTTTAGCGTCTGATGCTATTCCTTTAAATCTTCGTATCTTCGTTCTCTTCATTAGAGCTGATGGAACAGGTACTGACGTTTGGTAATATAAAAATGATTGTATCGTAGGTAGTTTGATTCAACTTCGCTTTTTGATTTTAGCAGAAGACACTAAATAGAAATCAAATCTCAAACGTATACAAACGGTTGCAAAAGAGCTTTGTTAAACGCTTTATATTAGTTTGGGTTGTAAATATGTATGTTGTATGTATGTTGTATGTATCTAACTATGTATGTAACTATGTGTAACGGAATCTTTGAGCATAATTTTCACCAATTTCCCGAAGTCTGATTAATTTGAAACTTTGCATACGTATCAAGGACCGATGACAATGCAATAATTTGATAACAGTTTCCCATTATCCTTATTAGGACCCCCAGGATTAATAAATTCTTTTATAGATCCTCTGTAGTAAACGCTTTATTTTCACCAATTTCCCGAAGTCTGATTAATTTGAAACTTTGCATACGTATCAAGGACCGATGACAATGCAATAATTTGATAACAGTTTCCCATTATCCTTATTAGGACCCCCAGGATTAATAAATTCTTTTATAGATCCTCAGATTAATTTGAAACTTTGCATACGTATCAAGGACCGATGACAATGCAATAATTTGATAACAGTTTCCCATTATCCTTATTAGGACCCCCAGGATTAATAAATTCTTTTATAGATCCTCAAACTAAAAAGTGAAAAATAAAATATAGTTTAAAAAAAACTAAAAAACACGCTTTATATCGCACTAAAAAGTAAAAAATAATTGTTTTAAAATAAGCTTAAAAAGCGTTGGGCGCTCGATGTACGAAAATGTGGAACAAAGCGCCCCACGCTTTTTAAGCTTATTTTAAAACAATTATTTTTTACTTTTTAGTGCGATATAAAGCGTGTTTTTTAGTTTTTTTTAAACTATATTTTATTTTTATTTTCTCAATTAAATGAAGTATGCATAATAATAATTTAGTTAGTGTTGTCGTCATATAGGAATATCTTTTTGAGTTTTTTAAAGTTTGGTGAATTAAAAAAAAATTTAGATTTTCCTGTGTAAATTTATTTTATGAAATGCAGACATTTTTTTCTTAGAAATACCTATGTCAAGATCAGGTTACTTACATACTGTAGGTATTCTTGTTTATTAACGCAGGAAAATCTCGTTACAAGCTTTTATATCATACAAAATGTATTATGTAATGAATGATTGGGTTTGATTTAACTTAAAGTTTACTTTCTTCCTTTTAATGCATTTAAAAAAAAGCTTGTTTTTAAAAATGTTTTTTACTATTAATTTTATTTTTAAGTTTTTAGCTTGCTTTACTAAAAGTGCGACCGGTTAGTTAGTTATTATAATATTGTATTGTCATCGGAACTACATACGTATGCAAAATTTCAAGTCCATCGGATAACGTGAAGTGGGTCAAATTTAACTTGCAAGATTTGATTTCAGACAGACAGACATCGGGACAGGTGAAACTAAATATAAGTTCGTAAAATAAAATTAAGCCAGTTAAATTTCCTCGATATAAATGTGTCTTTCCGATGCATTATATCGGACGTACGAAGAGTATTGTGACGTAATAAAAGCAGGTGGGTAGGCAATGTGTCTGAGTGCAGCGCTTCTTTTGACCCACTTTTGGTTAACTCAAATCGATAGTTTGTGCCAGCGATTTAGTGGTAGCTTCACCAAGGCTCAGCTTAAAGAAATACCAGCTGAATCATTCGAAGTGTAAAACATGATTCCCGTGACGTCATGTTCAGAGTGTTGATTGCTAGGCTTAATATCAATCAATTGGTATTTTTTAACCCTGGATTCACAAAAAATGGCCAGCGTGTTTTGTATAATATAGGTACAGTGAATTTCATTAAAAATGTAATAGTATAAGAGCTAGCAACATCGCGAAAAAAAGAATTTTAGGTTGGCTGATTTTTTTTTATATTCCTTTTCTTACTGAAGTTTGGTGGGGATGCGGCACGTCTGGCTGCTGGGAGCGGTTGCGTTTACCTGTGCGCATCCCATTTGTACAGGTACAAACATGGAACTAGTTAGTTCCATGGGTACAAATTACATAAGTAATTTATTTATGTCATTTGCTACTTTTTAAGATGGCGTCGCCCTGGTAACTGAATGTTAGTTATTATGCTATTAGTTGTGTATACCAAAGTGGAAAGCCAAACGTCTTGATAGGTAATGAAAAAGAAAAATATGTTTTTGTGGAGACAAAAGTGGAAAAGTATTAATATTTAGTGAATAAAAACCTTTCAGCAATATTAACTTAAAGTGCCAGACAGTTTTGTCGTTGCTAACTCCGTGCCAGAAAAAAATTCAGTAATTAAAAAAAAAAACAGTTTCTCAAACAATTTTAGTATAGCTGAAATGTTAACATGATATAGTTACGGTATCAAAGAACCTAAAATTAATTTGCCAGATAGAAATTATGTTGTTTAATTAGGAGCAAGACCAATTTAAGATTCAAAATCATTTACTGTCTCCAAGACTTAAATTGATCTTGCTCCTTATTAAACAACTTAATTTCTATCTGGCAAATTAATTTTATGTGGGATGATTTTCTGTACTGCATTAATGATTTCCATAGCTACCATCAGAGCCGTAATTAGAACCTCGGGGGCCCCGGGACAAGAAATAAAACTGGGACCACCTACCTAGAATTTAAAAAATGTTTAATAAAGGCAATTACTTATTATTAAGTTCAAAATTATGACATAAGCTTGTTATTCGTGTCTTACGTTGCTTCCGTCGTCATGCTTCTTTGTTGATTTATATTCGTGATGGAAATATTAAACATATTCGAATGATAGATCGTTAAGGTAAATACATTTTTCGGCGAACCATGAATAAGTCTACACGGGGACCCTTTTCTTTGGGGGCCCCGAGGCACTGCCCCGCTTGTCACATTGTCGGTACTGCCATATCAACAAAAGTCATGTATATATTGGGTTTTAAATGAACTTCACTGCAAGTGTATCTGCAGTCTGAGAGATCATTACGGGTCATCAATGACTCAACCGATTTTGATGTGGTTTTCTTTATATAAAAAGACATTTTTGCTGAAAAAAAGTCAGTTCTCAGATCAAAATTTGAAAATGAACAGTTAATAATAGTCATTATAAATTTCCAAGGATGTCGTTGGTTGACATGCTCTTCGTTTCTTGTTCACTCAGTTGAAAATTCTAATATATTATTCTGAGTTTTATTTGTAACGTGTTAAAGTGCATGTTATGAAGACAAAAGCTATGTAATACAGCAACGTAGCATACATGCAACATCATAATATTTGCACAAAATGTTTTTTTTCTGGGGCGTGGCTTTAGTGTGTGTTTCAGCGATGGGGAATGGGGGACACACCGACAGGCTGCTACCGCGTTACTGTCGGGGGCAGAGAAATCGATGCTGACGTAATAATGTTCACGAACTTCACTAGTGTGCTATAGTATTATGGTGAACGTATACAAAGCACAACACAGCATGATAGGCCGAGAGCCAACAAACATTTTTTGGATAGGTATTTGACGCACCGTGAAAATGTGTGTAAACACTTTTTTTGTAATGTCTGAATACAAAATCGAAGACCTGGCTGAAGGGTAGTGGGGTCTAGAAAGCAGCGAATTTTTAACTTTACGAAATTTTATTTGCCAAAAATTTCTTGAGGCACTTTGAAATTTTAATACCTTTAAATTTTTAAATTAATAAAATAAGAAAAATAGTCAGATCATTTAGGCGGTATAAAAAATTGGGAATACTACGTGAGTGCGAGTAAGACGCTATGGGCAGACTGAAGTCGGTTGAAAAGACGGTCGGTTGAGTTGAAGCATGCTGCGATGGACAGTAAATACGATTGCTCAAGCCTTTTGTCTGCGTCTGTTTAACACTGCATGTAAATATTCTCTTAGAGTAGTTAAAATAAAAATTTGACACATCATTTATATATCTCTCTTTTCTGGAATGGTTTTAGCTAAGATTTGTTGCAGCCAAGTACAAGTTTCAGCCCTTGAGATTATTAAAACTTGAAGTTTTTAAAAGAGTACCCAGGACAGTTGGAGAACTTAAGCGTACTTGTGTAGAAAATGTTACGCGGAAAACATTACAGAAAGTTTTTGATAATATTATAGGTGAAGGAATCTGTAAAGTTTGTCTAAGACGTGGAAAACACTATGGAGGTTTTGGTTACATGTTTATATTAAATTGTTTTTTTTATTCAGTGCATTTTCCTTGAAATATTAATTTCCACAACAAAGGCCGCTGCACACGAGGCTGGTTTTGCTGCTTCAATCGTTGCGCTGGCTGCGAGGATGGAAATGACGTCATTGCGGGATCGCGTGCGTGGTCACAAGATGGATTTGAAAATTAGAACCGGGGCTATTTTTCGTACTTGTTCGTCCGGTTGTTTTGAGCACGAACCAATCAGGAAACAGTATCTTGTCACGTGGGCGACATGGACATGCGTCCACAAACAAACATGGCGTCACAGTGTATGTTCTATTCAGAGACAATAAACGTTAACTTTTGTTAACATTTTTTCTCTATAAAGTCATATAAAATTTTCATAAGGTTACATAAGAAAATATTCGAGAAAAATGTTATCAATTTATTAATTAAATTCACAGTAATAATTAATTATTTTTCATAGCACTTCACACATACCTATGTAAATTATTAATAATAATTATATATTTGTTTAATTAATAAATCGATAACGTTTTTCATGAATATTTTCTTATGCAACCTTATGATAATTTTATACGAATTTATAGAGAAAAAAAATTGGTTGTCTGTAAAGTCGGTTTACGGACGATAGTTTTACGTGATAACGTATTCCGTAATACATAACCTAAATTTATATAATAATAACAATAATTCGAATCTATGATATTGCATCTTTCGCTTCAAATTTAGGTAAATTTTATTAAGTAGAATAATAAAACACTATAAAAAGTACACTATTATTATATAAAAAACAACTATGGCATGTATCTCTTTTGCGCATGCGCCGATTTTCCCCAAAAAATTTACAAAAATTTCTAGTAAAAATAGAGTAAAAACCGTTTTAAAAACTATATTATTATTATATAAAACATCATTATAAAAGATATATTCTTTTACGCATGCGCCGATGTTCCCCAAAAACAATAGGCCACTTCGTATTTGCATATCAAACATCCTCCCAAAATTTGGTTTCAATCCGCTTATCCTTGGTGTCGGAATGATAAGAAATGTCAAAAGTGACGTTTGCAACTGTCAAAGTATTATGTTCTAATAATAATTAGTTATTCCAATAGTTAACTTAGCAGGCGTTGCATTTCACAAAATACTAATGTCAAAAAATTGAATTAAACATTAGAAATGCAGCCGTTTTCATGTTAAGACAAGACATACGTTTGCTTCTAATTTCCATGTACGGCAAACGAAGACAACCGACCGCGTCGCGCCATGCATTAGACAACATTGCATTTATACAGCTATTTTTCTATATAAATTTGTATAAAATATTTTTCTATATAAATTTGTATAAAAAAACTGTTTAGGCAAATTCTGTTATACGAAATCTATGTAAAATGTTCTCCTCTTTCGTTTAAGACTGGTTTCAAACCAATCTGATTTAAATTGAGCGAAAAATTAGCAAAAAACGTTACGCGTTAGGAACGTTACGCGTTACGAACGTTACACTTTTTCGAACATGCAGCCGGTGTTTTATCAATATATAAGATTGGTGATTCATCAATTTATAAGACGTTATCACGTCAAAATTGTTGAGATTAATATAATACTAGTAGACCTGGTTCAAAACTTTTTTGAAGGTGACTTAACACAGTCTTCTAAGATCAATTTTTGGCACAGGCTGTCGCCAAAAAATTTTTTGCCACAGGCTGTCGCCAAAAATTTTTTGCCAACACAAAACTTTTTTACACATGCTTTTGGCTTAGTTTTCAAAGATTGATGTGTTTTAATACAGGCAACTAACCGTTATTTATTTACACAAAACATTTTTGCATTTGTTTTTGGCATAGTTTTTAAAGGTTGGCGTTTTTTGATGCACGTCTGCCAAATTACCATAACAGGTGTACGCAAAACATTTTTGAATGTGTTTTTAGAATAGTTTTCCAAAATCGATGTGTTTTGATACTGCAATGAGTCCAAAAAAATACTCGGCTCTTCGAGCCTCGTAATAATAATTCAAGTACAAAATTCGGGCCTGCGGCCCTCATCATTGTCGTATTTCTGAAACAAAACATGTTAGCATGTGTTTTTGGCGTACTTTTCAAAGGCTGGTGTGCTTTGATCTACGCCTGCCCAATTGTCATAACTGTTGTAAGCAAACAATTTTTGAATGTGACTGAAGAATAGTTTTCCAAGATAGATGTGTTTTGATACAGGCTCGCAGCGCAACTTACTGTTATTTATTTACACAAAACATGTTTGCATTTGATTTGGGCATAGTTTTCAAAGGTTGGTGTGTTTTGATACACGCCTTCTCAAATACCATAACAGGTTTACGCGAAACATTTTTGAATGTTTTTTCAAAATAGTTTTCCAAAATCGATGTGTTTTGATACTGATCGAGCTCAAAAAAATACTCGGCTCTTCGAGCCTCGTACAGGTAAAGGTATAAATTTCGACTTTTCGGCCTTCACTATTTTCATATTTCGTAAACAAAACATTCCTGCATGTGTTTTTGGCATATTCTTCCAAAGTTGGTGTGCTTTGATATACGCCTGCCTTATTGCAACAAATGTCGTAGGCAAAAATTCTTTGAATGTGTCTTAAGTATAGTTTTCCAAGATAGAAGTGTTTTGAAACTAATTAAAGAAATCTCCCAAAAGGCTCTCACTTTTTCACTGCGCAAACAGAACACGCCATTGCATCGACACGACCCCGTAACTGTATTTAAAAAAATCCCCCAAAAGGCCTTACCATTTTCACTGTGCAAAAAATTGGTTGTCTGTAAAGTCGGTTTACGGACGATAGTTTTACGTGATAACGTATTCCGCTCGAATATAATATTTAATAATACATTACTGCGCTCTCGCTTGCACGCACAGGGTCAGGCGGAACGTTACGGAACATTACACTTTTTCGTGCGTGCAGCTGGTGTTTCATCAATTTATAAGACGTTGTCACGTCAAAAACTCAGTCTGTCATCTTTAGAAGTCCGCCATATTGGATTTAGAGTGACGTCACTTTATTTTTAGAGTTATTTTCAGCAAGCCCTTTCATTTGATACCCATATTGTAGGAAAGCATAATAAAATTTGTCCGCCATTTTTAGAAGTCCGCCATATTGGTTTTAGAGTGACGTCACTTTATTTGTCGAGTTATTCTCAGAAAGCCCTTATATTTGATACCCATATTGTAGGAAAGCATAATAAAATTAGTCCGCCATCTTTAGAAGTCCGCCATATTAGATTTAGAGTGACGTCACTTTATTTTTCGAGTTATTTTCAGCAAGCCCTTTCATTTGATACCCATATTGTAGGAAAGCATAATAAAATTTGTCCGCCATCTTTAGAAGTCCGCCATATTGGTTTTAGAGTGACGTCACTTTATTTGTCGAGTTATTCTCAGAAGCCCTTATATTTGATACCCATATTGTAGGAAAGCATAATAAAATTAGTCCGCCATCTTTAGAAGTCCGCCATTTTGGATTTAGAGTGACGTCACTTTATTTTTCGAGTTATTCTCAGCAAGCCCTTTCATTTGATACCCATATTGTAGGAAAGCATAATAAAATTAGTCCGCCATCTTTAGAAGTCCGCCATATTGGTTTTAGACTGACGTCACTTTATTTTTCGAGTTATTCTCAGCAAGTCCTTTCATTTGATACCCATATTGTAGGAAAGCATAATAAAATTAATCCGCCATCTTTATAAGTCCGCCATATTGGATTTAGAGTGACGTCACTTTATTTTTTGAGTCATTCTCAGCAAACCCTTTCATTTGATACCCATATTGTAGGAAAGCATAATAAAATTAGTCCGCCATCTTTAGAAGTCCGCCATATTGGATTTAGAGTGACGTCACTTTATTTTTTGAGTCATTCTCAGCAAGCCCTTTCATTTGATACCCATATTGTAGGAAAGCATAATAAAATTAGTCCGCCATCTTTAGAAGTCCGCCATATTGGATTTAGAGTTACGTCACACAGCTAACCATGCATTGTCATTCAAACTAAACGTGTATACAAATTTTCATCTCAATCGGTTGATGATATCTGCTTCAAAATTACCGAAGGCATTTCCGCCATCTTTAGAAGTCCACCATATTGGATTTAGAGTGACGTCACACAGCTAACCATGCATTGTCATTCAAACTAAACGTGTATACAAATTTTCATCTCAATCGGTTGATGATATCTGCTTCAAAATTACCGAAGGCATTCTAGTCGATCACTTAGTAACGTCAGGAACGTTAGGCGTTACACTTTTTCGTGCATGCAGCCGGTGTTTCATCTTTTTTTTTTTTTTTTTTATTTACATAGTTGGGTCGACAGCTAGGTCATTCATCTTTTTATTTTGACGTGATTCATCAATTTATAAGACGTTATCACGTCAAAAGAAAACGCCAACGCATCGACACGACTCCGTAATTGTTTTTTAAAGAAATCCCCAAAAGACACTTCCCTTTTCCCTGCGCAAAAAGAAAATGCCATCGCATCGACACGGCCTAGTAATTTTTTACAACCCCGGTTTTGATGCTAACAGTCAACAGACGCGCGCAATGATTTATATGATGTCCTTATACCTCCATAGTCTAAGGTTTGTGTCATCTATTTCAACATCTTGTTCGTGTTGAATAATCTATTCTTCTTACAACAAAATCGAACAATAATTTTTTTTCCGATCTGAGACCGAATTTTATGCTTAATACGGTCTTCATCATCATCTCTATTAAAACGCTATAATGTAAGCCGGCAGTATACACTCGCCGAGTGATACCGAAACTGCCCGAACTCGAGTGTGTACTGGAAACGCTCGCCTGATCTCGTAGCGCCCTGTCTCGCCTCGCTAGCGCTCTGTATAAAGTCGATTTTTCAACCGCGAGTCAAAGGAATCGAGCGGTGAGTGCGAGTGCATTTAGTGCACACTCTTCACCTAGTGCGAATTTAAATGTACTTAAAGGTACGATTCCGATCCACGCGGCAGACGGCAGACCGACAGCAATAGCTGTCGGGCTTCAGTTGCCGTCGTATAGATTCCGAAGCCGGCAGCAGGCACTGCAGTTACGTCGCAGCATTAGTAATTTGCGATGTGTATTCGATATAGTTATGAATAATCAAATGCTGCAAGTTTTATTGCAAGAAGAAGAAGACGACGACGATCTATTATTATACTATTGCTTAAGCAGAAAACCTATACTGCCATTGTATTTAAATTGACTGGAAGAAGGCTCTTATGAAACTTTCATAAAAAAATCAAATACACACGAATGTTTAGACACTAAATTAATAAAATTTATATAAAAAAATTTTTGCAATCAAATAAACACGGATGTTTAGACACTAAATTAATAAAATTTTTGATTTATTCGTCTGTCAACACGTCCATAATGTCAAACTGCAACGGCAGTACTGTGTTTTGTATGGTAGTGCAGTCTGCCGCTACGCGTCAAAAAAAGTCACGACATGTCGCGAGGCATTTGCAGTCGTAAGGCACGTCCAAAATACAAGCTGGTAGTCAGATTCAGATTTTCGGCGTCTGACTGCCTGACTCCGAGCGGCGTTGGGTGTGACCAATATAAAAGCTGGTTATCGGCGCAGACAGAGCATTCATATTAAATAATTATTAATTATGGAGCGAACAGTACAGATTGCAGCTTTGTTGCTGCTTGGTGACAATGTTACATCTAAATTAAAACCTGTTAAAAGTGAAATACATTCAATTAATAAATTAAGGTCGATTTACGGGGAGTACAAACACCTTTTTTCGCAATTACTTGCCGACGAAAACCGATTTTTTTAATATTTCCGAATGAGTCCGGATACTTTTTACATTATTTTGTCAAGAATTGAACACAGAATTACAAAGAACTGGGCGTATTTCCACAAAACCCCCATTTTGCCGATATCCATATTTTATAGCACCTAAAAACGACACTGTCAGACGCAGGTTATCTGAAACCAGAATGTACAATTCATACTGGTAAATATCTGAGTCAGAGAGCCGGTGCGCCGTAAAACTGCGCGCTGGTGCATTATGGCCAGTCCGATTTAGCAACAAAGGATTTTATGCACGCCGACTGTCTGACTCAGAAAACCAGCGTCTGACTACCTGACTACCAGCTTGCATCTTGGACGTACCTTTATGTCGGAATCGGCCTCATACAAATGAAAACTACAAAGTAATGCCGTTTGCCGTTGCGGCACATTCACTCGACGTCTGCCGCTGCAGTCTGCCGCGTGGATCGGAATCGTACCTTAAGTTGTCATTTTTGTTAGTTAAACTCAGTTAAAGTGTAAACTAATAGCGTTTTTAATGATAAATAAATTATGGCGGATTTATTTTTAATAGGTATAGGTATTATGCGCAATAAGCTGAAACAGCAGCAACACAAACAACGTCAGATCCATTTAACTGCGCCGTTAAAATGGCCAGTGAAGCCAAGTCACGCCAAGTGTGTACAGTGTACACACACACACACACATACATTCGTAGACGCTCGCTTTATCAACTCTCTCGGCGAGATCTCACGGCGAGCACGCTCGGCGAATGCGTACTGCAGGCATTAGCTTTAAGTTAACCCCAACTAACATGTTCGTATGAAATTCGTAAATTCAAATCATATATAGGTACTCTTATTTATATAGGGCCTGTCATAAATACGGTGGCGGTCAGTTATTTTGAATACTGCACGTTGAATTAAAAAACAAAAAAACACGTGTCCAGTATTTTTAAAAGGCATATTCAGCGACACAAAACTTGACGCCCCGTCCCCACTCCCGGTGGCGGGGGCGGGGGTAGCTTTGAAATTTGAAATGGGTACCCCCAATATTTATTAGTGATTTGTATTGTACGTTGAAAAATAAGACACTTTTGTCTGAAACATTTTTTCGAATTCTGAGGAAACATCTTGTCAGATAGGCGACATGAACTAACGCCAGCAAACCAACATGAGGCCATTCTGTTCAAACAACAGACATATACATTTCTAGGCACGTATTTTTTCTCCGTTATTAACAGCGCCAATTACTCAGAATTCGAAAAAATGTTTCAGACAAAAGTGTCCTATTTTTTACCGTAGAATACAAATCGGTAATAAAAATTGGGGGTACCAATTTAAAATTCCAAAGTTTAGTGTCGCTGAATAGATCTTTTAAAAATACCGGACACGTGTTTTTTTATTCAACGTGCAGCATCGAAATTATTGACCGCCCCGGGGTATTTTAGACACACACCCTGTATAGTAGTCCATACTTATAGCTCCATCACTGTATCTAAAACGAAACTATTTGTATCGGTTTTTGATGAACTGCGCAAAAAAAAAAACACAGGATAACGTTCCCGAATTTTTTCTTATGTTAACGGTTGGCGCCATTCACAGGTTAGATCTGAAAGGCTAACATTTTGTGAGAATTTTTTTAGGTCCAATGCTAAAACATTAGCTTACAAAAACACCCTATAGCGTGTATACAATCTACATAGCATTTTCTCGAATTTAGGATATTTCGCGTTATTTACGTCGAACGGTGCGTCGGAGCGATTGAAGCGCCGACTTCGGAAAGACGCCTTTCGACGGGCCGAACGTGACGATATCCTTTTAGATTTGATCAGACGATCCGTCCGACGTCGGCAAATATTTGGAAATTTTTCACGTCCACCAGGAGCCTTCGGCCCCGACGGTCGAAACATAGGTTTATAAGAGACCGCCCGAAAAAAATTCCATTAAATTTCTGTAATAAAAATTGGGGATACCCATTTAAAATTCCAAAATTATCCTCGCCTCCGCCAACAGAAGTTGGTGGGCAGTGGGTTAAGTTTAGTATCGCTAAAAAGAGACGCAGCTATATTTCCTATACACCGCACCTTGAGTAAATGTAGGCAATGCGTGATATAGTAATTTTATTACACATAATATGATAAAAATGCAGTTTTCATTACTTAAAATTGATTTTTGAAATTCGCACTATTTACTTACTACATGCTCGACAACGATTACATTTTGTAGTTTTACTGTGTAAAACTATATAATCTAATAGCTGTCAGTACACACTACGGCGGTTTTATATCGTTAATTAAAACTGTTAAATAAGAAAGTTATTAAGATGCAACCTTTGACTATTTAAGAACGGACAGGAAGTTGAACTTTCTTTTCCCATAATAGTGATCGTCCGGCAACGCATTTTTAAACTTCCACGCATGTGCGAGACTGCGCGCGTTTTGAAATTATATTTTTTTGTTTACTTTTGCGATCTCACAATCTTTACCGCCTTTACCGCCCCTATGTAAGATTAGATTAAGACTTGTTCAGACCCTGTCCCTCCCCAAATCATACGTAATAATGTGGCTATTCTGTGTCTGTTCCGAGTCTAGCACTGTGTCGAAGATATTTTTTTAACTATTAGTGTGTCGGTGCAGGGACGCCGGCTTTTAAATAACCCTGTGAGTGCTGATGCTCAATTTAAAGATTCGTTTAAAAAAACTGGCAAATTGCGAGGAAAGAAATACACACCGACCGACGTATTTAGACGCAATTTTCACCATTATGTATAATTATCGTGAAAATCGCATCTAAATTCGTCCAGTAGAATCAAGTTATATGAGAACAATTCATCATTCTCATAATAAATCTTATTTGCAGCTGTATTTTATACAATATATATAGGTATATCATGCTTTATTATAATTAATGTTGAATTAATCCATTATGTTATTGTAGACTAACTGACTAAGTCATCCGCCGCGATAGTGGAAGTTTCGGGTTTAAGTTCCAACAATGACATTGTTGTAAAGTAATTTTTTCTCAAAGCCGATTACTGATCAGTTTTGATGCGTCTATGCTCTATTTATCACCCGTGGGTGCTAGAGCCCTCGAGCACCCACGGAGTCGGCGCCCCTGTTTCGGTGGCTTCATGTCAAAGAAGCTGTTTTCTAAATTAAAGTTAATAAAATCTTACTTAAGGTCCTGCACAATGAGAGCCAATCTTTTCATTTCATCTATTGAAAAGAATGCAGGAAAGATAATGTCGATATGTGATGGAATATTTTAGCTAAATAAAGTTCCGTAAGCACCTTTAGTATTTTGTTGTTTTATTTTGGGAGTGCACTATAGAAAACCGCCCTACAATGTATATAATAATCTATAACAATATTTGATTACATATCTCGATTTAAAATACAGAAACCCGACTGAGTGTATTTATGACACAGAATAATATTATAACCTAATTTTTAGCTGTCATATTACAAAATGTTTAAAATATAATTTTTGATTTATTAATAGGCATAATAATATGTATTTAGCACGTATTTGTAATACATTTAAAATGATTTGTTAACTTACTAACCTGTATTATTTCCCGTCATAAAATGCATAAAATTTTATGAAATGTATTTTTGACACAAAAACAATTGTTTTAAATTTAAACGTCAAATAAATGTCCAAAAAAAAAAGAGATTCGAATAATGTTCTGTCTCTGTCGAACTCACAGCTCAAATGCTAGCTCCTCCGAAATTACTATTTTGAATAGATCTCAATTAATATCGATTTATCCGGTGTCTGGCGTATATTTGAATATTTTATATGTTTCAATGTACATAATATCGATAACCATTTTCGATTCAAAATCCTTAATAATGCCAAATTTTTCATTTAAAATGATAAATGACAGCTCCAAATTTAGACAGTCGTTTGTTTATTAATAATTCAAACGTCAAAGTAAAATGAGAGCGTTCAGTCAATCTTCGGCTCGGATGAATCGATAATAAATTATATGACACAAAAATATCCGTGCAAAAACCAACAAATAACGATGTATTATCTGAATGATTGCTTTTAAAATTCGATAATTTATGACATTTTTATTAGATATCTCGATTTTAAGTCTTAATTTCCACGGTTTATAAAAAAAAACCATCTGTCAGAACTCGCTTTCGCTGGAACAGCCGAAAAATCTTTTGAACGCATACTTTTTTAGAACAAAACGCTATTGCTTAACGAATCAAGTTAAACCATGCTATAAATGTTTCATCTCAGTCACACTAATGGAGTGTCGGCGACGTAAATTTAATTAAAAACTCGATTCGTCGTCGCATGTTAAAATCGTATTTAAGTTAGACTGTGATCTTTTGAAAATTTTCCAATGATCCTAGGCACTTTTACATACTCACCGTCATATGAACCTTGAAAAAAAGCAATTTTGCCGATTTTGTCGGCGCATAAATGGCTATAAAAAAGTCGTTTTGAGCGTTTCTCTTGCACTTTCTAGTTTGACTTTTTTATTCTGCGTCGTTTGAGACGGGTCTCTACGTCGTCCGATTAATATCGGCCGAGTAATGAGCGATTTCCCGCGCCGGGTTAATCTTATGGAAAATTTTATTTCGACAAAAGTCGGCCGAAATTCGGCCGAAAACCGTCCGCGCTCGCACTCGGTCGAAAGAGGTCAAAAATGTCGTCAGTTTCCGATAAAATTTAACGGCGAGCGATTTTTTCTCGATTTTAGCCGAGCGTTTAAAAAATCGTCACCGGGTTAAAAGATACAAATGCAGACCCCCGGGCGAAAAATCACCGCCGAGCCCCCTCTGAAATGCAAGAATCGGCAATGCGACGTTGAGACGTAGAAATATCGGCCCCAGGTGGTGAATTTTTTTCAAAAAAATCCGTCTAAAACTGCAAATTTCTATAGATACATAAGTAGGTGAAAGTTGAAATTTTTGCGTTTTAATATATACGGACTAGTGGACCTGGTTCAAAACTTTTTTGAAGGTGACCTAACACAGTCTTCTAAGATCAATTTTTGGCACAGGCTGTCGCCAAAAAATTTTTTGCCACAGGCTGTCGCCAAAAATTTTTTTGCCAACACAAAACTTTTTACACGTGCTTTTGGCTTAGTTTTCAAAGATTGATGTGTTTTAATACAGGCAACTAACCGTTATTTATTTACACAAAACATTTTTGCATTTGTTTTTGGCATAGTTTTTAAAGGTTGGCATCTTTTGATGCACGTCTGCCAAATTACCATAACAGGTATACGCGAAACATTTTTGAATGTGTTTTTAGAATAGTTTACCAAAATCGATGTGTTTTGATACTGCAATGAGGCCCAAAAAACTACTCGGCTCTTCGAGCCTCGTAATAATAATTCAAGTACAAAATTCGGGCCTGCGGCCCTCATAATTGTCGTATTTCTTCAACAAAACATGTTAGCATGTGTTTTTGGCGTACTTTTCAAAGGTTGGTGTGCTTTGATCTACGCCTGCCCAATTGCCATAACTGTTGTAAGCAAACAGTTTTTGAATGTGACTGAAGAATAGTTTTCCAAGATAGATGTGTTTTGATACAGGCTTGCAGCGCAACTTACTGTTATTTATTTACACAAAACATGTTTGCATTTGATTTGGGCATAGTTTTCAAAGGTTAGTGTGTTTTGATACACGCCTTCTCAAATACCATAACAGGTTTACGCGAAACATTTTTGAATGTTTTTTCAAAATAGTTTTCCAAAATCGATGTGTTTTGATACTGATTGAGCTCAAAAAAATACTCGGCTCTTCGAGCCTCGTACAGGTAAAGGTATAAATTTCGACTTTTCGGCCTTCACTATTTTCATATTTCGTAAACAAAACATTCTTGCATGTGTTTTTGGCATATTCTTCCAAAGTTGGTGTGCTTTGATATACGCCTGCCTTATTGCAACAAATGTCGTAGGCAAAAATTCTTTGAATGTGTCTTAAGTATAGTTTTCCAAGATAGAAGTGTTTTGAAACGAATTAAAGAAATCTCTCAAAAGGCTCTTACTTTTTCACTGCGCAAACAGAACACGCCATTGCATCGACAACCCCGTAATTGTATTTAAAAGGCCTTACCATTTTCACTGTGCAAAAAGAAAACGCCATCGCATCGACACGACTCCGTAATTGTTTTTTAAAGAAATCGCCAAAAGACACTCCCCTTTTCCCTGCGCAAAAAGAAAATGCCATCGCATCGACACGGCCTAGTAATTTTTTACAACCCCGATTTTGATGCTAACAGTCAACAGACGCGCGCAATGATTTATATGATGTCCTTATACCTCTATAGTCTAAGGTTTGTGTCATCTATTTCAACATCTTGTTCATGTTGAATAATCTATTCTTCTTACAACAAAATCGAACAATAATTTTTTTTTTCGATCTGAGACCGAATTTTATGCTTAATACGGTCTTCATCATCATCTCTATTAAAACGCTATATCGTAAGCCGGCAGTATACACTCGCCGAGAGATACCGAAACTGCCCGAACGCGAGTGTGTACTGAAAACGCTCGCCTGATCTCGTAGCGCCCTGTGTCGCCTCGCTAGCGCTCTGTATAAAGTCGATTTTTCAACCGCGAGTCAAAGGAATCGAGCGGTGAGTGCGAGTGCATTCAGTACACACTCTTCACCTAGTTCGAATTTAAATGTACTTAAAGGTACGATTCCGATCCACGCGGCAGACGGCAGACCGACAGCAATAGCTGTCGGGCTTCAGTTGCCGTCGTATAGATTCCGAAGCCGGCAGCAGGCACTGCAGTTACGTCGCAGCATTACTAATTTGCGATGTGTATTCGATATAGTTATGAATAATCAAATGCTGCAAGTTTTATTGCAAGAAGAAGAAGACGACGACGATCTATTATTATACTATTACTTAAGCAGAAAACCTATACTGTCATTGTATTTAAATAGACTGGAAGAAGGTTCTTATGAAACTTTGATAAAAAAAATCAAATAAAGACACTAAATTAATAACATTTTTGATTTCAACACGTCCATTATAATGTTAAACTGCAACGGCAGTACTGTGTTTTGTATGGTAGTGCAGTCTGCCGCTACGCGTCAAAAAAAGTCACGACATGTCGCGAGGCATTTGCAGTCGTATGTCGGAATCGGCCTCATACAAATGAAAACTACAAAGTAATGCCGTTTGCCGTCGCGGCACATTCCGTCGACGTCTGCCGCTGCCGTCTGCTGCGTGGATCGGAATCGTACCTTAAGTTGTCATTTTTGTTAGTTAAACTCAGTTAAAGTGTAAACTAATAGCATTTTTAATGATAAATAAATTATGGCGGATAGGATCAATTTATTTTTAATAGGTATAGCTACTATGCGCAATAAGCTGAAACAGCAGCAACACAAACAACGTCCAGATCCATTTAACTGCGCCGTTTAAATGGCCAGTGAAGCCAAGTCACGCCAACTGTGTACAGTGTACACACACACACATTAATTCGTAGACGCTCGCTTTATCAACTCTCTCGGCGAGATCTCACGGCGAGCACGCTCGGCGAATGCGTACTGCAGGCATTAGCTTTAAGTTAACCCTAACTAACATGTTCGTATGAAATTCGTAAATTGAAATCATATTTACTCTTATTTATATAGGGCCTGGCATAAATACGGTGGCGGTCAGTTATTTTGAATACTGCACATTGAATTAAAAAACAAAAAAACACGTGTCCAGTATTTTTAAAAGGCATATTCAGCGACACAAAACTTGACCCCCCGTCCCCTCTCCCGGTGGCGGGGGTAGCTTTGAAATTTGAAATGGGTACCCCCAATTTTTATTAGAGATTTGTATTGTACGTTGAAACATAAGACACTTTTGTCTGAAACACTTTTTCGAATTCTGAGGAAACAGTATCTTGTCAGGTAGGCGACATGAACTAACGCCAACAAACCAACATGAGACCATTCTGTTCAAACAACAGACACATACATTTCTAGGCACGTATTTTTTCTCCGTTATTAACAGCGCCAACTACTCAGAATTCGAAAAAATGTTTCAGACAAAAGTGTCCTATTTTTTACCGTAGAATACAAATCGGTAATAAAAATTGGGGGTGCCAATTTAAAATTCCAAAGTTTAGTGTCGCTGAATAGATCTTTTAAAAATACTGGACACGTGTTTTTTGTTTTTTTATTCAACGTGCAGCATTCGAAATAATTGACCGCCCCGGTATTTAACACACACGCCCTGTATTATGCATCTTTATACTTATAGCTCTGTCGCTGTATCTAAAACGAAACTATTTGTATCGGTTTTTGATGAACTGCGCAAAAAAAAAACACAGGGTAACGTTCCCGAATTTTTTCTCATGTTAACGGTTGGCGCCATTCACAGGTTAGATCTGAAAGGCTAAAATTTTGTGAGAATTTTTTTAGGTCCAATGCTAAAACATTAGCTTACAAAAACACCCTAGCGTGTATACAATCTACATAGCATTTTCTCGAATTTAGGACATTTCGCGTTATTTATGACGAACGGGGCGTCGGAGCGATTCGAGCGTCGACTTCGAAAAGACGCCTTTCGACGGGCCGAACGTGACGATATCTTTTTAGTTTCGATCAGACGATCCGTCCGGCATCGGGGATTTTTTTTGTTTTCGGAAAATATTTGGACATTTTTTACGTCCACCAGGAGCCTTCGGCCCCGACGGTCGAAACATAGGTTTATAAGAGTCCGCCCGAAAAAAATTCCATTAAATTTTCAGATCGGTCGGGGGTGCCGTATAGCAGGTGCGTTTGAAAAACCAACTTTCAAAAGGTGTCGCTCTTTTGGAATTTTTTTCAACCATAAGGAAACATCCGAACGTGTCAGCGGGATAGGACGGCACCCAAGCGAAGGTTCGACAAATTTTTTGGTAATTTTTCCGACAGTAAAAATATTGCTCCTTCCAGTCGAAAAAGACGTCCGAAAATCGCAAAAACGGTACTTTTTACCCTTTCGAGGGGCCTCCCGCGCTGTGAAATGTTTTCCTCCCCGTCACAAATTCTAATATGTCCAACAGTCAAAATGTCGAAATTCCCCAAAAAAAAAATCAAGGTAGCCTATTTTTTTTAAATAGCGAATTTCACATAAACATTAAATCCTAATCCTGGAGTCTTAAAATCATCAACAAATATTAGACCCTAAGAAGTTTCACTTCTAGCGCGTTTGAAAATTATGAAAAGTTCTCACGAATCAGCATCGAGAGAACGATGCGTAAATACATGAAATTTGTTCGTCTTAGAGTTTATCGACACATACGACTGACATATTTTTTATCGACCTAAGTTATATATTATATAATTGGAAAAGTTGTCGGTTTCGCTATTATATTAGACACAATGAAACATTTTTGAATGTGTTTTTAGAATAGTTTTCCAAAATCGATGTGTTTTGATACTTGTCGAGCGCAAAAAAATGAGCCTCGTCCAGGTACAGGTACAAAATTCAGCCCTTCAGCCCTAAATATTTTCATATTTCGTAGACAAAACATTTCTGCATGTTTTTGGCATATTTTTCAAAGGTTGGTGTGCTTTGATATACGACTGCTCAATTGCCAGAACTTTCGTAGGCAAAACTTTTTTGAATGTGTCTTAAGAATAGCTTTCCAAGATAGATCTGTTTTGAAACTGATTAAAGAAATCCCCCAAAAAGCTCACCTCTTTTCACTGCGCAAAAAAAAACGCCATCGCATCTACATGACCACGTAATTGTTTTTAGCTGCATTGTTTAAAATTTCATTGACAGTGAAGTCAGGCCACTCCGAGTGTGTACAGGTACACACACACACACATTCGTAGACGCTCGGTTAACCAAATTTCTCGGCGAGCGCGCTCTGCGAATGTGTACTGCAGGCATTAGCTTTAAATTAATCCTAACTAATATGCTCGTATGAAATTCGTAAATTGAATTAATCATACTGTATAGGTACTCTTATTTTTAAATAGGGTGTGTCATAAAAACCGGGGCGGTCAGTTTTTGCGAATACTGTACGTTGAATTAAAAAACAAAAAAAAAACGCGTATCCAGTATTTTTAACAGATCTATTCAGCGATACAAAACTTGACACCCCGTCCCCCATACCGGTGGCGGGGGTAATTTTGGAATTTTAAATGGGTACCCTTATTATTTTTATTACAGATTTGTATTGTACGTGAAATATAGGACACTTTTGTCTGAAGCATTTTTTCTGTAATAAAAATTGGGGATACCCATTTAAAATTCCAAAATTATCCTCGCCTCCGCCAACAGAAGTGGGTGGGCAGTGGGTTAAATTTAGTATCGCTAAAAAGAGACGCAGCTATATTTTCTATACACCGCACCTTGAGTAAATGTAGGCAATGCGTGATATAGTAATTTTATTACACTATTTACTTACTACATGCTCGACAACGATTACATTTTGTAGTTTTACTGTGTAAAACTAGGTATATAATCTAATAGCTGTCAGTACACACTACGGCGGAATTAAAACTGTTAAATAAGAAAGTTATTAAGATGCATCCTTTGACTATTTAAGAACGGACAGCAAGTTGAACCTTCTTTTCCCATAATAAGGATCGTCCGACAACATGTTTTACTAAAAATGTGAATCAGTTCAGGGGCTTAACAGCAAGTCAGCTAGTGGATCAGCAACTGGAACATCTCTGCTTTGCGTCGGATTCACTGCCTCATTTAAGAGAATAATTAAGTTCACCCATTCAACAATATCAACATTGTTGCGTTTCATGTGGCACATAGCTCCGTACCCCTTCTTAAGTATGCGGCAACAGCGTGTTCTTTTTCAATATTCGAAGCAATGCCATGAGCTTTTTTATGAAGTTGCACAGCTTTCTTAGGTGCAAAGTACTTTGAGGGCGTTTTGGACCGATGGACAGTGGAGCAGGGGTGTATTGTCGTTGATACTTTAAATATGTTGAATACATTGCCGTACGATCCACGCATGTGCGAGACTGCACGCGTTTTGAAATTATATTTTTTTGTTTACTTTTGCGATCTTACAATCTAGACCCTTTACCGCCCCTATGTAAGATAATAATAAGACTTGTTCAGACCCTGTCCCTACCCAAATCATCTTACGTAATAAACGAACAGCCCCCGACAACGACAACTCACTCGCACAGCCAGAAAATACTTACAGAAGAATCACTCTGTAAAGCCATAATATAGATACCAATAAATAAATGGATTCAGCTACTCTAGTATCTATCTACATTTATTTATATTATATCTTAACATGTATCGCAAATTTATTTTCATTTACTGTCGAATATAATTTCCAAAAAGAAGATTGAGTTCAGGTTGCGCTCGGTCGAACGATTCGAGTAACGCGATGAAAGTAGATACAATATAACATCATACGCGCGACTGAACTGATTCGAGTAAATAATAAATAATTAATAAATCGTACCTACTACAGCAGCGGAATGAACGGCGCCATAGAGCCTCTCATATTCATCGTAAAATGTGGCTATTCTGTGTCTGTTCCGAGTCTAGCACTGTGTCGAAGATATTTTTTTTAACTATTAGTGTGTCGGTGCAGGGACGCCGGCTTTTAAATAACCCTGTGAGTGCTGATGCTCAATTTAATGATTCGTTTAAAAAAACTGGCAAATTTCGAGGAAAGAAATGCACACCGACCGACGTATTTAGACGCAATTTTCACCATTATGTATAATTCACGATAATTATACATAATGGTGAAAATTGAAAATCGCATCTAAATTCGTCCAGTAGAATCAAGTTATATGAGAATAATTCATCATTCTCATAATAAATCTTATTTGCAGCTGTATATACAATATAGGTTCGTTTCAAGCAGCCAGTGAACGGTTTCGAAACCGTTCACTGGCTGCTTGGAACGAACCTTATACATATATAGGTATATCATGCTTTATTATAATTAATGTTGAATTAGTCCATTATGTCATTGTAGACTAACTGACTAAGTCATCCGCCGCGATAGTGGAAGTTTCGAGTTTAAGTTCCAACAATGACATTGTTGTAAAGTAATTTTTTTCTCAAAGCCGATTACTGATCAGTTTTGATGCGTCTATGCTCTATTTATCACCCGTGGGTGCTAGAGCCCTCGAGCACCCACGGAGTCGGCGCCCCTGTTTCGGTGGCTTCATGTGAAAGAAGCTGTTTTTGAAAATTAAAGTTAATAAAATCTTACTTAAGGTCCTGCACAATGAGAGCCAATCTTTTCATTTCATCTATTGAAAAGCATGCAGGAAAGATAAATATGTCGATAATGTGATGGAATATTTTAGCTAAATAAAGTTCCGTAAGCACCTTTAGTATTTTGTTGTTTTATTTTGGGAGTGCACTATAGAAAACCGCCCTACAATGTATATATAATAATCTATCACAATATTTGATTACATATCTCGATTTAAAATACAGAAACCCGACTGAGTGTATACGGACACAGAATAATATTATAACCTAATTTTTAGCTGTCATATTACAAAATGTTTAAAATATAATTTTTGATTTATTAATAGGCATAATATGTATTTAGCACGCATTTGTAATAGATTTAAAATGATTTGTTAACTTACTAACCTGTATTATTTCCCGTCATAAAATGCATAAAATTTTATGAAATGTATTTTTGACACAAAAACAATTGTTTTAAATTTAAACGTCAAATAAATGTCCAAAAAAAAAAGAAATTCGAATAATGTTCTGTCTCTGTCGAACTCACAGCTCAAATGCTAGCTCCTCCGAAATTACTATTTTGAATAGATCTCAATTAATATCGATTTATCCGGTGTCTGGCGTATATTTGAATATTTTATATGTTTCAATGTACATAATATCGATAACCATTTTCGATTCAAAATCCTTAATAAAGCCAAATTATTCATTTAAAATGATAAATGACAGCTCCAAATTTAGACAGTCGTTTGTTTATTAATAATTCAAACGTCAAAGTAAAATGAGAGCGTTCAGTTAATCTTGGGCTCGGATGAATCGATAATAAATTATATGACACAAAAATATCCGTGCAAAAACGAACAAATAACGATGTATTATCTGAATGATTGCTTTTAAAATTCGATAATTTATGACATTTTTATTAGATATCTCGATTTTAAGTCTTAATTTCCACGGTTTAT
The DNA here is from genome assembly GCA_963575645.1 of Xanthostigma xanthostigma. NCBI lineage: Eukaryota > Metazoa > Arthropoda > Insecta > Raphidioptera > Raphidiidae > Xanthostigma > Xanthostigma xanthostigma. Next base: position 37,320,858 of record OY754466.1, on the reverse strand, counting down.
AAAAAAAAACCATCTGTCAGATCTCGCTTTCGCTGGAACAGCCGAAAAATCTCTTGAACGCATACTTTTTTAGAACAAAACGCTATTGCTTAACGAATCGAGTTAAATCATGCTATAAATGTTTCATCTCAGTCATACTAATGGAGTGTCGGCGACGTAAATTTAATTAAAAACTCGATTCGTCGTCGCATGTTAAAATTGTATTTAAGTTAGACTGTGATCTTTTGAAAATTTTCCAATGATCCTAGGCACTTTTACATACTCACCGTCATAGGAATCTTGAAAAAAAGCAATTTTGCCGATTTTGTCGGCGCATAAATGACTATAAAAAAGTCGTTTTGAGCGTTTCTCTTGCACTTTCTAGTTTGACTTTTTTATTCTGCGTCGTTTGAGACGGGTCTCTACGTCGTCCGATTAATATCGGCCGAGTAATGAGCGATTTCCCGCGCCGGGTTAATCTTATGGAAAATTTTATTTCGACAAAAGTCGGCCGAAATTCGGCCGAAAACCGTCGGCGCTCGCACTCGGTCGAAAGAGGTCAAAAATGTCGTCAGTTTCCGATAAAATTTAACGGCGAGCGATTTTTTCTCGATTTTAGGCGAGCGTTTAAAAAATCGTCACCGTGTTAAAAGATACAAATGCAGACCCCCGGGCGAAAAATCACCGCCGAGCCCCCGCTCAAATGCAAGAATCGACAATGCGACGTTGAGACGTAGAAATATCGGCCCCCGGTGGTGAATTTTTTTCAAAAAAATCCGTCTAAAATTGCAAATTTCTATAAAAATAAAAGTCGACCAAAAGTCCAATTTTTCAGCTTTAATATATACGATCTGTTGCCATTTGAAAAAAATGCAATTACGGTTCCGGTTGAGTTTGAAGTACAAAAAAATATACCTCAGCAGTTTCCCATAGTAAATCGCGAGTTTAACAAGAAACTATTTTAACTTTTTTGACGAGATAACGTCTTATAAATTGATGAATCACCAATCTTATAAATTGATAAAACACCGGCTGCATGCACGAAAAAGTGTAACGTTCCTAAATCCTAACGTTCGTAACGCGTAACGCGTAACGTTCCGCCTGACCCTGTGCGTGCTTTTTGCTAATTTCTCGCTCAATTTAAATCAGATCGGTTTGAAACCAGTCTTAAACGAAAGAGGAGAACATTTTACATAGATTTCGTATAACAGAATTTGCCTAAACAGTTTTTTTATACAAATTTATATAGAAAAATAGCTGTATAAATGCAATGTTGTCTAATGCATGACGCGACGCGGTCGGTCGTCTTTGTTTACCGTACATGGAAATTAGAAAATAACGTATGTCTTGTCTTAACATGAAAACGGCTGCATTTCTAATGTTTAATTCAATTTTTTGACATTAGTATTTTGTGAAATGCAACGCCTTCTAAGTTAACTATTGGAATAACTAATTATTATTAGAACATAATACTTTGACAGTTGCAAACGTCACTTTTGACATTTCTTATCATTCCGACACCAAGGATAAGCGGATTGAAACCAAATTTTGCGAGGTTTAGGTTATGTATTACGGAATACGTTATCACGTAAAACTATCGTCCGTAAACCGACTTTACAGACAACCAATTTTTTTGTGTCCAGTAGCATACATGAATTATTTACTGTTGCCAATTTACATTGTTTACGTAAAAATCGCCATTAGTGGTACAGTAAAAATAACGCAACTAATTAGCGGATGCAATACGAAACAAAGTTTTTTAGGACTACTGGGATATATCGTTTATAAGTTGACCACAAGAGATCAGACTTCATACTTGTCGACATAACAAGCACCCATTCAGATCGATCCACTACAAATAAACCGATCAAACTAACTATCAGGATCGGAAGAAAACTTTGAAACGGCACTTGTCACTTGCTGGTAATCCTCTCTGCACGGCCGATGTCGTTCAAGAACACTTTCAGTTTATAAACACCCCACCTACATACACTCTAACAACCCTATTACTGCTCTTTTTCTAGGCCCGCCTATCACCTAGTTACATTTTATTTTTGTTCAATTTAACGTAAAGTGCTTCGAACATGTATGCATGCATTTATTGAAGAGGTCGTACCGATTGCAATGTGAAGAACTATAGTCTTAAAGAGGTCTCGGAGAACGCACTTCCGCTAGTTTAATCTTTCTCTAAAGCAGAGATGTCAAAGATACGGCCCGCGGGCCGCATCTGGCCCTCAACCTATCTCTGCAATACGGCCCGCGACCAGAATCTATCCAGTGAGGATTTTAGATACCTGACATCAATGAGCTTATCAAAAACAAGAGACCTCAGGTGTCTGGATCCTTAAGCTCAAGATAATTTATCACCTTTATATGAAAATTGTTTAGAGTCTGGCCCGCTAACACACCCTAAATCTTATAAATGACCCTTTAGATAAATCAGTCTTACACCCCTGCAGTGTAAGACATTGCTTCTTGCCAAATTTCACGATTCTAGGTCAACGGGAAGTACCCTATAGGTTTTGATTCCCTTGCGAGTGCCAAAATATGCTGTATAAACGGCCGTATCTTTTGATTGCGTTGACTTATAAGTTTGATTTTTTCTCAGCGCCAAGGGACTGCAGACTTGAGTATTTGCTATTCAATTCAACTTGATACCTCCACGCCTTTTTGAGAAAAATATTCTTGACAGACAGACGGACAATGAAATGATTCTATAAGGGTTAATTTCATTCCTTCTGAGGTAAACTTCCGTCCTGGGCAGTAGCTCATGTTGCCCATGCGTAAATTCGTCACTGCATATTTCCATTTCCTCACAGAACATGGTGTCAAAATCTACTGTGAATTAAATGAAAAAAATCACCGCTGGATTTTTCATCAAGGGCGTAGATATGGGGGGTTAAAGAGGGTAATTACCCCCCAGGACTATAATAACAAGAAATAAAAGTGAAAATATTACGAATACCTAACTAAAAAACAAAATTAAGACAAAAATGCAACAGCGTATTTTGTAACATAATTAGTTTGAGGAATTAATATTTTGCTTGACGAGTTCCTTCGTGAGTATTCTTGTTTGATATTAATATAAATATTGATTTTTTGCTTTACCTCCCCCCCAGAAAAAAAATATCTACGCCTTTGTTTCTCATCCATGAGTATAGTGGATATATTACCATATCCACTGCAATAGTAACCTATCTACCGGCTTAGCGGTCAGTCAAAAGGGCTGAAACGAACACTTTGTTTTTACGCTGTTCACGTTTATAATACATTAATATTACACCCCGTGAAATATCATATAGGTAGATATATTAAAGCTCTTGTTAAAGGTGAAGCAGATTTAACTAACCTAAATGCAATATACAGTCAAGTTTCGTATTGTAACAAAACTGCTGTTGTCCATGGCGGAAATTATTTATTTTCAATAATAAATGTTTAACAAATAGTAAAACACACAACGAAAGCGTACTACTTTAACTTAACAGAAATAATAACGTTAACAGAAACAAAACTAATAATTTTAGATAATAAATTAAAGACTAAGTAACAGAGAATAAAGAGTCACTAAATTATACACAAAATACTCACAACACACAGGAACACAACACAAAGTTTATCAGCACACTTGTCTATTAACTATAAGTGATTTATTTAAAACCACTCACTAAAGTTATAATTTATTTCCACAGTATAATTTATGTCGTAATAATTATGTCGTAATGCCAGAGCACTGTATACTCGAATACTGACTGACTGACTTGCTCACTCTGTCCGCCTTTTATAGTTTTTCGGTCCAATCTCTAGAATGTTCTCCACGAATCGAGATTTTTTCTATTGTTCTCTCCAAGCGATTCTAAGAAATCGGGTCTAACTTGGCTATCTGCTTTACGCACCGAGTTCCTTTCCTTTACATGTGTGTCTCCAAGGTCGGGTGTTCTGTACCTGTTTCCATTGTTGTTGGTTCTAGTAGTTTCTACCGAATTCCATAGGCGTCCCATCAGGGGCACGCAACAGTATTATATTAATTTTTAATAATGTTGATTATTTTAAATATTTATATGGTATAGTTTGTAAGACTAAATATACAGTTAGATCTAGCTAAAGTTTGCTATTAATATTGTTGACACACACCTATTGTTGTAATGCTATATATAAGAAAAAATTATTTTCAATGTCACCGTCTGGACTCAAACCCGAATCTTCCACCGTCGCGGCGAATGAGTTAACAATTATTATTGGGCGACATAAAGATTACGATTTCTTACATTGACTGCTCAGCTATTTTATTATAATAGCCACATAGGAGATTCTAAGTTCTGAATCAATATACCTACATAAGCTTTTATGCTTTTAGTTTAAACCAATTTTTACGTAGCAAACAAAAGAGCTAGCTGACCTTTGATTTTTCTTTTTACATAAAAGAGAACCCACAAAAATGCGATTATATTTGTTTCTTATATGTAGAGAATGCGGCGTACAATGGGATGCTTTTTTTTATTTTGTTACAAGTTTTTATTAAATAGAAAACAGCACCTGTGTTTTATTATCTCTTTAATTTTTAAGCAATTGCATAGCTTCTATCGCGGGCTTTGAGCGCGGCGACCGAATCAAGAAATTCCGTAACGAAAAAAAAACCTAACACCCATTCCGTAACGAAAAAAACCTGACACCCCCCACTCCGACTGGCACAGCGGTGCAGCGTTGACAGCCGTACATCGTCTAACGTCGTTTCAGTTCGGCAGACTTCGGCACGGTGTTTGTGTGCTCATAACTGCATAACTGCTCATAACTGATTATATCTTTATTTGTGTATAAATGAATTTATATATAATACTGCTATAAAAATAACCTAAATTATTTAGGTTATGTGCAAAGAAAGTATATATGATATTATATCTATATAAGTGTACATCGCGCGAAATTCTATGATCAAACTCTTAATATCGTTCTTTTTGTTCAAATTTTTTGAATGAATAATTGTTTTGGTGTGTAATTACACTATTTATACCTTATTATTTATACCTAGCTATTTTCGTTTTATAGAGAAGAAAAACTTAAAGACCTAAAAAGAATATGCAATAGCTTTACCGCGGCAGTCCCCGAGTGCCACACGTATTTTTTTATCACAATTTATTGTAGAAGAAAATTTTGTCCGCCACACAAAAACGATTTAACGGTAAGCCCTGACGTCATGCAATTAAATTTATTATGTATTACTCTCCGGGCAAAACCGGGTATGTAATAAATATAATATGTAAAATTAATATTTACTTTAAAAGCCAGTTCCAGAAAATATCTTTTTCGTGAAAAAAGTACGTTGATCTATTTTATCGGAAGTACATGCTTTTAGCCTCTCTGAATATCTCTTTATCTAATTTTTAGTTGTCCTTCTCTATGCGTGTATTTGATGAAAATTTCGTGGGAGCACTTAAGAGTTTATTACAGTAGCGGCGTGTGGACGTTTTAAATAGGTGCTCTGCAGGGTCAACCGGTGGTGTCTCCAAACACGAACTAAAAATGAGAGGGGGATGATAATAATTATTTATGAATTACATCCGTGTTTATGGTGTTTTTAATTGTTGGCAACAAACTACAATATACACTGTAACACTAGTCACTACTGCCACAAGGTATGTGTACGACATACGTACCGTCGAGTCAAAGTCGTCAAATGCATTGACTGAATAAGATAGACACAGTAAACACTTCTAGCAAATGACAGCGATAGATGTTTATTTGCACTAATGTGATGACGGTAAATGCAGTTCAAAGCCGATCAAAATAACACGTTATAACTTATTGGTCATGTACGACATAGTTACCGCCGAGTTAAAGCCGTCAAAGGCGTTTATTAAATGAGAAAGATTTAGTGAATGCGTGTATCATATGGATAGTGATAGATGCTTATGTACTAATGTACTGACTGGAAATGCAGCTCAAAACCGATATAAATAGCACGCTTAATATGTGGGCCAGGAGTTGCACGGTGTACACCGGGGGTATCTGATGATGACGTTTCGAAGTGCAGAACAGCATCTGAACGCAAGAAAATCTAACACACAGAGCACACACGAGTATTGTGATGTGCCAGTTGCTCTTAAACTTTAGCGTTGATTGTGTATAGCTATTACACTATTTTCTAACATTAAAATTGTATTTCGCGCCTCTTCCTCAGATCACTAGTAGTACCCTTTACTTACTACAGATGAATGCACAGGTTTAAATCCAACAAACATTTTTTGACCTTCATGTAATCCGCTGTATCCAGGTAACGCTTGTATCAACTTCATTCCTTTGTTTGTGCAGATAGTGAAAACAGGTTTATTTTGTCCGTGCAGAAAAAATTTTCCAATAATGAAAGAAAATAGACGGGAACAGGAAGATATTTATGAGCGAATGGAGCGACTGGAAAAGTCTTTGAAAAAATATAAAAAGCGAAAACATCGCCACCGACGACGTAAGTATTTTTTGTGCTTCACAGATTTCAGACGTCATTTTAGGCGGCCATCTTGAGATGGTTACATAGAGACATGAGTCTTAATATTAAACAAATTGCAATATTAACCCTACTATTCACAGGGTTAGCTCGGACAAGAGTCCTTGAGCAGCTCGGACAAGAGTCCTTGAGCACACGATAAAAATATTGCAGGTTAGACAAGAGGCTAATATATGTGTTATGGCAATAATCTTGCACTTTGGATAACAATCCACAATTATTGATACAGCTTGACATGAGTTCTACCATGCTGTTGGCAAAAGTAATTGACTTTATTCGGACATGAGTCCAGCATTAATTTTAATGAAATATTAACATCATGCCATTATTGGTTATGTTAATAGGTAGAATATTAACCCTACAATTCACAGGGTTAGCTCGGACAAGAGTCCTTGAGCAGCTCGGACAAGAGTCCTTGAGCACATGATAAAAATATTGCAGGTTAGACAAGAGTCTAATATATGTGTTATGGCAATAGATCTTGCACTTTGGATAACAATCCACAAAAACTCGGGTCGCAGTGCGAAACCCTGCCGACAATATAGTGTATTTGCTTTTATAGGCAGTGTGGCCTCTATTGTATGAGCTTAACTTTGTTTTTGAACAAAATAAATAAAAAAAAACCCTTAATACACCCCTTAAAACAACATTTTTTTAGTTAATTTTAATACTACATAGCAATTCAACATCTGTACTAAATTATATACACCCTTCTGTATGTAAATCTATATCAGTAAACTTGTGTTTTCATAAAATTTGTAAGTCCGGTCCTGTGGGGCCGATTTTTTTAAAATTTTAGCGGCACTTTTTAATACCTACTAAAGGGTTAAATTTCAATTTTGAAACGATTCTGAGAATTTTTTCGGTATTTTTGGGCCCGAAAACTTTTTTCAACCCCTAAATACCACCCTTAACATGACCCGATTAGGCCCATTTTAAATAGGCTTCGTGCGGTGATGGATTCCAACGTGTGGACCAAATTTCGTTTAAATCGATTAAGTCTGTCGAGAGTTATCGTGCTAACACATATATATATATATATATATATATAAATATATATATATATATATACATATATATATAAACATTTCCAAAAATGGTGCCAAACTTCTTAGAAACTTATGAAACGTCGAGAAATTTTGGTCCGACCCCTAGGTCCCGCCATCCGACCGACGCCAATAGTGTAAGTGCCTTATGGCAAATACACTAATTATTGATACAGCTTGACATGAGTCCTACCATGCTGTTAGGCAAAAGTAATTGACTTTATTAGGACATGAGTCCAACATTAATTTTAATGAAATATTAACATCATGCCATTATTGGTTATGTTAATAGGTAGAATATTAACCCTACAATTCACAGGGTTAGCTCGGACAAGAGTCCTTGAGCAGCTCGGACAAGAGTCCTTGAGCACACGACAAAAATATTGCAGGTTAGACAAGAGGCTAATATATTATGTGTTATGGCAATAGATCTTGCACTTTGGATAACAATCCACAATTATTGATGTTAAATTAAAAAAAAAAAAAAAAAAAAAATTTGACAGCTTGACATGAGTCCTACCATGCTGTTAGGCAAAAGTAATTGACTTTATTCGGACATGCGTCCAGCATTAATTTTAATGAAATATTAACATCATGCCATTATTGGTTGTGTTAATAGGTAGCTCATCAAGCTCGGATGAGAAATCTAGAGTTTTTAGTCGAACAAGAGATCGTGATTCACCAAATATGACTAGAGGTGAAGTTTCAGCCAATTATTCGCGAAGTCGTTCAAGAGAACGTTCGTCACGAAGAAAAACCAGACGTGCGTCATCTGAATATTCTCGTGATCGATCAGGAGATCGTTTTTCACAAATTAGAACTAGACGTGAAGACTCGCCAAGTCTTTCTCATAGTCATTCAAGAGAACAGTCAAGGGAAATTACCATAGAGAATCCGGAAAACCCATCTTCAGTGGGTTATATTACTCAACCAACGAATAATTTATCTGAAGGTCAGCCAATTACTCAGAATACAATCAATTCTTCTGAGAGTCAACCATCTGCTGTTAACGCAGAAACATCTTCGACTCAAGTAGATAATAACCGATTAAATGTCATCGGTAAACGGTTGGGTCCGGATAATCCTTTCGGACCTCCGATTCAAGAAGACGTTGCACTGCGTTGGCGAGAGGTTATAACGAAAGGTCTTCCCAAAGAAGAACAAATTACCTTGCTCGCTAAATACATTATACCAGAAAACTGTAAAGAGATACATGCTCCGATTCTGAATCCGGAAGTTAAAGTGTCAATTCCTGTGGGAGCTATCGATAGAGATGTTCGCATGGTTGCTAAGCAGAATAAGATTTCTGCGTGTTTATCTGCCTTAGGCCAATCACTGACAGTATTATGGAATAATCCCGGACTCGATAAAGATTATCTAATCCTGGGACTGGTAAGCGATGCTTCCAGATTATTATTAGATGTACAACGAGAAGAATCAGCCACAAGAAAATCATTAGTTGTGAAAAACCTAAATGTTAACATGACAGATACTCTTAAGGCAACATCAATTGGAGAACATCTCTTTGGTAAGGAGCTTGACGACCAAATAAAAATAACTAAAGCTATAGAACGAACTAGTAGAGAATTGAGAGCTGTAGCAAGACCACCAAGGGTATCAAAAAACTTGAAACGCCCGCCTCGTTCGAACACAATGAAACCACATTTCAGAGCGGCCGGCGGACAGAAGAAAAAACAGTGGAATCAAAAAGCGAGTTTTAACCAGGAGGTCAACCGGAACAAGAGTTCGAGACACTTCAACCCGAGATACTCGAATCGTCGATAGAAAAAGCAAATGATAATTTCGAGACAACTATGAAATTGCCAGAAAAAATAAGAAAAGACTTGAATTGGTGGAAACTTCACTTTAAAAAGGCTAGTAATCCAATAAATAATTTTCAGTTTGATTTAGAAATTTATTCAGATGCTTCCTTGTCCGGATGGGGAGCTCACTGTGGAAGAGAATCGGTTCATGGTTTTTGGAATGGTGCTGAACAACAAAATCACATTAATTACCTAGAATTATTATCATCTTTTTTAGCACTAAAATGTTTTATTAAAAATCAAAGAGATTGTAACATTTTGTTAAGAATCGATAACACTACCGCAATCTCTTACATTAATCGAATGGGAGGCATTCAATTTGAGCACTTAAGTGATCTTGCCAAAGATATTTGGCAGTGGTGTGAAGAGAAAAACATTTGGATCTTTGCATCATATATTCGCTCAGTAGACAATAGTACAGCAGATCAAGAATCGAGGCGGTTGGAACCAGAAACAGAGTTTGGTCTTTCAGATATAGTTTTTAAACAAATTTGTCTTACCTTTGGCACACCTAGTATAGATATTTTTGCTAGTAGATCAAACACAAAATGTCACAGATATTTTTCGTGGAAAAATGATCCAGAAGCTGAAGCAATAGATGCATTTACTAAAAACTGGTCTTCAGAATTATTTTATGCTTTTCCGCCTTTTTCAATTATTTTAAGAGCCTTAAAGAAAATAAAATCAGAAAGAGCTCGGGGTATCATGGTTGTTCCAAATTGGACAACTCAAGCTTGGTATCCTTTATTCGTGAACATGTTGGAATCGAAGCCACTCTTTTTTGAGCCAAATATAATTAAAAAAAAAAAAAAATACAAACATAGTTTGTTCTTTTCTTTTTGAATGAAATTATAAGAAATTAAAAATATTGATAAGTAAGCATATTGTGATTTATGTAAACAGCTTACAGCTGTTATCAAAAGTTCTGCATCACAATAATAAATACGTTTAAAACACGGACACCTATTTTTATGCCGTAATATGTACTTTCAACATCTACTAGTGATCTGAGGAAGAGGCGCGAAATACAATTATATGATTAAACGAACTTACCTAGTGAAGTTCAATCATAATTGTATGTAGCGCCTCTTCCGAAAGATCAGTCCCACCCAAATCCCATAGACCCAATATTACGGCACTGCAGCTTTAAAGAAATGAAGTTGATACAAGCGTTACCTGGATACAGCGGATTACATGAAGGTCAAAAAATGTTTGTTGGATTTAAACCTGTGCATTCATCTGTAGTAAGTAAAGGGTACTACTAGTGATCTTTCGGAAGAGGCGCTACATACAATTATGATTGAACTTCACTAGGTAAGTTCGTTTAATCATATAATTATTGGTTAAATATGGAAAATATTATTCATCCTAAAATTGTGAATTACCTAAGTTTTTGTTTGTTCTGCAGCTCTCATGCCTCTACTACACACGTGGCCAGCACCGCCACTCAAATAAGTGCCTATCATCGCCGCGATGATTGCCTAGCCCTCCACACAATCGTGCTGGTTCGATTGTGTGTACGGGCGCACGATGCTGGCCACGCATTCCTTTGATGTACCGACAATCAACCGATTACAGGCGATTATGTCCACGCACCGACGAATATGCCCTCTACACAATCGTGAGTGCCTGTAAGTGGCGGTGCTGGCCATTTGTGTAGAGGAGCCTTTATAGAGGAACCGCCGCTGGTTCATTAGATTTTAGCTCTAATAGTGCAAGCGTGCTTCTTACTTTACGTAAAGGTTGGAATCAATATTCGCCCATTTTCCGGTACGTGCTACCGAAATATAATATGATTTCGGTAAAAGTTATCGAATCGTTTACTATAAAGCAGTAATTCTCAAAATATGGTTTGCGGGCTCCGAGATTCAACGACAATATTCTAAAAAGTTTACGAATGATAATAATAATTTCTTTGCAAATGACCACAAAATATAGGTATATCTAAGATCCCGATTTGGTTCGATCTTCATTCATCGAGTTTTCTAATGAAATTTGACATTTGGTAATATTGATTTGGATGACATTCAATTTCGTGGTACAGCTATTTTAAATAAAAAATAAAAGTTGTTATTTTTTTTTCGTTACCTACATATAATATGTTCCAGGTGTTCACAATAAAATTATCTACATTTTCATATATGACAATACATATAAATCCATATAACTGCAAAATACTAATTCGAAGGTGCCTGTTTACCTGGTTTTATGCCAAGAATCAAAATGTCGACCAAACTTTGGCATTTTCTATACATATTTTACTTTCGACTGGTAATAGATTTATCCGAAAACTCGATAACTACATTTCAGAAATAAAATTTACAACTTTAATTTTTTATTAAAAATAGCTGTGCCAGGAAATTGAATGTCAACCAAATCAATTTTTCTTTATTAATACATTATAATATTATTATCAAAATTCAAATTAGATCAGAAAACTCGATGGATGAAGATCGAACTAAATCGGGATCTTGTACTATATGGTATACGAAGTGTCAATAAAATACAAAAATGAAAAATTACAGAGGAACTATTCACTTATGCTATAATTATTGTGAAACAAGTTGTTCATCCCGTATATAAAGAGTGCACTTTAAATGGAAAATCCTTTTATGGTCCATGTGTTTTTGTACTTTATATTTACATACATTAATTACTTTTTAGTGGGTATCTTTTATTTCCATTATTTATAACGTAAAAGCTTTTTAAAACCTAAAAGTATAAAAATACAACAGCATGTATATTGTATACAGGGTGAGGCACATAAAGTGTTACAGAGCAATAGCACTCAAACTATTGATCATATCAAAAAATGTTTCAGATAAAAGTTTTAGTGTTCGAGAAGGTCGTCATACTGGACCACCCTATTTTTTTTATCGGTGGAGGCGCTGAAGCTACGTCAAGGTCAACTTCACTTTTTTAAATGAAACCATATATTTTTTTTTCGATAACATTATTAGCGATTTTAAGACGAATTCAGCAACCTACAACACAAGTTCATTCTAATTATTTTATTTTTATTTATTTAAAAAAAATTCGAAATTTTTATTTTTAGAATATTCTGTTCAATATTCAGAATATTCAAAATAGTCACGTATGTACCGAAATTACACCACAAATGTCATCATTTCGAGCATCTTCCGTAGGTAGACCCAAACAAAGGTTAGTGGATCCTTTAAAAGTGAATATTCCGATATGTTTAGATTTTTCGACTACGATTTTGCGTGATTAGAATGACCTTGTATTGTAGGTTGCTGAATTCGTCTTAAAATCACTAATAATGTCATCGAAAAAAAAAACATGGTTTCGTAAAAAAGTGAAGTTGACCTTGACGTAGCTTCAGCGTCTCCACCGATAAAAAAATAGGGTGGTCAAGTATGACGGCCTTCTCAAACACTAAAACTTTTGTCTGAAACATTTTTGGATATGATCAATAGTTTGAGTGCTATTGCTCTGTAACACTTTATTTGCCTCACCCTGTATATGATGTAAATAAAGTGGTACTGGGTACATGATTATTTTATACGAATATAGTTCGTTTGAAGCTAATTTTTGCCCCACTGCGCCAGAAGCCTTCAATAATATGTATGTATGTTCTAAGGTGACAGGGAGTAAAGTTAAGTTTTTCGCAATTATCGTGAAAAATATCAGTTTTTCGAGGAAAAATTGTAACTTGTTATTTTTTTTTACGATAACTCGATGTGCCCAAATTTTGACTTTTTTTAAGTCATACAAAAGCCAAATTTTGACGTTCCAAAAAAAAACTGCGGATTATTCACAAATTTCCTCAAAAGTACGTAAAAATAGAGCGACTTTTCGTCTTTCACTGTCATTTTTTGAATCTAACTATTCAGAAATCATATAAATATAATAAATTAAGTATACACGTCATAGCAACTGGTGTATAATTACTGTATTACTATCTCACTTTGTATACACGACTCCGTAATTGTTTTTTAACGAACTTTCTCATCACTATATGAAACAAGATGGCGATTACTCAGTAGTACGCTGTATATTCAAACCAACTTAATTTAGTAATATGTATTTTTTTAAAATTAATTTATAAAAATAAATTTGACGCACTTAAAACAATAATTGTGTATTTCCAGTGGATATTTTGCATATCCAGTTATCGTACTCTAACCACATTTTTAAAAAAAACTTATACAGAAAGAAAACTGTTTTGTCTTTATTATTTCTTTATTTACATTTATTTGTAATTTAGTAATGTACACTCTTTTAGACTGCTTTAAAATTTTTGTTAGTACGATGAATAATTAGTTAAAATGTTGTCATTATTCACTTCGGGTACGTCAGGTTAGGTGGTCACAAACAAAATGCTTTATGCTTCTGAGGTATTTAAAGGCTTTAGTTGCCTTTGAACTTCTTGTGCCTCTGTTTACTTTGTTCGCATCACCTGTGTAGGTAATCAACGTAAAAATATACACATAAACAACCGTTAATTTATCTTATGAAAACGGCAATTTCATCTATTATCTTGGACTTCAGAGTAGCCGAGTGTGTTTCCATGGCGTTTCCATGAGTAGCTAATTAATGGGTTTCTTTATTACAAGCCCCCATTTCTCAGATTCTATTCCAAAAGCTCGTAAAAGTATCAATTGGATTTTTACTTTATTACTAAAAAAATAATAGAGTGAAAATAGAAATTGATAAAATTTCTGTAATACATTTTTATAATGCAATTATTTTTGTTTCAGGTAAGCTTGGCGGTCAATATTTATAAGCTTTCACAACAAGGAAATTTACGACGGACTGTAAGAATAAAAACAATATTAATTTTGTAGTTACTTTTCAATAAAAAAAATACAGTGTAACCTCTTTATAACGAATCTCAAGGGACCGAGCATTTTTTTTCGTTAGGTATAAAGAGTTTTCGTTATATGGAGGGAAGAAAGAAAAATAACCAAATTGCACCAAGTTAATTTATTCCAAACACATAGGTATAGTCTGTTAACTTTGTCTGACGTTTTTTGCTATGCCAATATTTGTTTTGTATTTTATTAAGTATCTTATGCATATCTTGGGATGTGGTGGAATCATCTTTATTAAACAACGGAAATTTTTCGATAAGTTTGGCGGCATCAAGTGCTTTTTGAATAGTTGGTCAGTAAATATTTGCTGACGCCTAAATGTGAACATATTTCTTCGTAATAGAGAATGGCTGTTTCGCTATAAAGAGGGTATTAGTGTATGGGTTTTAAAGTAACCCAACCAAATTGTAAAAATTTCTACGTTATAGGGAGTTTTTCGTTAAAACGAAGAACGTTATAAAGATGTTACACTGTACTAATATTTCCATTGACATAAGTCTCTAAAATAGTTAGTGGTTGATGGTCTAACAACACTGGCTATTGAATAAAAGGGAAGACAATCTGATTTTTTTTTATTTTAACCTTAAACGCTGTTTATAGTGATTCGATTTACTGTATGTCCATAGTATTCTATTTTTAATTAAATAAAAATATATACGTACCGTCTGTGCACCGATGTACGTTATTTTTATTTCGCATTTTTTATCTCATTCAAAGTGTTCGGACGCTGATGAATGAACCGGAAATTTAATTATGACAAAACACGTAACGTGACTCGATTGTTCGATTCATTACTTTGTCATTTTTCTTACAATGTCTAAGTCAAGAAGTGAGTTTCATGAGAAAAATAGATCCAAGTCTCCAAAAAATATGAGCAATAGCTTATTCGATTCGGAAAAATAGGTACCCCGAAAAAGACCTTTTTTTATTTTTTTTACCGTCAAAAATTGCAAATAGTTATTAACAAAAAACGAAAAAACAAAAAAAATCCACTCAGATTTTTGGCAATTACTCAAACACTATAAGCGATAGCGGAAATTGAAAAAAAAAAAAATTCTTAAAGAGGAGAAAATTTCCAATAATAAAGTCCCACTGCCGGAACTCTATCTCTATTAGTTATAGTTTTAATTTAACGTTGAAAATAGGGTTCCGCGCGGCCGTACAGCTTGAGCGCAACGCTTGAGGAGTTCAATACAATAATTATACAATACAATAATTTTTTATAGTATTATATAACAATTAAAATTTTTTTATACATTATGTTGTTATCACTTGAAAGAATAAAGTTCCATTGACATTTTTTTTTAATTTATTTTTTAAAAAGTGAGGCTATTGTTAACTAATTTTTTTTTCGAAAAGCCGTCTCCATTAAAAAACAAAAATGTTTAAATAATATAAATTTTTTGCTTTATGGAGCTCTTTTTTTACATATACAGTGTGGTCACTTAAGTGTACAACATATTATGGGAAAATTTTTAATTAAATGCACAACCAAAATACAAATATTGCCAAAAGTTGGTGCATGTCCGATAATCATTTTAGGTGCTCTTAGAATTGTTGAAACTCAAACAGCATACAGGATGGGTCAAAAAATATAAAAATTGTACAAGAGTAAAGTGCCCTTATTTCAAAAAATTCAGCAAAATGTTATAAGAAAAAGTTGTTTAGAATTAAAAGTTATGCCCAAATGCCAAAACATGGCCTTCTAAGAAAAAAATTTTTTTTTTGAAAACCAAAATTATAATTTTTTTGAAATTTTTTTTTATACTTACCTTAAACACACTAATAAATTATTCAAAATCAAATCAATTTCGCATAACTTTGTTCAAATTTAGGCATATTTGTAAAATTAACTTAGATTTTTAATTTTTTATGGAATCACAAACTTTAGGTTTGTTGCAACGATATTAAACACCCCGTAGGCTGTTTGAGTTTCAACAATTCTAAGAGCACCTAAAATGATTATCGGACATGCACCAACTTTTGGCAATATTTGTATTTTCGTTGTGCATTTAATTAAAAATTTTCCCATATGTTGCACACTTAAGTGACCACACTGTATACAAAATATTGAAAAAAACGCGCATTTTTTCAATTTTTTAAAAATTATAATAAAACTATTAACTAATAGTTTTAAAAAACTTTTATAACGTGATCTGAGGGCTTTTTTTATCTTTTCGTTTTTTGTTAATAACGAATGCAATTTTTGTCTGCGAAAATAATGAAGAAAAACATCTTTTTCTGAATATTTTTCCGAATGGAATAAGCTATTACTCATATTTTTTGGAGACTTGGATCTATTTTTCTAATACTCTTTTCTCTAACAAGATGTAATTTGTATTGTGATAATGAGAATAATGATTTTAATCTATTTACGTAAAATGGCTGCAGTTGCTATATTTCTTTAAATACACTAATTATAATGTATATATCTGACGCAAGTACCTATACCCAGGAAGTTAAGCTTACATATCTACTGGGAGGACGATGTAGATTCAGCGTTGTGTGACAAACTTAATTAAAATTTCGAAGGTACTATAGTTTGCTAATTTTAATATTAGCTTTCAAATTAGCGTTGTTTGCACAGTTTTTTAGTCGTTCTTTGCAGCGCAAATATTGATAAGTATAACAGTGGATTGTATTTTGTACTAGCTGATTTTCACGTCTGTATAGCGGTCGTGAAACACTAGTACTGTAAAGAAGTGTAAAGTAAAATAATCGCGTCATATTCCAGCGCAGTCTACAACTAGGCGTTTTGAAAATTTTGAAAATTCAGTGAAAATCAGCTGTTTTATAGAAGATACGTGAAAAAAATTCTCTATATATCTCGTGCGTGATTATTTTAGTACTTGTATATGACTGTTAAAACTCGCTAGCTGTCGTTTTGACATAATGTCACACTGTGTCATAAAATATTAATAATAATAATATTGTACTCCAAGAACACAGTTACTACATGTATAGGAGAAGTCAGCCATTTCACAAAAAAAATAAAGAATATAAAATTTATATTAGATATCGCGTCCATCGAGATAATAATAATTAATAAGAAAAATCGCAGGATTGTGAACAAAAAACGAGACTTATTTAGTGTACGACGTTTCGTATATATTTAGACTTTTTCAAGTTATCTATAGACGAAACGTCAAGTCTAAATCTATAGATGAAACGTCGTACACTAAATAAGTCTCATTTTTTGTTCACAATCCTGCGATTTTTCTTATTAATATAAAATATACATATTAAAAGAGTCACTTATGAAATAAAAGCATCTATGGCTCAAAAAAGTCTCTTCTTAAATTTATGAATGTTGGGAACGTTTTTAATATCGTCTGGAATGGAATACTTTGCGACAATAATATCTAATAAATAATAATTCATATACGCAATATATTATTTCTTGCCGATAAAATTTAGAACATCTATACTACCTAATATTTATAAAGAGAAAGTGCGAATTTTGGGAGTTTGCGTGTATGCTGAGGGTAATCTTCGGAACCGCTGCACCTATTTAAAAAATTTTTTCACCATTAGAAAAAACCTTCGGGATGGACATAGGCTATATATATTATTGCAGTTAAATAAAAGTGCTTTTCGTAGAGATCAATTTTGCAACGTAAGTCGACGAAAAAACGGTGGCTATCTACAAATTCGGACGAAGCCGGACCGGGCTACTAGTAATAAATAAAGGTGAAATTATTATCATTTAAGTATTTGACTTACAAAACTGAAAATTGTGTTGACAAGTTCCCATATTTTTTAATTAAAAAAAAACAATACGTGTCAGAAAAGACTTCGACCTCATATTGGTGTATATAAATTTTAGCTAAAGCCAAGGTTTACAGTAACCGCATGTATAATAATATTTCATTGTTACCCAGTAGCGGATATGTTCATTGCGGTTGAAAATGGTGTAAATGGCACATTATCGATTACAGTAGTTGAGCTGAAACATGAAATTAAAAATAACAACTTCGCGTGTCTAGCAGGTACAATGACTGAAACTTGAAGACCGAACCATTTTTTTAGTGTATTTGCCACAAAGCTATTGGCGCCGGTCGGATGGCGGGACCTACGTCTATCGCCGTGCGAAGCTTATTTAAAATGGGTCATTTTAAGGATGGGTTTTAGGAGTTGACAAATGTTTTTGAGCGTATACTGAAAAAATTCTCAGAATCGTTTCAAAATTGAAATTTGACTTATTTGTAAAGATAGAAATATGCTGCCAGAATTTTATTAAAACCGGCCCGACAGGACCGAACTTAAAAATTTTATTAAAACATTGTAGATATATGAATTTACTTAGCGAAGGGTGTATATAATTTGATGCAGATGTTGAATTGATAGTACCTAATATTGAAATTAAGAAAAAAGAATATTCTGAGGGATGTATTAAGGGGTTAAATTTTTTATTTTGCTCTAAAAGAAAAAAGTTAAATTCACATAATATAGCCACACTGACTATATTAGTCTATACTGTGGACAGGGTTTCGCACTGCGACCCGAGTTTTTTTTAAGTGAGGACAAAGAGGAAAACATATTGAAGTAAAACTTCTTTAGACGCGTTCTCTGAATTTTACGGGTATAATTCAGTGAGTTCGCGTTATGAACAAATGTGACGTTTTTGTGAAATATAGCGCATCTATACATATTACATAATCTTGAATTTTTTTAAGTCAAACTTCTTTAGCGACGTATATGTTTGAAATTTTCTGTAACGTTAAAGGGGAAATTATTCAGCGGCGGGGAGATATAAGAGAAATCTTGGTAATGCAGAATGTATAACGCATCGATGAAAGGAGTTCATAACTCCAAAGAAGTTTCACTTCCCCCTCTGAACCTAAGTGGATGAGGCCCATACGTTTTATTTCACTTGCAAAAATTCCCGATTGATATATCGAATAAATGAAGAATGATTACATAAAGGTCGCTGCACACGAGGCTGGTTTTTCCGCTAGAGTCACAGTTGGGACTTGTGCTGGCTGGCGTACTGACTACGAGGATGAAGATTACGTCACTGCGGGCACGCGTGCTTGCAGTCTCAAGATGAATTTGAAAATTAGAACCGGGACTATTTTTCGTGCTAGTTTGTCTGCTCGTTTCGAACAACAACCAATCAGGAAACAGTATCTTGTCACGTGGGCGACAAGGACAAACGCCCGCAAACAAACATGGCGTCATAGCGTGTGTTCTGTTCAGAGACGATAAACGTTCACTTTCCTTAATATTCGAACTATCACGGCGCGCGCACCAAACCCCTACAAAGCCAGCTTTAATACACGCATCGTGTGAAGCGAGCACATTAAAGCAAAGCCAGAGCTATAGCTCGCTTGAAACGTAACAGCCAAACCTAGCAAGGAATCTAGCGCAAAACCAGACTCCTGTGGTTTAACCATGCTACAATATAATCTCATATTGTACATTATGTAGCATTGTGAATCGATATTGATATAACTTGGACAATAAACGAGTATCAAATATATACACAAATATTAAATATTCAACAAACTATCAAAAGCTGGATCCGCAATCAACAAACCACTAGCTGTAGGCTGTAGCTTGAATCCAGGAAAGTCAAATGGGAAAATGATGCTAGCGGGCCCTTCAGACAGGCTTACAGAGGACTTGATCAAACTCAGTAGACCTAAACTCAGGAACTCTTACCGGTCATGCACTCCTGAGAAAGCATCTACACACAATGGGGATACCTTAGGAATCGACACAGTTCAGATTTTGTGAAATGGAGGACGAATCAGCTAACCATTCACTGTTCGAATGCGAGGCCCTAGCTTACAGGAGAACAACTATCTTTGGATATATTGATGAGAGCGGAGTAGTTCCTTAGGACAATCTAGTCAATCTTCTGGAGTTCAAGACGAGATCCAAACTACTGGAGGACTGGATCCAAGACAAGAAAGAGCACAAAAATTCTTTTAGGATGACGTGCATAATGGGCTATTAAGCCATAACCTCTAATTTATTCATTCATTCATATACAAATATGATACCTTTGATTATTTAAAAATTAAAATCATTTACATGTAACTTCATTTCTTGAATATTGAAGAGAGAACGAAAAATTTATTGTTGCAATTGTTTGTTTCAATATATCGTTGATTTTCTTTGTATACAAAAGCAGTACAAATGCCGAGAGAAGCCTTAGAAAGCTTATACGCGCTTAGCAATAAATCAATTTCTTCTTCATACTTAAATGCATACTTTACATACTTCCAAGATTCTACAGTGTTGCAGTTTTCTTTTCTTTTTATTTATTTATATAATAGTACATTCTGTCTTATATAAAATATTTAGTTTGCAAGCCGTGCATTTTTATTTGGAAAAATGAAAACTTGCAATGCATTAACAACAGTATTTATTATTTTTTATTTCATAGTAGGAAAAACGTGAGAAAAAATAAGGAAAATCACAAAAGTCCAGATGTTATTTGTTTCAAATCCTACGAATAGTTTTTCACCAACTTCCGGTTATCCGTTTGATTTGAAATTTTGAATACATGCGCAGTTTCGGTGACAATACAATAGTATGATATAATCTATATAATAAGATATGGTATTTATATTCTGGGGCAACAGTAACGTCGTCTCGAAACTGTTTGTGATACAAAAAATGTCCATCAGAATTATTTTTGGTCTTAAACCTCACGATTCTTGCAGGAACTATTTCATAAACATAAAAATTCTTACATTGCCTAGTATATATATTTTGGAGTCAGTCATGTTTGTCAAAGAAAACTACAGTTTTTTGTCTAAATATGAAATCGATCATAAATTTAACACCAGAGGTCAGTCTGCATTCCTTTTGCGTCCACCGAGAACAAAACTCACGTTAGTTCAAAAAAATTGTGTAATACAAAGTATTAATCTTTATAATCATTTATCCAGCAAAAAAATTAAGAAGTGAACTCAAAAATATCTTGGTAATTAAATGTCCTTACACAACTAAAGACTACTACGATATTAGCATTATTTAATTTTTCTATGTATTTTTTTGTATATGTATTGACTTATTCTACGCCAATTTTTTGGTATTTAATGAATAAATTTCTATCTATCTATCTATGGTAACTAGTTGACCGGCCCGGATAGGTCCGGATCCAAATCGCACTTCCAATTTCCGTTAACCAATTGGCTGCGAAGATGGAAATGACATTACTGCGGGCTTGCGATTGTGCTCACATGATGAATTTCAAAATTAGAGCGGAGGCTATTTTTCATATTTGTTTTGAGCAAGAACCAATCAGGAAATAGTATCTTGTCCCGTGGGCAACATAGACAAACGCCACAAACAAGCAAACAAGCATGGCGTAGCCTGCTGTGTTCAGAGACAATAAACGTTCACTTTTTGTAATAATCGAACTGTCACTCCTCATTTACAAAACTAGATTCAAAACAAGCGTAGTGTGAAGCGAAAACATAAAAGCCAGTGCCACAGCACGCTTGAAATCTAGCATCCAATCTAGCGGCAAAACTAACTTCGTGTGCAGCGGCCTTAAGACTAACAATGGATCACTCAAGATATGTCTGTGAGGAGAGGGAAAAAAAACCGTTTATAGAAAGAATTAATAGTTATATTTTTAGACAATAATATTCCCTTCGTGCTTCATTTATTCCACAGCTCGATGTGTTGTTGTTCGCTGTTTATTATTCTCCCTGCAGAGTTGGTTTGACGCATTCTATAGCGTGACCGCGTACGGTATTTTATAGACCTGTAATAAACTTCACTGAATCCAAACTTACTGTTCTTGACGTCAATAAAAATGATTTATAAATTAATTATTATATTTGTTACGAAAATGCAAAAATGACCTTGTCCCTTAAGGGGCGTTAAAGTTGAACACATACCTATTAGACCAAGATCCCAGACCCGTCAGACCTACGCCCTTTCAGTACTGCTAAGATTTTATCAGTAAATCTTTTTTTTATTAGCAAGAGACAAACAAAAAAAATGCGATTTGGCATCTGTGGCCATTATCGCTACCAAAGTGACATAATATAATATAAAAAGTACATATGGTTAAAGGTAAGTATGCGGTATAATTTACAATAGGTAAGTATATTCAGGTATTTTATATTTTGTTATACATATTTGTTAATTTTAGGTAATTTAATATTTTTAGGATGTTTTCTAATTTGTTGTTTAGTACTTCTTTTATGTCGCAGGAGATCTTCAGCTGTTTTCTGTGGTCGGAGTGTTCTTTGCATTCGATTAGAAGATGGTGGACTGTTATCAGTAAATCTATACAGATAAATAAAATTGAAGTGTCTGTTTCTAATGTCACAATAAGAGCTTTTTACTATAAATGCATATGAAAGTATATACGGTACATAATATAACAAAAAAGCAATTTTTAAAGTTTTTGTCTGTCTGTTTGTGCCGGCTAATCATCTAAACGACTGGGTCGATTTTGACGAGACTTTCACTGCAGATAGCTAATGTCATAAAGAGACTATTAAAAAACGTAAGTCGTTAAAATACATTCGGATTGAAAAAGAAATTGATGTCAATAATTAATTAGATTTCAAATTGTTACAGTTACAATACTATACAAGAAAAATTTAGATTCTAACAATGTTACTGTCGGAACTTTAATCCAAAACTTCCACTCACCGCTTCCTCCTCCGACTTAAAACATCTCAAAGGCTGCCTGTCGCGCGGGCTCAGAACGCCCGAGTGGGCTACTGTGGATGGTTGTGTCTTAACGCGCGCTTTAAAAATTGTGTTCAAGTAGTTAGATCATACTTTTTTGTTTGGTTAGGTGTTTTTATTTGTTCCTTTATATCTATACTAATATATAAAGCTGAAGAGTTTGTTTGTTTGGTTGAACGCGCTAATCTCAGGAACTACTGGTTCGAATTGAAATGTTGTTTTGTTGAATAGCCCATTTATCGAGGAAGGTTATAGGCTATATAATATCACGCTAAGAGCAATAGGAGCGGAGCATACCTAAGTGAAAAATGTTGCAAAACGTAACTCAAAATTTGTCCGTCCGACAAAAACTTTTGAACGGTTATTCCAATCATCATGAAATTTGGACACAACATTAATCTCGGTAAACTAAGATAAATGTGCACACACATGTTCCTCCCCCCCATTCGGTCTTTTGCACCCAGGTGAAACCGGGCGGAACCGCTAGTATAATATTTATAGCCGAAAGCTCCACTACTTTTGTCGCTACCGTGTTTCATCAAAATCGCGTGTGGAGCCGCGGGGACCAGCTAGTGTACAATATTTAGTTAAAAACGTATGCCAGTTTGCTAGCTTAAGAGCGGGGGCCTTATAGAGATAACAGGTTCGTAAGGTACATAAAACACGTGTTTACATAAACTTTATTTTATATTTGTAACATTTTAAATATAAGTCTCTAAATATAATTTCCAAGTATTTGTAAATAGTTTCAAGGTGGAATATAACTGCTTTGTCTTTTATCCAGTTAAAATGTCAGAAAATGGTTTTAGCATTTCGAGTTTCTATGCATAGACTACACTGCATTTTGTTTATTTGTTATTTTATGTAGAATCTTCTTGAGTCCGTGTGGTTATAGCATAATATGTGTAATGTGTATACAAGTAAACGGGAGAATGGAAGTGCACTTTGAAGCGAAGCGAAAAGAGGTAACTCTTTCACAATTCAAATGTTGAAATGTTATTTTTGCGTCCCTATAAATATAATATAGAGGTGTTTCAAAACTCCCGGAACGGCTGAATATTTCAGAGAGATTATTTTTTTTTTGAAAAATGTTGCGAATGAAAGTTGCTCAACTCGTTGTAATGTATTTTTCGGTCACAAAAATTCTTCCCAAGGGAGTGCCCTCGTGAGGGGCGGCAGAGGGTAACTCCGAAATTTTAAATGGGAAACACAATTTTTTTATTGGGTCGAGTTCTTCGGGCAAAAAAAGACTTCTTTTGTCCTAAACTTTTTTTGTTCAAGCTACAGGTCACCGAGTACGCGGGGTAAAATTTATCGTGTTATCCTCACCTCCTCAAATAAAATTTGTTCATTTTGTGCAAATTACACTTTAAAAACGACAAACATCTTTTTATCAAGGTCAAGTAAAAGAGTACCATTCCTTGACCTGTTACAAAATGAACAAATTTTATTTGAGGGAGTGAGGATAACACGATAAATTTTATCCCGCGTACTCGGTGATCTGTAGCTTGAACAAAAAAAGTTTGGGATAAAAGATGTTCTTTTTTGCCCGAAGAATAAAAAAATGAGGTTGTCATTTAAAATTTCGGAGTTACCCCCTGCTCCCCTACGGGGACACACCCTTGGGAATAGGGTATGCAGTATCGGTATACTGAAATCGAATTTGTATTTCCCGGTACTGAAGAAGAGCCAGTACCGAGAAATTCGATACTTTCGGTACTAGATAAAAATGTTTTAAATGCTTGTTATGCGTGAAATGAAATGTTGGAAATAGTTTTGAAGAAGTTTAATCACAATACAAATCACTGAATTACCCTATGTAATTTAATAAAATTTAAATATTGCAATCAGTCTTAATAATCTATACCTATATATAAAAGAGTTCCGTGACTGACAGACAATGCACCGGCCAAAACACTGAACGGATTGGGCTGAAATTTGGCACACACATAGTTATTACGACGTAGGCATCCGCTAAGAACGGATTTTTGAAAATTCAACCCCTAAGAGGGTGTAACGGGGGTTTAAAATTTGCATGGAGAAATCATATAAGATACATAATATATCAATTCGAAAATGCGCAGTACTGCTCCTTATCAACAAATAAAGAAACACGTGTTTCGTGCTTTCTCAAAAACAACCCCTACAGAGGGTGAAAAGAGGTAAGTAGTCTAAAGATCAACATGTGTGTCATTTTCAAGGTTTTCCAGGACGTTGATCACGCGAATGTCATCAATTTTTAAATTTGTTAGAGGAGTTTACGTCGAGAAAGGAGTATCTATGCCAAATAATGGGAATGCATCCATGTTTCGTCTCAATCGCGTGCGAAGCCGTGGGTAACGGCTAGTCTTTGATATAATCGTATTAAGTATTATCTCCACTCAAATTTAACAAAAAACAATCATTCTTGTCATGAAAAAGAAACCTTAAATTTAAATTCAATAAATTGTACCTATTCAGTCTGGTTTTCAAAAATTCACAAAAATTCTAAACTCGTAGTCGTAACTTAACAGAGACTCGTAAAAACCTTTAAATTAGTAAAATTTTTTGTAGCACCGGAATTCTCGGGAAATGGGTTTCATCTCCCGGTACTGAAAGCGATGAAATTGTCCGGGAATTCCCGGGAAATTCAGCACCGGGAATTCCCGGCAGCAATCCCTACTTGGGAGAAATTTTTGTGATCGAAAAATACATTAAAACGAGTTGAGCAGCTTTCATTCGGAACATTTATAAAAAAAAACTTAATCTCTGAGAAATTCAGCCGTTCCGGGACTTTTGAAACATTATGTATATAAAGTGAACGAACTGAATCAATATAACATGACCTTAGATTTATAATAAAATCCTTCTAAAAGTTTTGGATGGAGAAAAAGAGAAAAATAGATTTGCTGCTCATCATTTAGAAAATAAAATATTAAAAAAGTATATAGTGATATTCTCGCGCATTAGAAGTGAAACTTCTTAGGATATAGTAATGTGGAATTTGTTAGATAAAATGCAACGTATACACACGGTATGCAAAGCGCCTGCGTGTAGAGTGCGCATGACGCATTTTCCTCTCAACTGCCAGTTGAAGTCGGAGAAGGGAAAGCGTTTCAATTTTCGTCTGATCCAAGCTAATTTACCGCCCTATTTTACTCGATTAGAAGCACAGTCCAGCGTCGCACCTTTTGTCGTATCCAAATAACATAATCGAAATAGATGGGAGGATAATTACAGTACGGCTCGATTAATGGAGCGGCAGCCAGCAAAGCAATTTAACAATGTAAAGCCTGCTGTGCCGTTTATAATTATACATTATGAAGTAATAAATATATGACTCACTCCTTAAATTTTGAATTCAAAGATTAGTTAGTATAAGAATTAATTTAGGTTTCCAATTAAAAAAAAATGTTTTTGTTAATACACACAATTGAGCTTGCTTTTAGAATACAAAAAAGTTAAATAGGCGTCTATAATCCATTTTTTACTTCAATTAGAATTCATTCTGAGCAGTGGCGGCGCGTGAACATTTTTAATGAGTGTTCTGCAGGGTCAACCGCAGGTACCTCCTAACACGGGCTAGAAATGATGGGGGTAATTAAATTATGAATCGCATCTACGTTAATGATGCTTTAAATATTAACTTTTTTCAACACTGCTGACAACAAACTACAATATACACTGTAACACTAGTCACTACTGCCATAAACCGTGTGTCGTATATCATGTATGTGTATGTACGACATACGTACCGCCGAGTTAAAGCCGTCAAAGGTGTTTAGTGAATGGGATAATTTCAGTGAATGTGTGTAGCATATGATAGTAATAGATGCTTATTTATACTAATGTACTGACTGGAAATGCAGCTCAAAACCGATATAAATAGCGCGCTTAACATGTGGGCCAGGAGTTGCACGTGTACACCGAGGGTATCTGATGATGACGTTTCATCTGCTGCTTCGGAGTGCAGAACAGCGCCTGAAGGGAAGAAAGTCTGCCGTACAGAACACACGCGAGTTTTGTGGTCTGCCAGTGGCTGTTAAACTTAAGCGTTGATTGTGTAACTATTACACTATTTCCTAACATTAAATATTGGTTAAATATGAAGACTGTAATTCATCCTAAAATTATGACGAACCTACGATTTTGGTTGTTTTGTAGCTCTGCAGCGCTCATTGAGGAACCACCACTGGTTCAGAGTCAGAAATTTAAAATTTGAAATAATACATTTTGTTCGCAGACTCTGGGTCTAATGTAAATGTTTGTTTTTAAAAGACAAAAACCGTATTTACATACTGGAGCATAAAATGAATGAAGATATAGATAACAAACGAAATTAATGCCGAAGTTAAAAATGACATTCATAAAAAAGCTGAATGGTAGAAAGTTTTTTGGGCCACGCGTCTGTTTAAATTTTTTAACATTAATGGTATGAGATACACAGTACAAGGGGTCTAAACTCACCGCGAGGCTGTACCGAATTGATGAGCCTTTCAGCACTTCTCAACCTTTTCTCTCCTGTAAATTCCACAATTTATGTCTTAATCCACATTTATTTCCTCTAATTTACTACATCCTGGAGAGCTTTTAATAAGAGATTGGGCAGATTTAAATGTCTTATCTTCCTCTTGGATAGGGAGTGAGCTAATCACAGATTAATATGATCTTCTCTCTTTTTAATGCAGAGCGGACCAATCGTGGGTTACGGTCATCTTGAAGATTAATGTCAACCCAATCACAGGGTCTCTACAGCTTTATTTTAAAGGCTTACTTCACTTACTTACTTTTAAATACTATAACAAAACTGTTCTTTATTAGTGGTGAAAATATTTATTTATGAAACTAAATGTTGATAAAACAAACAAACCAGAAACTACTGCTCTTCTATAATGAAAAATGAAATAAAAATAATAGCGGAAAAACAACGAATCTCTAAGCAATAATATCACTAAATTCCTATGTATACAGAACACATCAAAGTCTATTTAGCACTCTTATTTATTAACCATTTTCAAAGTATATTTATGTATTAAGTCAATGGTATAACAACCAAATACTCAGGGCCCGATCCAGCTATTTTGCCGCTCCGGGCAAAATAATATTTGCTGCCTTTTACCCATGCGTTGTTCCATAGATGGTGTAATTTTTTTTTGTTTAACCATCTTTCAAATTTTCGCCACCGACGCCGCGCCGCCCTGAATTTTGCCACCACGGGCAATTGCAATTGCGTTGCTTATATATCCGTACGCCGTAGTTCTCTAAGTTCGCGTAGCTTCGATATTGTTCCACACTATTCTCGCAGCAATGCGAGCACTGCCGGTGGCGGCTCGTTATAATACCGTGATATTAGTAACGTAAATAAGATAATAGTGTATGAAAATATTCCTTTCTTTGAATATTATGATATTTTCGAGAGAAAAAAAGCTTGTTTAATAATATACAGTAGGATTTAACGCCATCTCTCGGTATAAAAATGAAAAGCCAAACTGATTTTGAATGACATCAAATAAAGCTTTTTGTAAATCGTTTGTCTGGCGAACTTGGCGATCTACCGATCGATATTTTGATACAGTGCATTCAACATTAGAGAAATCATAACTTTTTGGTCAAGTCAGACTTACGAGTCGTATTGCGTATGGACAATAGATATTGTCCATTACTTCGATTTCTATTACCTATACAAATAAACTTTGGAATTAATTACCCTACAGTAATATACGATTAATTAATAGTTAAAGTCAAAAATCAAACTGAAATATTTATGACCTTTACCTCTCAAAAAATAATTTTTTGAAGACATTAGAACGTCATTAAAATGACGATATAATGATAGTTAATGACAGGTTTCTCTAATCTATGGGTGGAAAAGAATCAATATACTTCAGTCATGATATCAAAAATAAGTCACGATACTTTTATGTCATTGAACCGAAAATTTAAATAAAGATTCGTTTACATTAGGTATAATATAAGCATGATCTTTGCCGATATAGATAGATGGTCGTGACACTCTAACTACGAAGTTTGACATGATAAGTCACCAGTCCTATCCGAGACGTAAAAAGAACTTTAAATTTTAAACACATTTATGAACTTCTACTGACTTTTATACTAGCTCCCAGTTGTCGACCGTCTGTAGTCTACAATCTGAGTGTGCCAATATAACTTTCAGAATAATACTTCATACTATAGTGAAAACCAATTTGAAATCGGTTCAGCAGGACAACAGACGAAGTTCGACGACAAAAGACGCTAGTGAGAAAATACAGTGCAGTAGTGCATATGACAGTGATAGTAGAAACAATTCTCCCTCTCTTTCCTGTCAACTGAGGTTAATATCGGAGAAAGTGAAGCGTTTCACTTTTCGTCTAAGTTTCACTTCAAAAATTCAATATACTTATTAATTATTGTTCAAAAGTTAAAGGGAGAGATTCCAATATATTTGATCTAATAGATACTTCGAGTTTGAATTTTTTATGACTTGTGGACCATTGTATTTGATATTATTTTCAACTTGCCGTTCCTGAGAAAAAGAGACAGACAGACGGAGGGACAACAAAGCGATTCAAGCAATTCTATACAAATGCTTCGTTTTTTTCATCGCTAAAAATGTTCGTGCCCTCCAGTTATGCACCTCTGATTTATCGTATCACAAATTGACTTTAAGATAAGATAGCACCACTCTCTGCAAAATATATATGTTTTCAATCATGCTAGAACAGTAGAATTTATTTATATTTTATAAATATACGTGATTGCTTTGTGTATCAGGGAAAGAAATAAAGTACATACATGGAAACGAATAAAATATATACAAATCGGGTGCTTTTATATCGATTTGGCACATTTATAAAACAAGTTTGGTGTTACCGTGAAATTACAACATGGCGGCGAATTTGTAAAGCATAGTGATCATAGTGAGAGTATAGTGTAATGGATCATAGTAAAGTAACTTCATAACAGCTAGTATCCGACCAAAACTAGTTTTTACCACCGAAATTAAAACCGAATTTCGATTTCTGTTTCAGTTTAGGCCGCAACCGAAACTTATTTCGAGGGTAATTCTATATTTTTTACGCTTAAGTATTTTAAGTTACCTGACTGATTGGAAGCAATCAAATAACCTCTAAATTGATGAATGCACACCGCAACGCAAAACAAACAAGTAATAATGCACGACAGCGGAGAGTTAGCAGGGGCGCGAGGGGAAGTTGACAGTGGCACTGACATTCTCCGCCGTCGCTACACTATGCCGATTGCTCCCGAACGCCGCACGGAAACTCACGAACCTAGTTTCGATTTCGGTCTTAGTTACGACAGATTGTCTGCGGACACCGAAACTAAACAGAAATTCCAACGTCCGAACGTACGTACTTCCCGCATCAGTGCGTGTAATCCCACCAATGCGTAAATGGTAGACTTTCTGCTTTACATTTGATGCCGAAAGTATTTACTTTCGATCGAGGTATGAAGAAATAGTATATTACACCACAAGGGTCGAAAGTGTGATATTTTGCTCTGCGCGCCATGATGCCCTCGGCTTCGCCTCAGGCATCATGGCGCGCAGGGCAAGGTATCACACCTTCGGCCAGTCTGGTGTATACAAATTTTCTTCATACCTCGGTCGTAAAGACGTTTATTAAATACACTAATTAATTAACAACTTATTAGTTACATAAAAACACAGATAAATTTCAAGCAAGAAGCTTTGAGGCTATACGTAAAAACACGAATGACAGATGTTTGCGATTATTAGTTGAAATGTAATAGGGTTGTCATGGAAACGACATCTAAACAACAGTTGATTGGTTCTTTTTGAACGTACGAACTTCCTGTATTGTAGCGTGTAATCCCACCAAGGAATAAATGTTAGACTTTCTGTCTTACAATTGGTGCCGAAAGTATGCACTTTCGATCGAGGTATGAAGAAAAAATCATGAGGGGTCAGGAGTACCATTGTTTAGAGATCGTTAAGTAGAGCAGCACTGTATTTTTATTTACTTTTTTTTTTTAAATATGATCACATAATCACACTCGCGTTAATATTTTACCATGTTTGAGTACCTACTAAGCGCAATCTAGATAATTAACAATTAAAGTGCAAAACAGGTAAAATATTCGGTTCGCTTTAAACCATATATAAAGTGGAACTTCTTGATAATAACAACATTTATACCTAACGACTAGCTACCATGTGATTCGGTTGCTGAAAGAATAGTATTTAATCACCGAACTTATCTTGCACGGAATCAAAATGTCTGACATTAGTCATATGAAAGTATGATTTTCATGTAAAAAATTTCAAGGGCATAATGAACTTAAAATTTGGAAGGGGGAATTAATCATCAGGATATTACTGTGAAATAAAATGCTTTTAATAATATTCCTAAAAATTTTACATACTTAAATCAAATACGTTTCTTAGGGACCCGTACCTAATAGTAGGAGAGCTATCAAACATTTTTGAGGCACCGTAAAAAATTGTGTAACACTTCTTTTCTAATGTCATGAATGCAAAATAGAAGACCTGGCTGAAGACAGCTTTTTGCGTAATTTTATTTGAAAAAGTACTTGAGGCATTTTGAAATTTTAATACCCGCAAATTCAATATTCAATAAATAAAAAAATAAGTACCTAAGCCAGAATATTTATGATAAAATTATACGGGATACAAGGCTAAAATATCAAAACAATTTTTATTCACTAGAACAATATTTATTGGTCAAGGTTTCGGCAAAATTTCTTGCCTTCTTCAGGACCTTAAAAATCTTTAGTGAAAAGTCACAAAATTAAAAACATAAAATAAGTTAAAATCATTATTGAATATTTAGTCGGGTCTAAATGTTTGCCAGGCGGTTTCAAAATTGGCTGAGTTGAAGCGTGCTGCGGTGCGATTGCCGGCCGCTGATATACGCTCTTTCTCACACTTCGGCCTGCCCATAGCGTTTTATTTGCACTATCGTATAATATTCCTGGATCACTTGGTAGGTAAAAAGGCCCACCAAATTGGACTGTCTTTTCAAAAATATTTTCTTTGTCTAAATCTCAGCATGCCTCAAATATATTTTTTCGATATATTTTATGAATTTCAGTTTTGCAACCGCCTGGCAAACATTTAGACCCGACTAATAATCCGGTTTATTTATTTTTCATTTTATGAAATACTAAATTTCGAGGTATTGAAATTTCAAAATGTTTCAAGGACTTTTTTCGCTAAGTGAAGAATTCAAGGGTTGACTAGGTCCCACAACCCTTCAGTCAGTTTTTCGATTTTGTGTTCAGACATTACAAAAGAAGTGTTACAAAATTTTTTACTGCCTCAAATACCTACCCAAAAATGTTTGGATAGCTCTTGGACTATGAAGGGTGGAACCCTGCCGTCTTCAACAATATTATGGTTATCCTCAGAATCTCTCAAATTATTTATTTATTTAAATCTTTGATAAACGTCTGATTAGAACTCTTCAATAAATAAAATTATCGACCAATTTTTCAGACAATATATTAACAAAAAATATAATTAATACATGAAGATTGACTCTATTCAATAAATAGAATAACTGTGATCCATTGAAGTTAATGATGAGTATTTGGGCATGCCACGGAATTCTTTCCAAATACTCATCATATAATTAATACATTAACGTTTCGATCCAGATTTGTACCTTCTTATTTATTTATTAGTCACGTATTTTTTATTCGTTTCAAAACAAGTCGACGTCACTTTCTTTTGTAAAAATATCCTCGTGAAATCCGTTGCAGTAATTTTCTTCTACAACAAATGATCACATTAAGAAAACGTAATCTGTTTTGTTTTTTTGCTTTGTCGAAAGTTTTATCCAATTATTTATGTGTAGGCAATTCGTTGTCATAATTAGTTTCGGCGGCTGTTTTACTATGCTTGAGTGCACTATGGCAGAATGTGAGCGAAGTTATACGTGGAGGTGGTGGCTGTAGACTGAACCGTCGAGTAGCGAGGAAAGTGGTATGGAGGAGGCGGAGGAGGAAGTGGAGCCGTGGAACGCGACGTGTCTGGCCGCGGCCCGGCAGGATCAATGTTTACACTGCCAATTCTTCCGTTGGTCCCTGTGTTATATAAATGTCGTACAATAAACGAAATGCATTGTATAGAAAGTTATGTACTTTTTCCGTAGAAATCGCTAATTCTTGGACAAGAAAACACGCTCTATTCACGTATCACTGATATCTATATACTAATATATAAAGCTGAAGAGTTTGTTTGTTTGTTTGAACGCGCTAATCTCATAAACTACTGGTTCGAATTGAAAAAATTTTTTTTGTTGGATAGCCCATTTATCGAGGAAGGCTATAGGCTATATAATATCACGCTACGAGCAATTGGAGCGGAACATTAATGAAAAATTTTGCAAGATGTATCTCAAAATTGGTCTGTCCGACAAATATTATCAGGTGAAATGCCTTATATTAACTAAATATTGCAATATTAGCGCGTGACGGTAACAAAGTCGGATAGCTCGGTCGGTAGAGTGTAAGATTCTTAATGCCAGGGTCTTGGGTTCAAGCTCCACGTCGGCGAATATATTTTTAATTTTCTACATTGCTTTCTTCTAAGGCTTATATTTCAATTTTTTAAAATTTTATTACGACTAATTAAAATTAAATATTTATTATATTATATATTAAAAGAAATTTTATTACTTGAAAAATACTGCTTTTTATCAACAAACACTTTTGAACGGTAACTCCGATCATCATGAAATTTGAACACAACATTAATCTCGGTAAACTAAGATGAATGTGCGTACTCATGTCCCTTCCTTCCCCATTCGTTCTTTTGCACCCGGGTGAAACTGGGCGGGACTGCTAGTACATAAATAAGATCTTTTGTCCTTGTCCAAGAATATAGTTATTGCTATTATAACGATCAATTTGCTCTTTATGTACTAGTTGTACCCGGCAACGCGTTGATATGGCTCAGTCTGATTTGCGTGTGTTGCTGTTACGTTCAACAAATGGCTCTTCCGTTGCGGTAAAATATTTAGTATAGCGACCGTTGCTTTAACGTTCAATAGATGACGCTGTTTTTCAAAAAAAGCATCTTCTCTCCTGTCACAGGTGTGAC
Source organism: Xanthostigma xanthostigma (assembly GCA_963575645.1). NCBI lineage: Eukaryota > Metazoa > Arthropoda > Insecta > Raphidioptera > Raphidiidae > Xanthostigma > Xanthostigma xanthostigma. The sequence goes on along the minus strand of OY754466.1, from coordinate 37,286,926 downwards.
GTCTGTATAATAGATATTTAAAAACACGCGCTTATTCGAATGCAACGTTGTGTCAAAATTTCAAACCATTCGGTGAAGAAGTTTGGGAGATTTTGTTTTGAACATACGAACATTTACATTTTTATTTATATAAGGCCCGGTTTGGTTATGCTCGAATTTGTAAATTGCCACCGTTTTTTTGTCGACTTACGTTGCAAAATTAATCTCCACGAAAAGCGCTTTTATTTTAACTCGATAATATTATGTTAATCCTGAAGGTCCCTTCTAAATAATGGTAAAAACATTTTTGAAATCGAATGAGTAGTTTTGGAGATTACCTCCTACATCTAAACTTACAAACTTTACCTCTTTATATAATATAGCGGTTCGTCCCGGTTTCACCCGGGTGCGATAGATATAAATGTGCAAAATGTATTTCGTTTGCGACCCGGCGTCTGAACTATTTTAGCTTTGAGCAAATTGCAACTTCTAACAAATGTCGCTGTTTGGTACTAAAACATTTTTGTTGGTTTGCTCCTGAATTAATATTAGTTCCGAAGCAAACAAACAAAACTTAATAGAATTTATCAAAGCTATTTAGCTTTGAGTAAATTCTATCAGACGACGTTACCTGTTACTAAAACAGGTTTTTGGAGAAAATATCGTAATTTTGTACAAAAGATTTAATAAAAACTATCCTATAGCGTAAGTTGCACCAAGCAAGACACATTTACAAAATTTCATTAAAATCTGTTCAGTGGTTTCGGAGATTAGCGCGGCCAAAATTGTGATACGGGAATTTTATATATATAGATATTAAAAGTAAATAAATAAAACACAATAAAATTTGATTTAACGAGGTCACGTTTGAGTACAACGAGATTGCAAATTTAATTAAACATGTTTGTTTCTTAAGTGTAGCTAAACAACGTTGCAGTTGACAATGTAGGGTATTAATATTGTCTCAAAAAGACCCAACACTATCTATATTAACATCTAATTGTAATTACGGTCCAGTGCAATTAGGTTTATACCTCGGAACCCAGCTATAGTGAATGGATTTTAATGTTTTTTTTTTTTAATTTCTAATGCCATAATCAAAAAAGTTTACCCATTTAAAATTGCCTCAATTTTGAAAATCCCTAAAGGCGGGGGGTCTATAAGGCCGGTTTTTGATTCAATTTATTTTTGAGTAAAAAGAATGAAACTTTTTTTTAATATCTATACTAACAATAATAAGTCAATTTTACCCCAAGCGGACAATCCCCAAGCCTCCCTAGTATTCCTACCTTTTTTAGTAAAACTTTATTTGGTAGAGGAAAATCAATTTAAATTATAATCATTGAATGCATTCATTAAAAACTATGGTAACGGCACCATTACTGTCTCAGTTACGTACCTGTTCTTTTAGGACATTAATTTGCTCAAAAAATCTGCGTAGCAAATAACAAAATTTGATTTAAATGGAATCGACTTGTTCTAAAGTTAACATACGCTCTATTTGTCACTTAATTTCCCCCCGAGCTTAGTGAAATTAACAATTGAGTTGACTGTAAACCAATTTTCTGTTTGATTTATTTTAATCAGTTCTTTTTACAATCGTCGATATTGTTTTTTTATACCTCACCATTTTGTTCGCCAGTTCTGGTATTTTTCAATATATGTCTTGTTAAAATTTTATTATATTATTTTTTAATATCTATAAAAGTTTATCAAACGTTTGTTATAGGCCCCACTCACGATCAAACTTCATGCCACAGTTCAGTGTTCAAACTTATAGTTCAGTGAAGCATGATAATGTGTGGGACAAATAAACACTGAAACCAACACTGAAGTCAAGCATGAACTCATCAAATGCATCTTGATTTTAAGTAAACTGCTGTGTGTGTGGGTTTTTTTCAGTTCAGTTTTTGGAGTTCTGTGTTTTGTACAACCAGAAGCCAAAAATCTCAATGTTGCTGCCTTTCTTGTGCGGAAATAGATTTTCGCATATTTGTGTCCTGGTTCTTAATAAATAGGGTAACTAATTCCAGTAAATAATTGTAAGTTAATTCATCCATTCGTAAATAATTATTCCATTCAAGCGGCTCAGGATGTAATTCATTAATCAAATAAACATGACTTCTCGAATCACGCATTTCTAACTAATTTTTCACCCATATTCTTCTTTTTTTTCTTATTTCTCTGTTTTAAATACAATCCTATAGCTATGAACAGCCAATCCTCACTATTTAAATTACTCATTTAGTTCTTATTAATGAACTATACTCTATAGTATAATATTATAGTGTACTTATATATATTATAATATATCTTATGTATCTATACTCGACGAGTGTATGCCAACAACTGAACCAAACTGAACACAAAAAATTTAAAAAAATGAGCAGTTTGCATGAACTGTGTGTGGTGCCAGTCAGTTTTTCGATTAATCGGTCCAACTTCACTGAACACTGAACTGTGGCATGAAGTTTGATCGTGAGTGGGGCCTATTAAAGAATAATTCATCCTACTTCTGATAATTATTACAGAATTTAATTATAGCCCACTTCTGAATAATTGATATATATATATATATATATATATATATATATATATATATATATATATATATATATATATATATATATATATATATATATATATATATATATATTTATTCCAAATTTATTTCTCTTATCAGGATGGAAATAAATTAAGAATATAACCAATCTCGACTTTGTATAACTTTATTTACAAGTCCACTTCAACTCTCAGCTTACAGTTCCAATCTTCAACTTCAACCAACTGACTTCCACTAATTATCTCCAACTATATCAAACATCACTGACTTACTGACTACTAATATCTTTAAAAAATCATCTTTACTCATTCAATCCTTTTTCGCACACACCCACGATGACCAATCACAATCAAAAACCCTTCAACTGTCATTCTTTCTCAACCAATCATACCAAAGCACATTGCAATTGTCACTCATTCATACATAATTCTTAGAACCCATTTTTAATTGCTATAGCGTGACAAATTGAAATTTTAAGGGTTAAACTATCAATGTCAAGTTCGGAATTTTGTCAACATATTGCCGATTCTATTTTGTCTATTTTTCTAAATTCTAAGAAATAACTATAGTCATAAAGCAATAAAGTAATAGATTTTTTTAAAAATTATAACATGTTTTAGATTTTTATCCAAAACTGCGAGAGTCCATTTTTTTTGTGTAAAATTGTAGGCATCACTTTCCTTTTTTCAATGGAAAGAATTATCTTTATCTACATATCATTGGGGGGATTTTTATGAAAGCGTAGTTTACAACTTTACTTGGAACTATTTTGGGGAAGCTTAGCCAACCAGACCCCTCTTCCACCGCCAATGGAATAATATCCTTTTTAAAATCATGTAGGTAAAGCCGTTTACGAGTAATAATAAAGAATATTAATTACAGTTGATACTATTTATGGATATTTTATTCATAATGCAGAAGACCACTGCAGTATAAAAAATTGAAATACTCTGTATTTAAACAAATAAGTGGTCAATTTTTATACAATTCTCTACATATGTAAATATAGAAGTTGTGAACAACTTTGATATAAATGTTTCCTTTGTATAAAAAAATGAAATATGTTCTTTCTCTGTTTTATTTCAACGAGAATTGTTTGGTTTATATATATATACACAATACAAACCAGCGTAATCATTGTTGACCGATGCTGTAGTCAAAGGCGGCGGTCTATAAAAAATTATGATATAATTTTTATTTCTCTATTGCTTAATTACTACTAACTATTCTTGTAGATACTACTGAAGATGAAGGATTACCTATTTTAAATACTATAATATACGATATTCTAATATGATTCTGTCTTTCCACGGTGACCTAGGTTTGACCTGTATCGTGCTCACAGACTAACAGAGTTTTTCCAAAAATGTGTTTTTTGGATTCGGGAGACCTCAAAACGAAAAATATTGTAAAATTTTGAAATGTGAATTTTGACCTAAACCAGTACCACCTCATTTGTGTGTTTGAATGGTAAAATGAAAACGTGGTTTAATTAGAACAGTTCCGCTACTGCTGCGTCCATGTTTTATCTGACCTGACCAGTTGTGAGTTGGCTTATTTAAAAATGTTTGAACTTCGTGTGTGTTTTTTGCCATCGTCCATCAAAACATTGACGTACTGACAACCGACGTCTCTGATTCCGTATTTGATGGATACTACAGTTGTGAATTATAATCAATTGAAGACTGCAAAGAGTAACCTGATTTTAAGAGAACCTTAAAATATTTTGCATAATTTATCAGAATGTTAAAAATAATACTGTATGTATCTTAATATTTGTAAATCAATATTTGAAGTGCGAAATTAAACGGTAACTGACAGGTTGCTTTTGAAAATTACTGTTGAATTGGTAAAAGCGCATTTTTTGTTTTACTTTTTACACTAGTGCGTCATGTGTCATTTTACGACTGTTATAGGGGCATGAAATGCAGCAGCTATTTTATAGGGATGTGTGCAAAAATAATTTTCACATTTTTCAGTCTCCTGCGATACTGAGGCCCCAAGAATATGTGCAGTGATCCATCCGTGACCTGCACGTATACGATGGATTTCTTTATAATTTTATCGTTATTCATTACATAATATAAGGGTTCTTATATATTCATGATTTTTTTAATATAGTAGCTTATATGTTTAGAATGTAGATGTCTCTTTTTTAAAACTTGCGCCATGTTTTTGAAATATATTCCCGCTGAGGACGCCTCTCGTCTAGTTTAAAAAAATCGTTTATGTATTTTTAAGTTTATAGTGTACGCTTTATTAAAAGTGCGATTTGCAACCGGGCGAAAGCCGGACCGGTCAGCTAGTTACTATTATACTATTATATTGTATTGTTACAATATCAGAAGAACTACATACGTATGCAACATTTCAACTCCATCGGATAACAGGAAGTAGTTAAAAGTGTGATTTGCAGCCGAGCGAAAGCCGGAATGGTCAGTTAGTTATTAAAATATTGTATTGTCATCGGAATTACATACGTATGCAAAATTTCAGCTCAATCGGAAACCGGAAAGTGGGTCAAATTTTAACTTGTAAGATTTAATTTCAGACAAACAGACAGACAGACACCGGGACAGATGAAACTGAAAACTTGTAAAAAGACATCATTTCACACTTGTTATTGCAATATACTATTAGGTATTTATAAATCTCTCGACCAATAAAATTGGTTTTAGCCGCTGGATTTACCTACTGCCTGATTTTGCAACTAGATTCCAAGCACTCCGTGGCGTGACAGTTTGTATGTGTTGGCTTCACACGATGCGCGTTTAGAAACTGAATTTCTTGTTAGTTTTGAACGCTCAGGCAGTGACAGTTTGAATGTTAACAAAAGTGAACGTGTATTTGTCTCTGAACAGAACACACACTATGACGTCATGTTTGTTTGTGAGCGTTTGTTCATGTCGCCCACGTAACAAAATATTGTTTTTTGATTGCTTGCTCAAAAGAAGCAGAGAAACAAGCACGAAAAAATAGCCCCGGTTGTAATTTTTTTAATACAGATTGTGACCACGCAAATGAGTCCGCAATGACGTCATTTCCATCCTCGTATCCAGCACGGCAGCTAGCATAAGTTCCAGCAGCCATTCCAGCGGCAAAACCAACCTCGTGTGCAGCGGCTTAAGGCATTAAAATAGCTGAATAGGTGAATTTCAATTTAAATATTCAGCCGCTGTTTTCTGATGTGTGGAAATTTTAACCCAAAAAAGAATTGAGAAAAACTTTTAGCTCGCGCTACTGATTGGTTAAAGCGACAAGCGACGCCACCAGCGCCATATATTATGGCGGCATTGGTCCGTTGGCTGCCGGTTTCCTTAGAGAGCGTTACATCGTGCGGATGTTTGATATTTTTGTGTTCCTCCTACTAAAGTACACAAAAAATATTACACGAAGTGTGCTAAATGGCCACATGCAAGTGCTACATAGTCCATAGTTAGATGTTGACTGTCACTTGAAATACCTATGTGCTGATTTTTGTGAGAGAACCAAAAGACACATTTATCAAAAATTTTCTATTGTAGTATATTTAAATAGCAACATATAAATTAATTATTTAACGTACAATTATTATTACAAGCGTTAGAATTGCTTTCTTTTTTAAATTGGCGGTATCTACGGTTTTTTACAGTGCCTTTTATACGCGCGCAGGTAGCAGGTAGAAGAATGTTTTAAAAGCTGGTAAGAGGGTTTTCGAACATTCGGGAGAAAAACCCTGCGGAATTGCGTAAGGAGAATATAGACGCAGGTGGATTTTTCGAGAATGTTCGATAACGCGGCAGCAAAGGTATAAATACAACCGCACCTGCAGTTCACAGGAGTAGGACAGTTGAGCAGACACAGTAGTGCTAACAATACGGTGTTCGGTAGGGATGTTGAAAAAGTATCGATATATCGATGTATCGATATTTTTAATTCAAAACATCGATATTTTTAGCCGATATATTTTGATCGGATATATTGATATATCGGTACAAAATATCCAATATCGAAAATTGTATCAAAAACGATATATTTTTTTTATTTATATAACTAAAGTCACTAGAATCCAAAACCGTAAATAGTGCATAAAAAAATGGCGTAATCAGATTTCAAATATTTTATTAATTATTATGTTTATTATTCATAATAACAATATGCTCTTTACGCGCATGCACTTTAAGGATAGTAGTATTGTCAGCTCACTCCCAGTCCTATGTATGACATTAGTAAGAGAGAGGCAGATGGTACGCTTCGACAAATTATTGCATATTGTTATTATGAATAATAAACATAATAATTAATAAAATATTTGAAATCTGATTACGCCATTTTTTTTATTAAAGTTTAAATATTTAATAAAAAAATAGAAATCACGGTATTTTTTATTCAGGTGTACTATTTAATTCAAGAAAATCACGATTTACAACGATTTTTAATTTTTAAAAATTCATAAAAATTCACCGGTTGAAGATACGATAATGAGTGTAAGGACTTTTTCGATTCAAAATAGTCTGAAAAATATATAAAAAAATTATTTATTGCAAAAAAAATTATTTTGCAATATTTTCAATTTTTCGTTGTTTAAACAATAACGGCAACAGATATTGAGTGTCATGTTACACTGTTATAATCAGGAGAGCCTCCTGGACATTTAAAAAAAAAATTTACGAACCAAACGAATTTTGCAAACGAATGCGCCACTATGCCCTGCACTAAAAGGATACTTTCGCTAGTTATATGAATGAATCTGCACTTCACACAAAGATAATTGACACCCACGATGGTTCTTATCATAAGTTGAAACTTAATATAACCACGTACGACACTAGAAAACAGGTTCAGTTAATTTTAATTCATACAGCGCTATTGTGTAGTTAATTAACTGTGTCTGTTTCGAGAAAAGGAAACAGGTTACATTTAAGTAATCCCTGGACTTGATCCTATAATCTTAAAAATCCAAAAAACTAAAGATCCAAAGATCCTAAAATAATAACTCCGTTTTAAAAACATAAACCTATTATTATTAATAATAAATATTAATAAACAAACCATATTTTATAAAGAAAACTAATTAAGAAATAAATAATATTATAAACAGAATCATTTTAATTTAATAAACAAACTATTTTATTTTATTTTTATAAAAATAAAACTTATATTTTTTTTGTTAACCGCAACGCTCCACAGTTAACTCGCTACCGGACAAATACTGGTTTGCCTAATACAATAAATAGGTTTAAAAATATTAGCAGATAGCTTTCTATGTTTTTGATATTTTTCTAACTAATATAGTGCCTAATAAAAAGAAATACTGGTAAAAATACCTACATTTTTATTGAGATTTTTTACATTAAAATAATGTACATTTTGTATAAAAATTACTATTGATAATATTAAGCTAAATACACTATTATTTTAAAAACGCAAAATCTTTCGAAAATTTGACCAATGTATCAATATTTTTTCCTCGATATATCGACGTCGATATTGATATTTTTATAAATTTCGATACATCGATATATCGATATTTTTTTTCACTTCCGACATCCCTAGTGTTCGGTCGCCAGACATAAATCTATCGAATTTATATATAAATTCATTGAGCGCTTAGAAGATAAATCTTGTATATATATTTCTGTGTATATAGTGACTGTATTACTTTATTATTATTTATTACTTAAAAGTTGTTATTTTGTTTGTTACATTATTTCTATTTCTTTTTCATTATATAAGAGAAGTATACTTTAAGTTTGTTTGTTAATTTGTTTTGTTAACATTGTATTGTTGCAATTAAATATTAACCACTTTTATTTTTAGTTCAGTGTATAAATAGCCTTAGTTGCTGCACACTGTTTTTTTTAATTAAAAAAAAAAAAAAAAAAAAATATTAACCACCACATCGAAGAACAGTTTTGTTACAATATGTTGGATCACACTACATATTATTATGAAATATAAAAATACATTTTCTAAAGTAGGTGCACGCGTGATATCTTCCTATATTTTAAAAAAAGTGCTGTATTCTTCAAAATCTAAATGACAATGAATACCTTTCTTTTGTATTGAATTTTCCTGACAGCCGATCCATGGTTTCCGACCTTTACCTTAATCTGTTTCCTTCGTCGTTGATCGAGCAGATTTCCATGTTCTATCTTCCGTTTCTATAAATCCATTTACACCCTTATGTCCTCGTTGTGTTGGTATTTGTATTTATATTAAATTCTTTTGAATACCTTTTCTGACTTCTTCGCGGTTGTTTGTAGGATGCAATAACTATACCAAATAATAAATTTAAAATATATTCCAATTATCACATGATTACGTTATTAGGTACTTATACAAAAATTCCAGCCAATTGGGCGACGGTACCATTCCAACTTCAAAAATGTTGACATTTGATTATAATAAAGAAAATAAAATTTCTGATATCGTGTGAGGTGACGCAGGTAAAGGCTAGTATTCAATATGATATTTGCTATTCGTGTTCCACGTCATGTAAAAATTAATCAAAGCATGCCGCACTAGTTTATTTCTGGCAGATCCAGAAAAAAAAGAGTTGCTGATTTTTTTAATTTTGAAAATATTTCCGAAACTATAAAGTTTAGAAAAAAACAATTTTTTAACGAAACTTTCTAGAAAAAATAAATAGTATAATAAGCCGTTATAAAAAGTATACACTTATTATATAAAAAACACCGTTATAGCATATATATCTTTTCTGCGTATGGGCCGATTTTCCTCAAAAACAATAGGGCTATTCATATTTGCATACCAAACATTCTTCCATTTGGTTTCAATCCGATCATCCGTTTGACCTGTATCGTGTTCACAGACTAACTGACAAACAGACTAACTGACGCACAGAGTTTTTTCAAAAATATGTTTTTTGGATTCGGGGGACCTCAAAACGGAAAGATATTGTATAATTTTTGACCTAAACTAGTACCATTCCCCACTTGTGGGTTGGAATGGTAAAATTATTAGAGTAAAGCATCGGTAATCCGGATTTTTCGAACTATTTTTTTTTTTGTTTTTGCATGTTGTGATCTGGTTTATTGATGTTTTTGTAATCTGGATCATTATCAAAGAATAAGAGTACCTAAATCTTCTGGAACACTGGCTATATTTTATATAAACCTCTCTTTCGCAAAATTAACGAAATAATAATAATTATACTACACGTCTCGTTCTCGATGATAATTTGTAGTAATGCTTGTCATTGCTAAGATTTCACACTTTTTAGATTATATAAGTTAGAATTTTTACTGACTCTGGTGTTAGCCAGTTGCGTCATTTCTATTCATATTGTTTCGTTGTGTATAAGATTTCACACGTACAGAGTACGAAGTGCAATAAAATTAAAGTTTTAAGAATGTCAGGAGATAAAAAGAAGAAAAGATCGCGTTCAGGATCACGGGAAGGAGACGGGAAAAAACGAAAAACGGATGAAAGGCTGGAAAAAATGGAAAAACAAATCAATAGCCTCACAAATGCTATTTATCAACTGACGGAATTTAATAAAATTCTGATGCAAAAGATCAAAACAAAAGTTCAGGTAAATAAAAAATGATTTAATTAGATTGTAAATTATAGACGCTCAATAAATAATGAGCACTAAGATATATGAGTTTCCAATACGAAGCCGTTATCACATAATACAAGGTATTTAGTCTCTACACGAGATATATACCTATGTGCATACAGGTGTAAATGCAAATAATGCATTATACACTAAACTGTCCATACGACAAACTGTCCATACGACAAACTGTCCATACGACAAACTGTCCACACGACAAACTGTCCATACGACAAACTGTCCATACGACAAACTGTCCATACGACAAACTGTCCATACGACAAACTGTCCATACGACAAACTGTCCATACGACAAACTGTCCATACGATTGACAGTCTATATGACAAACAAAATAAATAACTGCGAATAATATTCTACTAAATACACAATAAGTGTAATTATTAAAAAAAAAAAAAAAAATTCTCTTTTAGACCAAGGAGAGGATACGGAGAATGTCGATACGGACAATCTCATACAATCCCCTATAAACACTAATGAATAAATCAGTAAAATCGACAGTCGATGCTATTACAGCAGACGAATGCTATACGGCAAAAAGTTGTCGAACAAGTAAAAGAGGCCAAAGATGTAGAAAAGGCCTGCTCTATCATAAAAGCAGCACCTAAACCAACAAGTTTGAAACCCAGGGAAACTTGAAGTACCCACCTGCTAGATACAGGCAGGTGGGGAACCGGCAGAAAAAATCAGCGATAAGATTCAAGCCCAGACCGCAAGCCAGCAGCCCGTCTAAAACATTTTATAAAAAACTGGGAACAACTTACCAACCATAAATTTGTCCTAGAATGTCTGAAAGGTTATAAAATACCTTTCAGAGAAATTCCATATCAATCAAAACCACCAGCAGAGCAACATTGGACTAAAATTAATCTTACTAAAATAAGACAAGAAATTAGCAAGCTCTTGGCTAAAAAAGCAATAGAGCCCTGTCTAGACGATAACAATCAATTTATTTCCTCTTTCTTCCTAGTTGACAAACTAGATGGCTCCAGCAGATTTATTATTAACTTGAAAATTTTAAACACATTTATACATACTACCCATTTTAAATGGAAGATATTAAGTCTGCCAAACACCTAATATCTGTTGGGTCATATATGTGTTCAATCGACCTAAAAGACGCATACTATCTTATCCTTATACATAGAGTATTCGGAAATTTTTAAGATTTAGATTTCAAGGACAACTTTTTCAGTTTACATGTTTACCTTTTGGCTTGTGCACAAGCCCATTTGTATATACAAAAATCATGAAACCAGTCATGAATAAAATTTGAGAACTAGGAATCCTATCAATTATATGCATTGATGATCTACTAATCGTTGGAAAGTCTTTTGAATCCTGTAAAGACAGTTCAAAGCTTGCTATAAACCTGCTGGAACAATTAGGTTTCATCATAAATTATCAAAAAAGCTCGCAAACACCCAGTCAAAAATGCAGATACTTAGGTTTTATTATTAATTCAATAGACTTTACGCTAGAGCTAACAGACAAAAAGAAAATACAAATTATTTCGTTAATTAGCACCTTTCAAGAAAACAAATATTATAAAATTAGAGATTTTGCAAAACTATTGGGAAAACTTACCTCAGCTTGCCCAGCGGTGGCATATGGTTCTGTCTACTGCAAAAGACTAGAAAGACAAAAGTATCTAGCTTTAATCTTAAACGACAGCAACTACGACGGACGAATCTACGTTAATAAACAAATAATAGAAGAATTGTATTGGTGGAAAATGAAAACGCCGACAGGCTCAAACCCGATTAGAACACAACAATTTAAACTCGAACTATCTTCAGACGCATCCTTGACTGGGTGGGGAGCACACTGCAATGGTGTAATTGCCCAGGGTTTTTGGACAAAAAAGGAAAGAAAATTTAGCATAAATTACTTGGAACTGCTTGCAGCATACTTTGGTTTAAAATGCTTCGCAGACAATTTATCTTAAGAATCGATAATACGTCTGCGATATCCTACATTAACAGAACGGGAGGAATTCAATATCCGCACTTAAACGAAGTAGCCCGAAAAATCTGGCAATAGTGCGAAAAAAGAAAACTTTGGATCTACGCGTCCTATATTCCATCAATTTTGAATACAGAGGCTGATCTAGCGTCGAGAATATCTAACATAGATACAGAATGAGAACTATGTAATAAGTCATTTAAAGAAATCAACAGACTGTTTGGACCCTTTACAATTGACCTTTTTGCATCAAGGTTAAATAAAAAATGTCTCAGATTTTGCTCTCGTTTCCCAGATCCGAATGCAATGACAGTAGATGCTTTCACTATTCGGTGGACAACAGAAAAAATATATGCCTTTCCTCCCTTCGCACTTATTCTAAAAACTCTGCGAAAAATAATGCTTGATAAAGCTGAAGGAATAGTCGTGGTATCATTGTGGCCAACCCAACCGTGGTACCCGTTGTTTACGTCACTGCTTACTTAATCACCTCTAGTATTTAAACCTAATAAAAACTTACTATTGTCTCCTTCCAGGCAGGAAATACACACACTGGCACCCAATCTTTCATTGGTGGCAGGGAACTTATCCGCAAAGCATTCTTGAGCAAAGGAAGCATCAATCGAAATCATTATTAAGTCTATATCACCAACAACTCTCAATCAATATCAAGGCGCCTTAAAACTATGGTGGAAGTTTGCTACGACAAATAATATTCCAATCTCTAATGCAAGTAAAGTTGACATCCTACAATTCTTAACAGAAAGGTTTGGTGAGGGAGCAAGCTATGGAACATTAAATTCCACTAGGTCGGCTATATCACTCATTTCTTCACAAGATATCGGTAAAGATAAATTGATGTCACGATTTTTTAAGGGAATATTTAAGGAGCGACCTACAAAACCTAAATACGCTACTACATGGAACACAATGCCTGTACTGCAGTATATAGAACGGTTTGGCCCACTAAACCAACTTAAACTGAAGAATGCATCAGAAAAAGTATCAACATTACTCATCCTATCCACAGCGCACAGACTTCAGACTCTTGCATTAATTAATATAAAAAATATTTCTATTGGTAAATCTAGAGTAACGATAAAAACTTCAGAACTGATAAAAACATCCAAACCGGGGGAAAATCAGCCGGAACTTATACTACCATTTTATGAAGATAAGCCTGGACGATGTGTCGCTACAGCTATAATACATTACCTAAAAGTGACTAAAGATCTGAGAAACGATCAGAATAATAACTTATTCATATCAACTATTAAACCACACAAGAATGTAACCACCCAGACAATAAGCCACTGGATTAAATCCCTGCTAACTAAGGCAGGCATTGATACAATTTACAGCCTACAGCACAAAACATGCAGCAGTATCCGCGGCTATCAGAAAAGGTATTGATGTTGACACTATCAGACGTACTGCGGGCTGGTCTCAAAGATCACAGACCTTTGCAAAATTCTACAATCGGCCGATTCAAGAAAATAACGATACTTTTGCAAAATCTGTTTTAACTATCTAATGTAGTATAAAACTGTTTCTCGGGTAAAAATTTATAGTTATGTAACCTGAAATCATACAGGAATAAAGATTAATACTTAAAAACCATGGAAGTGAGTTTTCTAATTACGCTAAAAGTCTACAAATTATCATCGAGAACGAGACGTGTAGTATAATTGGACGATCAAACGAGCCCGCCGAAGGCGGGCGAAGTTCGATCGTAATTATACGAAACGTCTCGTTCGAAGATGATCACTTTCCCTCCCCATATACAAAGACCCGTTAATATACGACCCAAGATCATCTTATCGCGAAAACTCAACTTAACAGCGCTAAAAATATGAATAGAAATGACGCAACTGGCTAACACCAGAGTCAGTAAAAATTCTAACTTATATAATCTAAAAAGTGTGAAATCTTAGCAATGACAAGCATTACTACAAATTATCATCTTCGAACGAGACGTTTCGTATAATTACGATCGAACTTCGCCCGCCTTCGGCGGGCTCGTTTGATCGTCCAATTATTATTAATTGCCTTGTTCTTGTCGGTTTTACTGAAAACACACGTTTGGGTCGCTGCACATCAGGCTGGTTTTGCAGCAAAATTCTTGCTAGATTTAGCTGTTAATTTTTCTAGCGTCCTATAGAGCTGGGTTTCACGATGGCTTCTATATGTTCGCTTCAAACGACGTGTGTTTTAAAAGTGGCTTTGTAGATGGGTTTGGTGCGCGCGCAGTGATAGTTCGAATGTTAATAAAAGTGAACGTTTATTGTCTCTGAACAGAACACACTTGTCAAGATACTGTTTTCTGATTAGTTCTTTCTTAAAACAAGCACAAACATAACCCTGATACTAATTTTGAAATCATACTTGTGGCCACGTACGTTAGTCTGCAGTGACGTCATTTCCATCCTCGTAGCCAGCGCAAGTCCCAAAAACGATTCCCGCAGCAAAACCAGCCTCGTGTGAAGCGGCCTTAATATAATTGCCTTGAACGGTGGCAATTTACCTTTGAACATCTGTTGTTTTTCATTGCATATTTAAGTGATTTTTTTATGCGATCAATTGTATCGAGGCAAATTTATACTAAAGTAATTGCTAGATTGGAGAACATTTATAATTATTATAAATAAAATAGTATTCATGTGAATTTGACGGGATGTACAAAAGTTATATTATTTATTCAGGTGTTGCTATTTCTGTCGATTTAGGTTAAAGTTTTCAATTAGATTGTTACTTTGACATGATAGTGCATCGATTGTTAGAATTTTAAAGTTGAGATTCTATTTGCGTAAAATTTTTACAGTAGAGGCTCGATTATCGAACGATGAAAGAGTTCATCAGGAAATGGGTGGAGTAGCCGGACAGATAGCACTTTCTCCTTTATCATGGGCGTCGCAGGGGATTTCAAGTAGGTGCAATTACACGCCCCTAGCTTAAAGACGATGAAGAGAAAATTAGAAAATGCTGGTAAGGGAACTGAAACATACCATAGATGCATTGTAGCCAGCAGGTTTGGTGCGCGCCCAATGACAGTTCGAATGTTAACAAAACTGGACATTTATTGTCACACACTATTATACGCCATGTTTGTTTGTGGGCGTTTGTTCATGTTGTCCACTTGACAAGATACTGTTTCTTGATTGGTTCTTGCTCAAACCAAGCCCGAAAAAAAGCCTCGATGTTAATTTTGAAATCCATCCTGTGATCACGCACACGAGCCCACAGTGACGTCATTTTCAACTTCACACTCAGCGCGTCAGTCAACACGAGTTCTAGCAGTGATTCCAGTAGCAAAACCAGATTCGTGTGTAGCGGTCATAACAAACTTTTTGAACGCAATTTGATGTTAGAAAGAAAAGAAATATTGGTTTTACTATATAACGAAAACTCGATACAGAGTAAATAAATTGTGTGGTATAATCTAATATTGTTGTGCAGAATTCATATGGATGGTATTACGTGATCTGGTTCACATAATCTAGTTTCCTCTGCAAGTCTGCTGAAACATCTACATCTATTGCCGACAGACTGACTCATCCGATCAATATTATATTGAATTGTACAACGAGGAACTAAAAAATTGAAAATCGCACATTTTTTATCTATATAATATAATTTATTCACTCATAGTCCGGTCAGGGGGGGAGGGGCGAGCCGTCATCTTGGTTAAAAGGTGCATAAACAGTTTTAATAAAGTAGTTCTTTAACATTTATTTCGCGAAAAAAAGTAGCAGAGGATGTAATTTCGTAAATTTTATGGGTATAGGTACGCATTTTTTTATTGAACTGTCTATCCGTGTGGTGTATTTTTCTTCATACCTCGGTCGAAAGTATGCTTATTAATTTCATTAATTATTTATTAATTATACATAAAAACACAGATACATTCCAAGCAAGCAGCTTTGAGGTTATACGTAAAAACACGAATGACAGCTGTTCGCGACTGTTGGCTGGCGGCAGTCTCATGGAGCGATGTACATGATAACTATTTTTCTTTATAGTCGGTCGAAAGTACGTACTTTTGGCATCAGTGCGTGTAATCCCACCAATGAATAAAATGTATGACTTTCTGCCTTAAAATTGATGTCAGAAGTATGTACTCTCGACCGAGGTATGAAGAAATAAGCCATTAATGAATTATTCCATAAAAAACAATTTTTTTCCACCTTTCATTAAAAAAATCGGCATGCGTCTTCCTCCTCTAAGATCGAAAACTTAAATATCTCATCAGGATTAATAATTAAACAGCATATTCAAAAATCGTTACTACCCCACGTCTCCACCTTTTGTAGGTAAGAGGCTTTTTTTTATCCCCACTGACTGAACTATAACTGGAACTGATCGCTTTTTTCGATTTGTTTTTGTATAATTGACAAGCTGCCCGGTCCAGCTTCGACCGGATTGTCAAAAGCCACAGATTTAATGTCATGAATATAAGAAAAATATTTTTAAAAAAATATTTAGAGGTACTGGGAGACTGATAATTTGTGATTATATATTTAATAAATATATTTAACAATTTTTAGGAAAATAAAAAAATAATCTGGTTCTCAACAGTGCCACCTACTGGGTCCAACTATAGCTAAGAGCCATCCAGGTTACTTTGTAAGTACGAAAAAAAAATTAATAAAAATCGGTTAAGTAGTTTAGGACGAGAAGAATTACGAACACTCGCACGCCGGAATTTGATATGCATATAAAGATTAAAAAATAAACCATTTATACACATTGTTATATTTCTGAATTTCGCATTAAAATAAATAAAAATATTTTTAACAAAAAAATTGAACCGACTTCACACTAAAAAGTAAAAAATAATTGCGTATTGAAATGTTTTGGAGTCGGTGTCAGCCAAAATGAAATCTATTCCGAGAACTACACCGACTCCAAAACATTTCAATACGCAATTATTTTTTACTTTTTAGTGTGAAGTCGGTTCAATTTTTTTGTTAAAAATATTTTATTTTTCTCTTTTTAGTGTTAATCTAACATACATAAAACTAATCTAACATACATAAAAAACATTATGCGTTTCTTTGAAATTTAAGAGTTTCCCTCGATTCCTCCGGATTCCACCATCAGATCCTGACTTGGTTCCGATGGGACCACCTCTGAGGTGCACTCTTTCGAATAAAAAAAATTTGAAAATCGATCCATAATTGACGGAGAAATCGGTGAACATACATAAAAAAAAATATATACAGACGAACACAGAACCTCCTCCTTTTTGTTGAAGTCGGTTAAAAATTAATTTTTACTTTTATTTCCTGATAATGCAACTATAAGAATAATCCTGTGTTAAATTATTTTATATATTTTATTAAATCAAGTGAAAAAATTAAACCGCATCTTGTAAAATGCGGTACACAAATTATGAGATTCACGAGCTCTATTTAATATCTGCCTTTAAAGCATTCGCAACAAATTATAGTTCTACAGAAAATCGAAATATTCGACTGAAACGAGAGGTGTATACGTAGACTCCAGATAAATTATAGGTTCAGGAACATGCGTCTCATTTCCGTCTCCTCAAAAAGGCATTTGAAAGGATTTGTCAGTTTTTAGTAGCTTTATATCGTGTTCAATATTTCACACAAGATTTCAATAAAACTTTGAAATTACTAATGTTGTGTTTTTAAACTTGAAAAATAAGTAAAAGAAATATTTTCAGAAAATAGATGCTCGGTGCAATTTTGGGCAGTAGTGTTATAGATCAGGGATGCCCAGACTTTTTGCCGTAAGAGTTGCATCTATAAACCAGGTTCGTTCCAAGCAGCCAGCAAACGGTACCGAAACCGTCACCCGCATGCGCAGTAGCTAAAACGTGTTCTAAAATCAGCTTTCTTTTACCAACTGCGCATGCAGGTGACGGTTTCGGTACCATTTGCTGGCTGCTTGGAACGAACTTACCATCGTCTCTCTGAAACTGAAAGATATACAGGGCTGTGGGTGGTAGCAATCGATTAATCTTGACTTTTTCTATGAGTTCGGTTAATATCAAACGGGCTATAAAGCACTTATGCTGGGTCGCACAAAGCATTGACAAAAAATCTGATCGGACAATGACTAGATTAGGACGAGACATATTTTTACATAAGGAAAGCATTGTGCAATTGTAAATAAATTCTGCTCAAAAAATAATTGATCAATTGAAACGATATTTTTTACACATGTATTTGACATAGTTTTTTGCACAATTTCTACTTCTAGACATTTTCCAAGGCGTCTTGATTAAAATTTAGCTTCAAATGCGATTTTTTTCTCTGGTCATTTTTTTTATGTACAAGCGACGAAATCAGAACCAGGAGAACCAGCTCGAGCGTTCATGGCTTACATGTGTGTAGTGTCTGTGAAGTTGGTTACTATGGCGAAAACAGGTGGAAAGAACCGAAGTTTTCCCAGGTGGTGATAACAGCGCCATCTCGCGAGCGCCAAAAAACGGTCCGTCTCGCAACACAGCAAGCATAAGAAGCTAGGTCTCCTGGTTAAAGACTTCGTGGTACAATCTAATGTCCAACATGACAATAAGTTTCATAGCGGCATTAAACTGCTCCTGTATATATGTTACGGTCAATGTCCGGAATACGGACAATGTCGACAATGCCCGAGCCACATTAGGCAATGTCCGAAATCGGACAAGGTTCAAAAAATAGTTTTTATTCAACACGCGTGAGTAATATATAATTTCGGGGCCCTGCTAAATTCGGGGAAATAATAAATTACTTCATGTTGACGCGTAGAGTGCTAATAATGAGCCGAAACTGTACGATAATGAATTACTGCATAGTTTCTGGACCAATAGGAACGCAGTAGCGAGCCGAAACTGTACAGTAATGAATTAAAACTGCATAGTTTCTGGACCAATAGGAACGCGGTAGCGATTTGTATATATGAAAACAGCATCGCCATTCAGCGAAAGTCAGGGCCATCTTGTGTGCATCGAGGGCGATGGGTATGTCAATCAATGAAGTGATTTATTATTTCTGCCTCTTATCAGGGCCCCGATTACATATTATTACTCGTGCTAGTTGAATAAAGTATTATGTGCGACTATTGATTGAAGGAGAATATTCCACTCACGTGTTACCGCACTCTCTACACGCGTGCGCAAATTTCACGCTCACGGAATCTTCTCCTTCTCTCACTAGTCGCACAACATACTATTTTTAAACATGAAACGCTGACATTTGATTGTATCTTTATCATGATGAGTTCTCATTAACGCTTTATGGAATTTTTATCACTGATATCAACTATTGAAGAATATATTTTTCAGCTTTCAAATAGTGTCTTGAATAACTCAAATTTGAAGAAAATACTTTATAAGCACTTGAATGAAACACAATTGAAGAAGAAGAAGAAGAAGACGAAGAAATCTTTATTTACAATAATAATTATTTACAGCTATTTACAATTTAATATAGGGGTTTCAGCAAAATTGCTATAGCCCATCTGAAAGAATAAATGATGAATTATTTGTTTTTATCAATTTTGAATTAATTAGATTGGCAAAAAAAAATTAAAAAAAATAACCAACTATGTAATAATTTTAGTGAGTGCCATTTACGTTATTTAGGATATTGTAATTATATATATAATATATATATTATACTTAATTTACCATTACAGTTTATTTTAGTTATTTTACAGCTATTTAGGCACCTATGACACAATTGAAACTCACTGAAAATCGAGCGACTATTACGAGAAATCTAAAAAGAATGACAGCGCTAGAACTTACCAACGTCTTATAAAGCCGAATTTTGTAATAAGTGGAAGGTTTTTGTATTTGAGTAATAAGATTATGAGTACATCAGCTTAAGAGAGCAATAAATATATTTTCATTTATTAAAATAAATAAAATGTGTGAAAATAAATAATCCGTAGTTTTGATTTTATTTTTATTGCTGAAATAAATGTTAGTTATGAAATTTAATGCATTGAGATATATTGTTTATTGCTCATATCATATAAATAATAAATAAATTATACGTGTTATCAATCATCAATAATTGTAATAGAAAGCTAAAAAATATATTCTTCAATAGTTTGATATCAGTGATAAAAAATCCATAAAGCGTTAATTGAGAACTTATCATGATAAAGATACAATCAAATGTCAGCGTTTCATGTTTATAAAAAAATCTATTTTTTGAATATTGTCCGATTTCGGACATTGCCCGATGTGGCTCGGGCATTGTCGACATTGACCGGTCAATGTTGACATTGCCCGTATTCCGGACATTGACCGTAACATATACATACTATAAAACCTGTTATTAACGGTATGTTCGCAAATATAACCCAGTATACTGGCCAGTGCTAATGGCGTCATGAATCTGACGCCATAATTGTATTAGGGGCCGTTGTGGGACATTTCTAACCTCAAATAAACAAATAATATAACTGATGCGAACAACTCCAACACTGCAAAGAACACTAAAGGCCGCTGCACACGAGGCTAGAAACACTGCTTGGAGTTCTGCTGGCCGGTAGACTGGGTACGAAGCTGGAAATGACGTCACTACGCGCTCGCCTGCTAGCTCACAAGATAGGTTTTAAAATTAGAACAGGGGCTAGTTTCCTTGCGAGGTCCGCTGCTAGGTATGAACAAGAACCAATCAAGAAGCAGTATCTTGTCACGTGGGCGACTTAAACAAACGCCCATAAACCAACACGGCGTCATTCTTCTCAGAGTCAGACAACATACACATTGTACTCTGTGTTTATATTTGAACTGTCACTGCGTGCGCACCAGATTTATTCACAAAACTAGCTTGAAAAGACATCTCGTGTAAAGCGAGCACATAACAGCAATCAAGAAAACCAGCGCTAGAAAATGTAGCAAGGAATCTAGCAGCGTTTCTAGTCTCGTGTGCAGCGGCCAACACACAGAGCAGGTACAACACAATGATCATTGATGAACCAAGTGTTCGACGTTTTGAAAATTATTTGTATCGGCTCTATAGTCAATGTGGACTATTACCATGCTTTTCAAACAGATAACTCTGGCAACACGGATCCGGATTTGCTGCGAACGCCGAACGGCCCCATAGATGTTTCAGATAATAGAAAAAATAGAAAAAAAAAACGGTATCAGACAAGTCTTGTTAGATTTCTGCCTTTTAGCCTAGTCGGCGAGGAAGTAAAAACATTAAAAAGTGCATTATTCGGGCACAGGCGAGATTATTGTTGGAATCGCTTCGTTTCAGGGTGTAGTTCAACCCCCTAAGTTTGCTTACAAATTATTGGTGTGCTTGATTTTATAATTGACAATTAGTGACGAAAATAGTACTTTTTTCTCTATTTCCTTTAATATCTCCGTGCCTCTTGACTTTTAGTATAGCATATGCAATGAGAAAGTTGTTCCTTATGAAATTTCCTAAAAAATGAGCACTGACAGAGGTCGCTAAGTGCAATTGTTAACTTGCAAATAGCCCCGAAAGTTAAAAAAAACACGCTTTTTTCAATATTTTTTTACTAAAAAATGATCGCACATTGATGGCTGAAAATTATCAAAAATGATGTCTATGTTGACCCAAACATGCATGAATAATTTTAGCGTCATCGGTCAATTACTTCTCAAACACTTAACTATCACCTTTTTTTGTTTCCTTAATTGCAAATTGCGCCATTTTTTTCACAAACGGGTTTCGCTGGTCGGACCAAGCCAGAAAAATCACAAATCCATTCGACTTTAGTATCCCGTTGAAATTTTTGGAAAAAATTAATTCTAACCGATTTTATAACGATTGAATATTGGAAAAGTTATATGGTTTTATACGTTTGTATCGCTAAAGAAATCGTTGTAAAATCGGTTAGAATTAATGACGATGACGCTAAAATTATTCATGCATGTTTGGGTCAACATAGACATCATTTTTGAGAATTTTCAACCATCTATGTGCGGTCATTTTTTAGTAAAAAAATAGTGAAAAAAATTGGTTGTTTGTAAAGTCGGTTTACGGACGATAGTTTTACGTGATAACGTATTCCGCTCGAATATCATATTTTATAATACATAACCTAAATTTTAGTAGCTGTCAAACTTGGGCTGATCGTGCGCGGAACGTGACACATTTCGGAACGTGACACTTTTTCGTGCGTGCAGCCGGTGTTTCATCAATTTATAAAACGTTATCACGTCAAAACGTGTTTTTTTAAATTTCGAGGCTATTTGCAAGTTAACAATTGCACTTAGCGACCTCTGTCAGTGCTCATTTTTTAGGAAATTTCATAAGGAACAACTTTCTCAATGGATATGCTATACTAAAAGTCAAGAGGAACGGAGATATTAAAGGAAATAGAGAAAAAAGCACTATTTTTGTCACTAATTGTCAATTATAAAATCAAGCACACCAAAAATTTGTAAGCAAACTTAGGGAGTTGAACTACACCCTAAAACGAAGCGATTCCAACAATAAGCTCGCCTGTGCCCGAAAAATACACTCGAAACTCCTCGCCGTCTTGCCTATTTGCTGATGGAATAAAATCAATCCAGTTTCAAATTGACAAGTACAAATCCGACCACCCGCTAGATAATAAAGTCTCACACTTGTGTATTCCGTACGTTGTTCTAAAAGCACGTATCTAGTAATGCTAGTTTTCACACCGGTGTCCGTTCCGATGTACGCCGAGTGACATCTCGTCCCAACGGTATTTCGTAACGTCGCGGCGACGTGCAGAAATATCTCTTTAACGATAATAATAGATACGAGACAAATGCATGCATGTATAGTGTGTACATTATACATACATACTATTCTACATCCCTTTGTCTAAACCAGTGTTTTTCAACCTTTTTCATGATGCGACCCTCCGACCCTCCGCTTTTTTATCATGTATGTATGTGTATGTTACAGTGTTACAAATATTCATTCCATACGACGTTTTTATACGTCTCCATAATTAGGATTCGGATATAAGTACATAATATAGTACGTAAAACACATTATTTTACAATTACATACCTACATCGAATACGTCGCCAATTGATAACTAACTAACGCAATTTACGCACATAGGTATTAATAAAATTCTCTCGACCTCTGGCGACCCCTCTATAGAAGCTTCGCGACCCCCCAGGGGGTCGCGACCCACAGGTTGAAAAACACTGGTCTAAACAATCTACGCACTGTTTCAAACTTAAATATTTAGGGCATTTTTAGCACCTCCATGGACCCTACACAAACAAGACGATCATTGAACTGCTTCAAGCAGCCAGTGGAAAATTTTATATGAAATCTCTGACTGCTTGAAAAAATTGAAAATTACATGTTGTTGTTATTATCATCCATAATTATAAATATATATTTATAATATCAGGAATGTGGACTAGATAAGATGGTAAACGTTGCAGAAATAATAAAGTGATTATTATTTACCATCTTATCTAGTCCACATTTCTGATATTATAAATATATATTGAAAATTACGTGAAAACCAGCTATTTCGGATGATTCCAGTGGCGTTCGTGAGATGCGGGGAAAGTAGACAACCTGCGTTTTGAAGTAAAACTTCTTTACGCACGCTTGACTTGGGGAGTAAGCTGGTGAATGCGTGACGAGAACGTTACGAAAAGTGTGATCGGGCGAGGCGAACGGGAGTTACGTTTCTTATATTACTGTAGGGGCAAGAGAGAGAGGTGCGCGCGCACATTTTCTTTCAGATACTAGTTGCTGGCGTCGTAGCGTCATATGCAGCGTTCCTTTTTCCTTGTCTATTTTCTCCCTCTACTAATACGCGGCATTCTACTCTCGACAAAGGTGAGTGCGTGTCTCATACTAGTTGCTGACGTCGTAGCGTGATATGCAGCGTTCCTTTAATAATGAATAAAAAATCATTGACGCGATATATTATACACGAGTTTTGTTCATATGGTAGCTATGGAAATCATTAATGCATTACAGAAAATCGTTTCACATAAAATTCCTACGAACCTCCTTTGAGCACCCGGTCTGTGTTGCATTATATGTGGAATGATTTTCTGTAATGCATTTATGATTTACATTACTACCATATCAACAAAACTTGTGTATATATTGCGTCTGATGAGATTGTTCCTTATTCCAGGCCATGGCCGATTACCTGTACGCTCAAAAATTGCCTACCTTGTCCTAAAATTCCTATTAATTAGTCGACGTTAAAAAAAAATGTAGAAAATAACGGAAAATGTGATAGATAGAAAATAGTAATGGTGCGAATGGCGTCTGTTATGACATAAAGTCGAGAAACGGACGTCAAATGCATTATTATTATTATTATTATTATTAATTATTATTATTGCGTCTTAAATGAAATTCACTGTATGTATTTAGTGCGTGCTGAATTTATGGCTCATGTGACTGTTAAAACTCGCTGAACCTCTTTTTTTCTCGACATAATATATGTCATCTCGCACTGGTAACATACAGCCCATTACGTTGGGAAAATATATTTCATTTTTTAAGCCATGCATATTATATTAATTAACTCATTTTCGCGTTTATTGAATTGCCTTGTGTGTCCGTTGATACACAATAGCGAGTGTAATTTGATGGAAATTACGCAAAAACAATTATGTTTACTCCGTTATTCACTCATCTATACCTGTATTATTCAATTATGGGTGATTGAAATGAAATGATATAACTATTTATACCACTATCGATTTGGTTTTAACATCAAATTGCAGAATTTCATCGGTTATCACTTTTATAAGCTATTTAAATTGAAAACATTATATAGGGATTATCATAGATAGTGTTCATTTTGAATGTCTATATTAGTACGAGATCCCGCATTGCAGAAATAGTGTACCTACTCATCGAGTATATGCTAAAAACCTAATTTTTACGCATATTTATCATCAGGAGAATATATATCTACTAGGTTGCCTATCAAAATGTGGCCGCTAGTATTTTTAATTAAATTATTTTTAATTAATTTTTCGCAAAAAATTTCGCTGTCGTCGTCTGACTGGTGATATTACGCGCTAGCTCTCTTTCACTCTACTTTTAATATTTACCATCTTTAGTAGCCAGCAACCCTTATTTTCGGCCAAATTTAATTAGGCACCCTTATATCATAATAACGAGAAAAAAATTAGCTTTAATTTGATATATAAATAATAAATGTACGTTATGAACGTAAAAATGTATCACAATCATACCTGTTTACATCTGGCTGCGAAGAGGTGCGGCCAGGTGCGCAACGGCAACCGTGATTTTTCAGAATCTTTATATATATTGCCGTGAAGTGGACGATATTTTATTTTAAAAACAAGTCAATGAAATTTTTTGCGAAAAATTAATTAAAAATAATTTAATTAAAAATACTAGCGGCCACATTTTGATAGGCAACCTAGTAGATATATATTCTCCTGATAATAAATATGCGTAAAAATTAGGGTTTTAGCATATACTCGATGAGTACACTATTTCTGCAGTGGGATCTTAGACTATACAGTATGAAAACAGATAAAGGGCCTTGCCAGAATTCGCTAAAAGTTTTGGAACACATATGCATAGTAATTAAGTGAAAAAACCAACAGTAAAATAATCCAAAACTTCAATCTAAATGTTAAACTTATGACTTTACCAATATACTTATATACTAACACTATCAGCAATTTTTATATATTAAGGCCGCTTCACACGAGGCTGGATTGGCTGCTAGATTCCTTGCTAGATTTGACTACTAGTTTTCTAGCGTTGGTTTTCTCAATTGCTTTTATGTGCTCGCTTCACACGAGATGTCTTTTCAAGCTTGTTTTGGGGATAGATCTGGTGCGCGCGCAGTGACGGTTCAAATATAAACACAGACCAAAACGTGTTTGCTGTCTGACTCTGAGCAGAATGACGGCATGTTGGTTTGCAAGAACCTAGCAAAAAAAATATCCCCTGTTCTAATTTTAAAATCTATCTTGTGAGCTAGCAGACGAGCTCGCAATGCCGTCATTTCCCAGCCTCGTACCCAGCCTACCGGTCCTCAAAAGTCAAGGCAGTGTTTCCAACTTCGTGTACAGCGGCCTTTACAATCTGGCAACGTCGCTGATTCCCCAGCAATTTTGTGTTGTGTTATTATTTACTATTTTCGGAATTCGCGATGTGTATCTGTGATAATAAATCGTAAACAGCAGAGTAAAAAAGTTAGCCGTGATGAAAAACAGAACAAGACAATTTTTCAGTTTATCACAAAAAATGTAGTAAGCCGAATTGTTGTTAATTCTGAACGAATTAAAATATAAAATATAAAAATTTATATAACATTACTAATGGCGTTTTGGGCATCGAGAACTGCCCCGAGTCAGGGTAGGCCGAATGAGTAACTATTGGTTAAAAAAATTTATTTGACCAATAGTTACCCATTGCCCCAGGGTAGCTCTTGATGCCGAAAACGCCATAAGTATAATATATTTTCATATCAATCTGTTTGAATTGGCCGGTCAATTGATACATTGCATAGTAACGTACAGTGTTGGCAATTAAAATGAATAATCTCCTCTACTGACAATAACCGTCTAACGCAAAAATATAAAAATTTGTCATTTTCCAACGAATCTCTCATGCTGTATATACAAAAGTATAATTGTAATTATCTCATGTTTGGGTAAGGTCCATTCAATGTCGATATTTTTAAATTATAGACGCTCGAAAACAAATGTTGTTTACGTCAGTGTTGACCTATACTTAAATTCCACTAAATGAACAGACACCTTCTTGAAGAATCTGGGTTAAACCCGTACATTTTTGAGACATCCTGTAATATTGTACTAGTAGCATTTATTATGCTTTTTAAACTGACTAGAATTCAGGCCACACTACAAAATAATGTCAAACTCCGAATGTGTATCACTACTGCATAGACAACCTAGGTAGGTTGCACGGTTTATAGGTTATAACAACATGCAGAGGTGCTAAAAATACAGAGCTGTTTGCTGAATCGCTGACCTGCAACATGTAGAATCGATTCAAAATAAAGGTCACTTAACCTTGTCATTTGGCACGCTACAACAAAATCTCTCAGCTGTTTAATATCTGCGTGAATTCAATAAATCTGTGAACTGCCCGTTTTGTAACGAAGAAATAACACATTGTAGCATTCCAAACTTAATGGAGATTAACGTTTGGGTATTTTTATGAAGTTGTGTTTTTATAAAGGAAAATATACATTGATATAGTTTATCTACTAGCAGCCCGGTTTGACTTTTCCCGGATTTGTAGATTGCCTAATACAGATAGATAGATATATATTTTGTCAGTCGAGATATACAAAATCTGTTTGACACGTCAACAAAATATTAAACATTATAAATTACAACAAATTACACAATATAAAATATTACAAAATAAAATTATTGGCAACATAAAAATTCATCTATGCTATAAAAGACCCGTTCTAATAAAAATGTTTTTACATTCCTTTTAAAAATCGAATATGTATTATTTTTACACCTTTCAGGTAGTCTATTGTATATATAGGCTGCGTAATTTTCTGGGCAATACTTAAAAACGTCTTTCGTCGCTAGGGGAATTTTAATTGATTTTTTCCTCGAGTATTATGACCATGTCCATCCTCTGCCAAGGCATAGTTTGCCATATAACATGTTTAATTCGATAAAGATGTCGGTCAAAGCTTTGCAAGTCTCGCTATAAGCAACTAAACCATACTTAAGTTATGATTATTTCGATGCGAATAATAATTAAATCTGAGATATCTTCTAAGACATTCATTTAAATAATATGGTGTAGAGGTTAATTTTTTATCTAAATTAAATACTATCTAAGGTGATGAACATATTTAATTCAATCAGGATTAATCATAGAGATATAGTAACTAGAGTACGCTAGTGCGTATGCTTGCTATAAGTGAAAGTGTCCTCAGTTAAGTGAGAGAACGCTGCATAAAACCAGAAATTTTACTCAAATCAGAACGACATTATCCCCGCGACATTATCCCCGCGTCATTATCCTCGAACGACAATATCCCCGACGACAATATCCACGAACGATATTATCCACGACGGCATCATTTTTTATCAAAAATAACTCATTATATTTGCTTGATTATAATTATATAATAATATAAATGTAATTACACAAACAAATAATACATTTTATTCAGAACTATAACAATTTCGCTCACTCGTCTTGAAAAAAATAACTCTATAGTAAAAAATAACCAAATCATATAGTAAACAGCGGCGTTCAAACTCCCTAAGGCAATGGCTCGCTCGCTTCGCTCATTCGACTTGAAAAAAATAACCCTATAGTAAAAAATAACCAAATCCTATAGTAAACAGCGGCGTTCAAACTCCCTAAGGCAATGGCTCGCTCGCTTCGCTCGCTCGACTTGAAAGAAATAACCCTATAGTAAAAAATAACCAAATCCTATAGATTACCGACAGAATAATTACCGACCGCATCAGGTTACTAAAACCAGACTTTTTAATTCCGAAAAACCAGATAAAATCGTAATATAACCCGGAAAATCGAGGATATTGTTGCGAGGATATCGGCATCGTGGATAATGTCGTTCGAGGATTAAAATCGGGGATATTGTCGTTCGGGGATTAAAGTCGGGGATATTGTCGTCGGGGATAATGTCGTTCGGGGATTAAAATCGGGGATATTGTCGTCGGGGATAATGATTTGGGGATAGTGTCATGTCACCGTTTTGCATCACTGGTTACCATATAGAGATAATGATTTGTTCTCTTTCTTAAATGCAGACGCTTTCACTGCTCTCTCACGTACTCTATTGTAATATCTCTATAATGGGATTAATACCATGCCCGTCAAAATAGCTTCGCAAATAATTAATTAATTATTTTTGATCACATTTTTGAAAGATAAAATTGATTTCTGTGGGTCATTCGTAGATGATAGATATATGCTATTGCAAGCGCTTCTCTAGGCCTTTTCAAGACCTATATACAATTCTGTGGTATACATTAATTTGATGTATCTCTTATGGTTTAGTCAGCGTAAGTCATGTAAACACCCTAAAAGCATCTTTTTATGACTTGATTACAACACATCAAGCTTTACTTACTATCTTTAAATTTAATATGAACTGACCTTCTAAATGATGGTAATTGTATCAAAATCTCTGCAAAGTTTAGAAAATACCTGTTTGAACCTAGAAGAAGTCAAACCAATGAATAAAAAATTGTAAAATAAAAAAATGTCAAAATCAATTTGAAATTCGAAAATGAAAAATATTTCGAATAGAACATATAAATAAAAATTCAGCTCACCAAGGAGGGTGTTTCGACATTCCCGCTACATACGACAGGACTTGTAGATGTGTTTGAACTGCCTGCCCAAATTAAGCGTACTATGCACATTAAAGTATTTTAAGGCCGCTGCACACGAGGCTAGAAACACTGCTTGGAATTCTGACCAGTAGGCTAGGTACGAAGCTGGAAATGACGTCATTGCTCGTTTTAAATTAGATCAGAGGCTATTTTCCTTGCTAGGTCCACTGCTAGGTATGAGCACGGAAGCAGTATCTTGTCAAGTGGGCGACTTGAACAAACGCCCACAAACCAACATGGCGTCATTCTGCTCAGAGTCAGACAACAGACTCGTTTTGCTCTGTGTTTATATTTGAACTGTCACTGCGCGCGCACCAGAACTATCCATAAAACAAGCTTGAAAAGATGTCTCGTGTGTAGCGAGCACATAACAGCAATCAAGAAAACCAGCGTTAGAAAACCAGTAGGCAAATCTAGCAAGGAATCTAGCAGCGTTTCTAGCATCGTGTGCAGCGGCCTTTACTCTGTTAATTATACCTTTAATAGTTATATTAAAAAGTCAGGAACTATCGGATCGACCGTATGTCCGCTAATTAGGTACATAAAAAATACTTTATTAACTGTGCAAGTCTGAACAGAGAAGTATTGTGTGAGTGATTTTCGACATTTTTAGATTTAATAATTCTTTCAGTTTACGTTTTGAGTTAATACTTTTGGATTAAAGTGTCATTTGTGGTGGTGGAGAGGATGTAAATTGTGTCGTGGGATTGGATTAGATTTTGGGAACGTTTTAATTGCATTCTTTTAGTCGTATTAATTCAGTGTTGACTGTTGTGAAAACGGATGACGTTTGGATTTTCTTCATTATATTCGGACATCGAATTTCCCGATCGGTTAACTAATATATTCAAGAAGGAGGTGTAGTCACGATCAGCGACTGAAAGGTAATTAGAATTGGGTATTTGGAGAAGGATACTAGGAATAGCTTATAAATAATTAAAAGTAAGAAAGAAAGGGATATACAGTAGTTTTTGTCGAGTTAAGAATTTTTTCACATTAATTACACCGGTCAATTAAATTCATTATGATCGTCTGTTTTTAAACGTCGAAAATCAATCCTCTTATTCGAATATAGTCTCTTGTAAGACTTGTGGCGTACTCTTTTGTTATATATTTATATTTTAGTGGTGGCGTTTTAATAAATGATGTGTAATTAATAAATGTCAAAGTTCGACTTTGAGTTGAGGAAATCGTGTAAAGAATTTCCGTAACTGCCTTATAAAATGGATTATATTATGTATAGGATAGGCATTTACCAGACTATTTTATTTAATCTTAATATATTATGTCTTTACTGAGTCATACTTTTCAAAAGAAACTTTTATATAAAAACAGTTTTCTTTTAATACACATTTGCACTTAATAATTTCAAACAAAACATTTTAAAACCAAATATTTAGGTGTAATTACAGAAATTTTTCTGACTTTCACAGTCGTTTGTTTAAAATTTTGTTTTTTCTTTGTTTCACCATGTGCGTCGAGTGTTTATTTTTATTCTATCGCTATATCTACCGCTATAAATGGATATGTCGAATTTATTCTACACGCCACTTTCTGCGGGCAAGTAGGCGTTCACTACCATAACGTGCCTGGCTACAACTTTCACCGCGGGCACTATACAACTTACTAGACTAGCCACGAGGTTACAATACAGTTCAGTAGGCCATCTGAACTCATTGCAATTACACACTTAGTTGGCAAACTGACCGCGACCTTTGTCGATGTATGGGGACGACAGTTTTCAAACGGTTAAGCGGGAAAAATCTTTAAAACTCGATTCCCGTGATGGACGAACTATTTATATAGGTATACCTACAAGTTTGTACGGAACCCTCGGTACGCAAGTCCGACTCGGATTTGGCCGGTTTTTAATGCATGGGACAAGTATGCGTTTCATTGTTTCGTCGCTCCATTTAGTGAAGCGTACCATATAATGGTGACTCACTTTCTATTATTTCGCAAGCTCACTATTAGATCTGTAACAAACCGTATGTATTCGTTACTGAGTAACGGGTACATCGTCTGACTCGAAGTAACGAATCAAAACTTACAAATTCATTTCGTTACTCGCATTTGTCGTATCCATGTCAGTTCGACTCGTTTGATGCGGAGTTATGCGTTATACGAACGAAGTCATTCCGTATCACGTATGCGACGCGCCTCGATGCGATGGTATATGCTTGATGCTGTTAGTACACGACTGTATTTCGAATGAAAAGTAACGAGTAACGTAACGATATGAAAGTAACGGGTACTGGTAATTTAAGTAACGAGTACATACTGGTACACAATTTCTCGTTACTTTTACAGCTCTACTCAAGTCACATGTCTTGGTTTGCATTTATTAAGGTAAACGCAGTAGGTATATATGTTAAGCCGGGATGGTGTAAGGGAAGCTCGACTTGTCTGTCCAATTGAATTTAGACGTGACGTCTGACCGTGATTGATCGACTGTCGAAATTGTGATGTGACGGTCAAAATGTGTCAGGTAATTTATTATAATACGCTCGTATATTTTAACCTTATTATGATGTCAAAAATATTTTACATTATAATATCTTCAGGAAATTGACTTTCTACAGTACCTATACAAATATATTATTAACCTTGGAGACTATACAAACTATCCTAGACATGCCTCCTCCGTTTGTTTCCCCGAATTTGTAGAATTAACGATCACAGGTTCATATTTTTGAAACACACAATATTTTTTAGGATGTTGGGCTTATTTAGGGTGTATTTCAGTGAAAAACTAAATTTAACATTTATTACAGAATTTTGAAAAATCGTATGTCCATTGAAATGGACAACAGGTCAAAAAAAAATTTTATACGGTAATCACTAGCATAGTATGTTTAAATACTTTTTAAGTATAATTAGTAAAGTTAACATCATCATACAATTCAAATAAATATCCGCCCAAAAAAAAAAAAAAAATAGATTACATCATGAAAATACGTAAGTTACACTAGGTAATACATAATCAGAATGTACACTTTCACCAGCTTTTGAATCCATGACTGCGGTCAACACTTGACTCGATATTTAGTTTTGTTTGGCATGCCTACATCTCAGATAAGTCCCAAGCATAATGATTTTTTTTTGTTCTTATGTTTACAAAATTTCTACTAGAATATTTCATTAAGTCTATATACTAATATATTATAAAGCTGAAGAGTTTGTTTGTTTGTTTGAACGCGCTACTACTGGTTCAAATTGAAAGAAATTTTTTTTGTTGGATAGCCCATTTATCGAGGAAAATGTTGCAAAATGTATCTCAAAATTAAGCTTCTATTCATGTAAAATGCACTAACTAGATATAATCATATTAGCGTTCTGAATACGCAACTCCAGGTGGCTCAATCGGTAGAGCATGCGACTGTCAATATCAGGGTCGTGGGTTCGAGCTCCACGTTGGGTGAACATATTTTTATTTTTTTTTTTATTTCTACATTGATTTCTTCTAAGGCTTACATTTAAATTTATTTTAATTTTATTCAATTAATTTAAAAAAAAAATTAGTTAAAAAAAGTATAAATACTGCTTTTTATCGACAACTTTTGAACGGTAACTCCGATCATCATGAAATTTGAACACAACATTCATCTCGGTAAACTAAGATGAATGTGTGTACTCATGTTCCTCCCTTCCCCATTCGTTCTTTTACACCCGGATGAAACCGGACGGGACCGCTAGTAAAGAATAAGTTAAAAAAATGGTCATTTCTTGATCATCTTTAAATGATAAAATGCATTTAATGAACTAGTTGCTGTTTACAAATATAATTTTGTGACAGGAAGGAAAATATTACGACAGTGAAACATACATAGTAGGCAACACTAATTAAAGTTGTCGTACTAATCGAACAATTATGTATAGTTTCTCAAGTACTTCGTTATATGTATACCTATATTTTTTTAATATTTCTCCCAAAACTTTATTTTAGTTCTAGAATTTAATTTATGTTATTTTTTGAAGCAGCTGGTAAATTACACGGCATCCTGCAAGACATTAATATAGATTAAAATACTATTACTAATATGTTATAGTTATATAGTTATAAATTAATGCACGCTTTTCTCTTGTTTGCAGGTAAGAAACATCCCTTGAAACTTTTCGTATAATCTGTAAGTATACGTATATAACTTTTATTATGAACTATTTACAAGAAAGAAACTTCAGAAACACAAAATATTATTATTACACTAAAACAAATGAAAAACAAGACATTCACAATGCTGATTAGTCTAAGTGGCGTCGTTAAAAAAGGTGCTGTCGGCATTTCGTTCGATAAATACTAAATAATACAAGTATACATTTTCGTGCGAGTATATTTTCGCAATTCTATTAAGTATTAACAACACTAGATGTAGGTATTGTTTGCTATACAGTTGTTAAGAAACAGCCATTTAGTGTTCGTATCTCTACGGTGACAGTGTTTGAAAAATACATTTTTTTATCTTTTACTCATGAGGGAAAAGTGGTATGTTTACGCACGCTGTTACGGTTGAAAAGTCGCTATTTTCATTTGCGTGCGGAAACTTTATTTGTCGCACTGAAATTATTGTTTGCCGCACGCAAATTCAGAGAAAAAAACAAAATAATAACGGTGTTAATGTCAACGAAACAAACTGTCTTTTGAAGCAGATTTGAGGTTAAAATTTTCGATTATGGACTTTTATTCTTGACAATTTTAACTGAATTTTCAACTTTTTAATGATTTAATTTTAATTTTTATTACTTCAAATTTCTTTTTTTAATTCGTAATAAAATTTTAATTTTAATTTAATTTAATTCGTAATAAAATTTTAATTTTAATTTAATTTAATTCGTAATAAAAAATAGTATGTGCAACTCGTGCGACATTGTCGCACTAGTTGCACAATATACTATTCTAGGTGACAATCGGTGTTTCTTAACAATTGTAGCGAACAATAGCTATGTCTAGTGTTATTAATACAAAATAATATTTTGAAAAACTTTTTTTTGTATTAAGGCTGCTGCACACGAGGCTGGAAACACTGTTGGAACTTCTACTGGCCGGTAGGCTGGGTACAAGGCTTGAAATGACGTCACTGCGGGCTCACAAGATGGACTCCAAAATTAGAACATAGGCTATTTTTCTTGCTAGATCCTCTGCTTGCAAGAATCAATCAGGAAGCAACATGAACAAAGGCCCACAAACCAACATGGCGTCATTCTGCTCACAGAAAACATACACGTTTTGCTCTGTGTTTATATTTGAACTGTTACTGCGCGCGCACCAGATCTATCCACAAAACAAGCTTGAAAAGACGTCTCGTGTGAAGCGAGCACATAAAAGCAATTTAGAAAACCAGCGCTAAAAAACTAGTAGTCAAATCTAGCAAGGAATCTAGCGGCAAATACAGCCTCGTGCGCAGCGGCGCGTTTAGTTTTTAAATTTTCTATTCCTGTTTAGAAATGCGATTCTTTAAAATCATTTTACTAAAGCGCGAAATTGATTTAGAAATCATTTTTTCCGACCTTGAGATTAAATTATTTTGCAAAAATGAATAAAAGCCTTTTTGTTGTTTCTTATTACTTTTTTTGTTAACAACTCAGAGATACACCTACATGAATATATCAGCATTATTTTGTATGATAATTAATCTTAGAACAGACATTGTTATCTTCGTAACACAATTACACTGTACACGCATAAAAAAAAACTTGACAAAATATGTATAATACCTTGTAAGATAAGATGAAAGAAGTCTGATGAAAAATAACACTTACAAAAACTTTCGACTCGACGACAACAGCCATTGTTTTTTAAGATGGATTGCACATTACTTACAACAATTTGTAGTAGCGGAAAACAAGAGCGGTACACTTGTAGAATATTTTTTAATTTATCGTCAACGTTTCTTCAAACTTTTTAACTTATTCAGTTGTATTTAAATTATTATTGGATGTTTTATTTTCACCTTGGTAACGCGAATAAGCGATATTTTTTATGCTTATTGTGGAATTATTATAATTTGATCCCTGAAAAAATCGTAAAATTTGAAGAAAGGGTGCGGCAATAAATTAAAAGATATTCCACAGGTTTTTATTCCTCGCTACTACGAATTATTACATTTTCACAAATTGTAGAGTATAGATGCTCGACATATTTTGGACACTAATCGTCATACCTTTGTTTTAAACTCAAATAGGTAAAGGCCGTTACACACGAGGCTGAATTTTCCGCTAGATTCCTTGCTAGATTTGACTACTAGTTGTCTAGCGGTGGTTTTCTTCATTGTTTTTATGCTCTCGCTTCACACGAGACTTCTTTTCAAGCTTGCTTTGTAGGTAGGTTAGGTGCGCGCGCAGTGATAGAACGGTAAACAAAAGTGGACGTTTGTTCACGTTTGCCCACGTGACAAGATACTGCTTCCTGATTGGCTCTTGGTCATACCTAGCAGAGGACCTAGCAAGAAAAATAGCCTCTGTTCTAATTTTAAAATCTATCTTGTGAGTTAGTAGGCGAGCCCGCAGTGACATCATTTCAAGTCTCGTACCCAGCCTGCCGGCCAGCAGAAGACCCAGCAGTTTTTCTAGCCTCGTGTGCAGCGGCCTTTACTTAGTAGTGTATGACTCATTCCTCAAATTTCGAATTTACAGTATAGACAGAGAATGGCTTGTTTGACATTCCGCGTGACCGAATATATACAGGGTGAGTAATTTTAATCTTCAATTGAGGTTGTCTTTTCAGGGTAAAATCGAAAAATGGTTCGGCAGTAAAAAAATCATAGGAAATTCTAATTTTGAACCGTGGATGTTCGGGTCAAAAAATTCATGTTTTTTCACGGCCAATCGAATGCTGTTGTGAAAAATGTGGGTTCCCATTAAAGAAAAAAAAAGTTGACCCTGAATGACCTTCCTGTCCTCCTTCGAACCAATCAACTTTGTCCTGAAGCATTTTTCGATTTAGCCTACCCAGAAAAGATTATCTCATCCAAAGATTAAAATGACTCATCCTGAATAGAAGGCCTCAGCTCCCACTAGTAATAATAATAATAATAATAATGCGTTTAACGTCCGTTTCTCGAATTTATTTCATAACAGACGCCATTCGCACCATTACCATTTTTTTCTACCACACTTCCCGTTATTTTTTACTATTCAACTTAATTAATAGCAATGGGCAAATGAAGAAATTTGTAGAAAATTAGGATAAGGTAGGCAAATTTTGAGCATACGACTTTGACAGGTAATAATCGGCCATGGCCTTGAATAAGGAACCATCTCTATATTTATCTGGAATTGTTGAGGGAAACCATGGAAAACCTCAACAAGATGGTCGGTACAGGAATTACCGTTTCTTGACTAGAGGCAGCGGGAAAAACTCCCAGTGACATCTGCCCCCGTCGGGATTCGAACCCGGTACGTCCCGAATGCTAGTCTAGTGCTCTCACCACTACGCCACCCCGCTCGGGATGACTGTTAAAATACCTAAAGCAAGTCCGTCGACAGCTCGCTATTAGCAATGACGCATTTATTTCTAAGTGATTCAATTAGTCCTGAAACGTTTTATATGATCTTTGATCGTATACGAAAGTTTGAGATCAAGACAAAGTTTTATCTACACTGCCGTCGCATACGCATTATATTCATGAGTGCCTCGGAGTGAGCGATGTTGAGTGTTTTTATCCATCGATGTGTGAAGACAATTTGACTGACGTCACATGGCGTCTTGTATCGTGACGTCGTGACGTTGAAACAATGGCACGTTTAACGCAACTTTGAACATTTATCATTCACTTGCACGCACTAAAGTGGCAACTTCCTAAGGGCACTTAAGTGACATGACTATTCAGCTTAGGGGTGGCCAACTTGATCGGAGCTATCTATTTTAACTTCCCGCTTTAAAAAAAAAAAATTTTTTTTTCTTTTCAAAAATCGGGAAATTATTGGAAAAATTAGGAAAAAAGTAATTTTTTATAATTACTCGTAAAATTCTTATCAAATCGATTTTTTTGTAATAATTTACTTTCTTAGGTTAAAAAAACTGCTTCGATCGCCGCAAACCGCATCAAAATCAGCTCATTTGTTCACGAGATATCGTGAACGAAAAATTTGTAAAAAAGTGTTTTTTTTAAATTGCTCGTAAAATTCCTATGAGATCGATTTTTCTGTAATAAATTACTTTTTTAGGTTAAAAAATTGCGTCGACTGCCGCAAATCGCATCAAAATCGGTTCATTTGTTCATGAGATATCGTGAACGAAAATTTCGTAACAAAGTGTTTTTTTTGAGCTCTAGAGCTAAAAAATAAACTTCATGCTATATTTTATATATTTTTGAGCGTTTTGAACTCGAAAATAGCGGGAAGTTCCAGGGATGGCCTGCAGGGTCAAACTTCTTATCAAAATTTTTTTTTTGTCTCGACTCCAAGCGATCTACTTGTTAATATCAAATTTCTTTCTCGAAAATGTTTCATTCGATACGATACTAAACGATCGCGGCTGTTAACGGACCGACAGATTGGCCAATAAAACGTGTTTGCTTCTATTCCGATATCTCATTCTGACGGCACATAATTTGACAGAGATGAGAGCTGTTGAATATAGTCAAATGTTTCTATAGTCATACGGCGGTAGTCCTTGAATTTATCCGTATAGTTTCTTAGAGATTTGCAAGTTTTTAAAAAATCCCTACCAGATTTATTTTTATTAAATTGATGCATCCTTACTTTTTTCTACGTCTCTTATTAAGAAGAATGTTCTTCTCTAGTAGAAGCCACTACAAAAAGGCCAATTGCGAGGCGAACTCGGGTAGCGAGGGTTCTGTACTTACCATTCCGTTTTTCATGAGAAATTTACGATTTTTGGATTTTTATTTAGCTTTTCCTGTAAACTATAAGCGTCGCACTATATCCTCTATTTTCTGAACAGAACACACACTATAACGCCATTTTGCTTGTGGGCATTAATTGTCCATGTTGCTCACGTGACTCTTTTGATAGCGTTTTCATTAAGCAAAAGGCTATAGTGCGTTGCCATGTTCAATTTAAATGGTATAAACTATAGACATCTTTCCGCGAGAAAAGATTATGACAGCTCCGAGCTCCATGTATCTTTCTCTTTTGCTTGTTGCTTTTCGCTCATAAAAAAATTGGTTGTCTGTAAAGTCGGTTTACGGACGATAGCTTTACATGATAACGTCATAAAGAAACATTGAAATGCGTACAAGCCGACGCTTGGGCCGATCGTGCCTCTCTATCGCTTATACCGCGCTCTCGCTTGCATGCTCAGGCTCAGGCGGAACGTGACACTTTTTCGTGCGTGCAGCCGGTGTTTCATCAATTTATAAGACGTTATCACGCCAATATGGCAAGATATGCCTTGGATGAACATGGTCATAATATTCGAGCTAAAAAAGGAATAAAACTACCATTGGCAACAAAAGACATTTATAAGTATTGTCCAGAAAATTATTCAGCCTGTATTTATAACAAATTACCTGAAAGGTTGAAAAACAACACCTTTTCAATCTTTAAGAAAAATATTAAATATTTTTTAGTAGAACGGGCCTTGTATTGTCTTAATGAATTTTTATGTTGCTGACAGATTTATAATTTTATCTTGTATTTCGTTGACGTGTCACATAAATGTATGTCTCAACTGGCTAAATAAATATCTATACCTACTGTTTTCTGATTGGTTTTTGCTCAAAACAAGTATGAAAAATGGCCCCGGTTCTAAAATTGAAATTTAGCTTGTAAGCGCGCACGCGAGCCCGCAGTGACGTCATTTCCATCCTCGCAGCAAGCGCGGCAGCTAGCCTAGTCTCAGCATATTCCAGCGGCCTTAATACTGTTCGAATTGACTGCAACCGTCAGACTGGATAAACTTTGACCTTGAATAATAGCCATCGTATTATGCACGTAAATCTGCCGAAACGTAGAATGTTGTTTCGATTGTGAAATGTGAACGATACAGTGTACAGTGGCACTACCTATGCTGATATATTTAGTTATTAAACTAATGGTATATGTCAGTTACACATCTGTCACATCTGAGAAAACTGTCAAATAGCACAGAATAATTAAACTAATGCTAGATGAGCCATCTTACCATAATTAATGTAGTTCGAAATTGGATTATCGCAAACTGAATTATAATGTTAACATATCGTGTTAATACATTATGTGTAAAGTTTCCCCGGTTGATATGCAATTTGCATTTTAAAACTATAGAAAGCTAAAGCACAGCGACTGATTAAGAGATGACAGTAAAGGCCGCTGATGCTGGTTTTGCCGGAATATTCGTCACGATGGATTTTGTGATGGTTTGTATGTGTTGGCTTCACACAATGTGTGCTTTGAAGCTGGATTTGC
This sequence comes from Xanthostigma xanthostigma, assembly GCA_963575645.1. NCBI lineage: Eukaryota > Metazoa > Arthropoda > Insecta > Raphidioptera > Raphidiidae > Xanthostigma > Xanthostigma xanthostigma. Next base: position 37,247,175 of record OY754466.1, on the reverse strand, counting down.
AGATGGTTTTGGTACGCGAACAGGGACAGTTCGAAGGTTAACAAAAGTGAACGGTTAATGTTTCTGAACAGAACGCACATTATGACGCCATGCTATAAATTCAAATTCTACTAAAGTAACACTCAAATCTTTGATTAATGTCTGAATAGAACTCTTCAAATAAATAGTTTGTCGACCGTTTTTCTCAGACCAATTATATTGACAAAAAATAATAAAATTAAAAATCAATATAACACAAGATTAAGTCCTTTTTTTTACAATATCACATAACAATCAGTAATGTTTACACATCATATCCTAATGATTGTTACGTATTATTGTAAAAAAAGAACGTAATTTTGTGTTATATTGATTTGTAATTTTATTATTTTTTGCCAATATATTGGTCTGAGAAAAATTGGTTGACAATTTTATTTATTTGTAAAGTAACACTCCTTTCTCGACGTAAACCCCCATAATACATTTAAAAATTGATGACATTCACGTGATCAACGTCTTGACACACCTCGAAAATGACACCCATGTTGATTTTTAGACTATTTGCTTTTTTGCATCCCCTGAAGGGGTTGTTTTTGAAAAAGTTTATTTATTTGTTGACTGGAGTAATCTTGCGCATTTTAGAATTGATACATCTATCTTATATGATTTCTCCATGCAAATTTTGAACACCCGTTACACCTTTTTAGGGGTTGAATTTTCAAAAATCCATTCTTAGCGGATGTTTACGTCATAATAACTATCTGTGTGTCAAATTTCAGCCCAATCCGTCCAGTGATTTGAGCTTTGCGTTGATAGATCAGTCAGTCAATCAGTCACGGTTTTCTTTTATATATATTTAGATTACATCTCACAACAGAAAAAACGCAGTGCAGCATACAATAACTTCCGTTGCTATGGCGACCATAACGTCAACACGGTCAGCCACCTAGTAAAGCATATTATACGATTACGATTAGATTTTGAGTGTGCATAGCTAAACGGTTAGGTGTTGAACAAATTCACCCATACGATGTTCAACTGTTAGCTGCTCGCATGCTTCAGTTACACCTATGAAATATCAACAATGAATCCGATCAACGACACCGTACTATGTAATTTAATTCAAACACCGAAAGACGACGATAAAAAACATTTTAACGAAGGAAGGAAGTTAAAAAAGCGGCCGGTCAATTAATATAAAATTTAAAAAATCTTTTTTTTTCTGAATGGTAACAAAATGCACGTTTAAGAACAGATCTTCTCTTTGCACTTCATCAACCTTGGAATCCACAAGCCGCCACTGCTTCTTAATTATTTTTTAGAATCGGGGGACACGGCAGTGTCCCCGCCAAGTCGAGCGCGAAGCAAACACTGCCGTACCATCCTTTACTGGAACCATTTCGCCGCATTTTCAGGCCCCTATTTGAGAACATCTGGATAAAACCAGAACGCAGAAATTTTCGTCATCCAGTAAGCTATAATCACATACTTAAAATCCAAAATTTCAAGTCTGTAGGTCATTTAGTTCCGAAGTTAAGCGAAAGCAAAGTTTCGCATTTAAGACACTCAGTCACTCATGATCATCAGAATAGAACTAGTACTTCCCATAAATTCAGAGAGCTGAAATTTGGTACAGAGTTACGGTTTAATGGCTACATAAAGGGAAAACTATAAAAACTAGGATAATCGAAGATCTGGAGTACCTGGTGACCCTGATTGGAAAACACAAGAGCCCAACCAAACTATTAGAGATCGACCTAAAAAGAAAAAAACTGTGTCAAATAAGAAAATCTAATAAAATAAAATACCCACGTTTCTACAAAAAGATGTGAAATCCCACCAAAAACATTCTGTAAAAAACTAGCCAAGTCTCGATAGAGCTGCTTGTTTATCTCTAAAAAGTAATGAAATCTAGACAAAGTCGTGCCAAGTCTAAGGTTCCTTACTGCGATTTCTTTATTATTATAGTTAATGTTGTGTAACTTGGCCGTTGAAGGGTACACAAGGGTACAAAACCAGGTGGTCAATTGTAGACTTGATAAAGCTGCGTATTTCAATAATACGTCTTAACATATAGGTAGTTACAACAGATATTACGTGTAAACAAAATTGACTTGTACCCACTAATGTATAAAGAATGTTCAACGGCCAAGTCACACAACATTAACTATAATAATAAAGAAATCGCAGAAAGGAACCTTAGACTTGGCACGACTTTGTCTAGATTTCATTACTTTTTAGAGATAAACAAGCAACTCCATCGAGACTTGGCTAGTTTTTTACGGAATGTTTTTGGTGGGATTTTAATTAACTTATATAGCTTGTCTAAATATTACAACGTGTTTTTGGATTGGTTCCATTACTATATTGTATTTTGTTCTATAATTATCTGCCCTTCACAACAGAAGTGTTTATGAGTTGAAAAGTTTCTGTGTTGAATGAATGTTGCAGACAGCGTTTATTGTGTATAATAATGAAAAAGTGCCACTTTATAATAGGTATTTTACGTTTCATGTTTTCACTTATATTTTCATTAAGTTTTACTCGAGAAGTAAATGCAAAATTTGTACCAATATACCTAATTGAAATTTACTAAGAAAGCAATAATTACGTTCATTGTCATTATTAAAATATGCATTTTATATACAGGTGACCCAGATTGATCACTTACGCACAGGGCAGTGAAATAGAGAAAATAACTCTGACCACAAAAATCCTTAAATATTTACGGTTATAAATTGATATTTATTCATTTATAATGAGATATTAATTATTTAATTATCACCAAGAAGTAGGGGAGTGGCCGTGGTTTATGGATATCTCATTAATTAAAAAATGTCTAAGAATTTTTCTGTTCAGATTTTTTTTATACACCTGTACATGCAGACATTTTAACTACACAATTGAAGTATTTCGAGGTGTTTACCGTTTATAAAATACGAATGGCGTATGTCTGGCCGATCGCTTTTTGTTGTTTCTAGGGACCTAGAAAGTTGAAGATGTTAGAAAAATCAGACAACATACCTCAGTTCTTGTCCGTCGATTTTCGTGTAGTACCCGCACCTATACCTACGTCTCTTCAAAATTAATTTTCGGTTAAGCAACTCGCAATAAGCACTAATTTTAGATAAAGACAAAAAATATGTAACCATTACGCGCGGTTCAAGTCAAACTTCTTTTAATTTGTTTTCCCCACTATCACTTTTTGGGGAAACATTCGCTCACATATTAAATCACTCGTAAATTGAATTACGTTGGCTATGCTTATTGGTTTGCGTCCATATAGGCTGTGTGCATGAAGCCTACTAGCGCCGACAGTGGATAATAGAGAAATGATTGAACTCACCTTTTATGGAAATCGCGACATGTTTCTATGGTGATAAGTCAAAAACTGTAGTTGGTCATGACTCATGATGTGCCAAAAAAAAAATGTAATAAGGAAATTTATATAAAATAAAATTCGGATTTGTAAAACATTATATAAATAGCATAACATAAAAGGTACATGAGAATTATTCAATTATCAATTATAACGTACAAATATATAAATAATTAATTTGTTTACACTGACCGCGTAACGTCAAATTATGGCGCCAATGATCTTTATTTTCCTTAAATCGCCATCAGCGCAACAGCCCGGAATACAACAAGCATTTCCAGATCGCCTAGTTTTGTACATGTTTTCTTTGTAATTAAAAAACTTTATATAATTATAGCTATTTTCATTAAGAGTGCTCACTGACATATACGGAAAATTTGAGTTCTAAGTTTCCCCTAGTGCTCACCACAAACGCTCACATCGATAAATTTATAACTCCGCCTCCTTGCACATAGTCCATATAGCCATGTCTTACCTTTCGTTCACGATGGTTTTTACATACGCGTTTTGATGCCGCCATCTGTCAGTCGACGTCTGTAAATAGCTGAAACTACGGAAACACGTTACTTCCGTCCGAAGAAAAATCCGTTTCAAGCATTGACATTTCAAGATAAGCAATATTTGTTTTTGAAATAATTGCACGTGTACTTGAAATAAGCAAATACATTTTATTTAGAAATTTCGCGGTCATTGTGGAATAGGCTCCATGAGTGTGTGACTCACATGTGCTTTTAACGTTTTAATTGCTTTTTTATGACTCATGCCAACATTTACTTTCAATGTTAGAACCCGGTGCTTTTTACTAATTTTATTTTTTATAGGAAAATCGGTTTTTATAGTTTGTTTTTCATGCATGTGAAAAGCTGTTGCATGCCAAGGGAAATTGCCGCGCGTACAACAATTCACCAGCTAAGGTTAATGTTGCCAAACATGTGTTTATTTTAAGATGGCGGTATTGTATGTTCACCAATCGTTAACAACTAACTTAACACACGAAAAGACTGTCGTTGTTAGACTTTACTGACTTTATGGGATTTGTAGTAAGGTAGAGTAGAGTCGTAAAAGAAGATCAAGTGAAACCAAACGTTATTGTGAAAATCAGTACTTGCTATCTACTTACTCAACTTTTTTATCTTCCGAACTTAATGTCCTGTTACAAATATTTTGAATCTCTTCATTAAGTTTTTATAAGAAAATAGAATAAAATCATTAAAATAAGAATTAGCTAGACATTTCTAGTAACAAAAGTTAGATAAATAAACGATACGGTGATTTTTTTCATCAATATTTTATGAAATTTATATTTGCCACGGAGATTATTAATTTTGAAATGTCAACAAGGATGCTAATTGCTAACCTAAAAAGAAATAACTTCGTTTTATTTTCTTATAAAATTTTGCCATAAATCAGGAATGTAAAGTCTTTGTAAATTAATATTTTTGTTGTAACTTGCCTGAAGAAAAAGACAAACAATCTACGAAACGTTACAAAGTCAAATTTAGTATTTGCTTTATTTAGTCCAAGTTCCCGTTATTTACTTATTAATAATGTTAAAGAATGCTAGAAAAAGAATGATTCTAAAGCCGCATTTCCACTATGCAACCTGTTTTATAGACTTTTGTTTGGTAAACATGTTGCCTAAAACTTAAACTTCAAACTTTTGTTTTAGAACTTTTTACAATATTTGTTGTGGTTGTCCTATTTGTGTTATATTTATGTTAGTTATATTGTCCTATTTAACATTTTTAAACAAACTTTATAAACAAAAATTGATAATACAAAGATTTCCTTTGATCATTACCGACTCGGGCCGGGAAGACTGAAACCTGTTGCAAAACACGATTTTATGTTGTAAAACATGCTTGTTGTACAACATTGTACAACTTTTTTTAATGCATTCTTAACATAATATACTTTTATTCTATACTGAGAATAGGAATAAAATCGCAATCGAACTATTAGGGTGTAAACATATACCTACTTCCATCTTTTTTTACGTCGTAAGCACTGGCGTATCCAGAAGGGCAAAACAAGCACGGGGGACCTGGCTTAATAAATGTGCCCCCTCCTTGGCCAAAAGCTGGGTACGCCCATGTTAACGTCATAGAAAAAGACAAAGTTTTTGAAACAGAGATACTTTATTCAGATTGAATGCAAGTACATCAACCAATCCTAACATCAGAGAAATCAGGGAATTACATCGAAGAAAGAGACGCAGATATATTTTCGATACGCGTTGTTGCGTTCACTCACCGCACATTGATTAGATAGGCAATGATTCATATAGTTAATTAATAGATACGTATATGGTTCTTAAACTTGTGCAATATCGGTCGCAACTGTGTTGTACAACAGAAGTTTATTAAACATGTTGCATAGTGTAAATGCGGCTTAACAACGTGTTGGTTTTAGCTGAAACAAAGTTTAACAAATGTGTGCATGTTTTGATACAAAAATTACTTATGAAATGAAACAATTTGATACCAAAATTGATTTCCGTCGAAAATGAGTTTCAGTTAATAAACTCTGTCCATGTAACGCTACCACAAAAGATATTTTGAACAGCTGCTGTTGTCTGCAACCACATTGGAAGCACTTATATGCTATATTACGTAGTGTATAGCAAAACAAAACAGATGGTTGATTTCTGGTACAAAATTTAAGTAGGGAAAAGTGGAGTACGACGGTCTTGTAAGGTGATCTTAACATAAAAATCATACGCAGTTCAAAAACCGTCATTGAGGATTTTCATTCAACCAGAAAGGTGGTGGATCGATTCATTACGAACGTATGGCTTGAATGAATGAATTAGAAATTGTGGATAATAGTCAGTTAATGCACGTCATCCTATAAAAATTTTTGTACTCCCCTTTATCCTGGATCTAACCCCAGAAGATTGGTGACTAGATTATCCTGTAGAATTACTCCGTTCTCATAAATGTATCCAAATATGGTTGTTTTCCTGTGGGCTAAAGCCTTGCATTCGAGCAGTAACTGGTTGGCCGTTTCGACCTTCATTTCACAAAAGCTACACTATGTCGATTACTAACGTATCCGGAGATGTTTCCTCAGGGATACGTGACAGTGATGTCGATTATCGTTACTTTTAAGTATTCGTTACTACTCGGTACTTTGGTATTAAGTAATCATTTCAACTACTGGTTACTTTGATTACTTAAGTTATATGCCTACATAAAATGTAGTACGTAGTGTCTGAACCAACAAATAATAATTAATTATTGCGTATAAAAACGTACTGAATAAAATAAATATCGACACGAGACGATTACCGACCGCGAAATATCAACATCAACAATACAATAATACACAATTAATTTTGCTAAGGGCTACTGATATCGGCGGCATATTTATATTATACGTATCAGCGGCTCCTTTGTAGTGCTCCGAAATCTTAAGGTTCGCAGGAACTCAATGAATATCCTTATACTCGCATAATAAAATAATCAATAGTAATCAATAATCAATAGTAATCATTCAAGTAAAAGTAACGATTTACTTTTCAAATCGGTAATCGTTACTTCGGGTATTCTAGAGTAACGAGTAGTTTCGTATCGTATCGTTACTTTGTCGACATCTCTAATACGTGACCAATCACTTTCCAGAGTTTTGGTCTACTGAGTTTGATCAAGTCCTCTGTAAGCCTATTTGAAGGGCTCACAATAATCTTTTTCCCGTGCGATTTTCCTGGATTCAAGCTCCAGTCAGAGATTTGCTGATTGCAGGTCCAACTTTTGACAGTCTGTCGAATATTTATATAAGTAATTCCACAATAGATGTCGCAGAGGCTCCTTGTCTAGCAAGGCTCTCAGCCATTTCATTGTCCCAGATTCATTTATGACTCTGTACCCACGTTAAATAGAAACGTATGGCTTTCGGAATTGCAATCATGATGAAAAAATTGCAATTTCGACTTAGGTACTTTAATAGTATATTACACCACAAGGGCCGAAAGTTTGATATCATTGCCCTGCGCGCCATGATGCCTGAGGCGAAGCCGAGGGCATAATGACGAGCAGTGCAAGGATATCAAACTTTCAGCCAGTGTAGTGCGTATACTATTTTTCTTCATACCTCGGTCGTAAGTACGCTTTTAAATACATTAATTAATTAATTACTTATTAATTACATAAAAACACAGATAAATTCCAAGCAAGCAGTTTTGAGGTTATACGTAAAAACACGAATGACAGCCGGTCGCGACTATTAACTAAAATGTAATAGGGTTGCAATGGCAACGACGTCTAAACAACAGTTGATAGGTTATTTTTTCTTTACTGCTGCCCGAACGTACGTACTTCCCTCATCAGTGCGTGTAATACCACCAATGCGTAAATGTTAGACTTTCTACCTTACAATTGATGCCGAAAGTATGGACTTTCGATCGAGGTATGAAGAAAAGTATATTATTTGATGACTGATAGGCTGACTTTGCTATCTGAACCTAGCCTTAGAATAACAGAAAATCCAACTCGTATCTGAGTCTGACGATGATTTTAGTACAATAAGCTTTAAATGCATATATACGTAGGGAAATTGTTAGATGAGCGTTATAGCTCAGGAGACTGAAATTAATATTTAGACAGTAAATTAAACCAAGTTCTAGGCCAGCGCTTCATATTCTATGTAATTACATGTAAAATTAATATACTGCGTATATATTTACACAGTAAATGCACTAGAACACGCATTCGTCGAGACACTTTATTTTCTAATAAATTTGTATAACATGCTGAGTTAATAAATTTCAAGGTTATGCTTATGTTTACACAAAATATGTAATCTTAAATTTGCTTAAGTATACAAAACGGCATATGTTTTAACTTTTAAGTTCAAATAAAATAAGTTTATATTTCATTTTCACGTTTTTCAAAAATCATCTAATAGTACAGTCATTTGGTGCCGATAGAGGAGGTTACCTGGAAAGTTTTCCTGGAGTTATGAAAATTGGTGATTTTATAGATTCCCATGTGCTCTTTCCGAATTTTTACTTTGCCACCTCGTATCTTTGCCGCTCGCGCCGCCATACTGAAAAAATAGCGCCTAAAAACAGTTTTTTGACAATATCTCCTTTCCGACTCATTTTTAGAAAAATATGAATAGCGCCATTGAAAAGAACGGAAAATTTTAAGGTAACATATTTTTCACATGAAATTTGAGCAAGCAGAAATTAGGTCATAAATTGACACGCGTCGATCGCCTGCTCAGATTGCAATAAGCCTGTGGGAGCGCGCGCGCTGTACGGAAATGGCTGTATGTTTTGACTGGGACAAGCAAATGATACGAAACCAATTGCAGATGAAAAAGTATCATTTTCTTGAGGTATAACGTGTGTTCCAAAAAATTTTTAAGTACTACCCATGGACCCAAAAAGCTAGTTACGGTCGTTTTGAGATATCAAATATTGTCAACTGTCAAAATTCTAAATAATAAATAGATAATTTATGCAGCTTTCAGTCGTTCATAAATTGAACTAATGAGTAGAATTATCTGACAGTCGGATATGAAATAGTAATTGGAAGTAATTAAGCACTAATTATCCGCATGACATTTGGTCTAAACTGACGTCCGGGGTTAACCAACAGCTTAACATCATATGCGTTATTACGATCAAATGTTTGCAGTATTTTGAAAATGTCTGTACTAATTATTATCGTATTTATATCGTTTAGTACTGTTATTCCAATCGACACTATTGTAATTTATTTGTGCTCAAAGTCGACTTCGTTCTTTGTGACCCGACAGCTCCACGGATCAGTTAATTCAGTGCAACATTTAACGCACAGAACCTCTTTACACATGACACTTCTGTAGCGGACCCAGAACAGGGTTTGGTTGCATGTCTCTTTCTCTATAGTCTAAGATCCAGTACCTACAGTACTGTGCCAGAGATAGGGGTTGCAATGTGCTTTGTAATGTGTATCTGTTTTGTAGGTTCGGTACCCGTGATTGTTGTGTTGAATTAGAGTTATGTAGATAGTACATAATTCTAAATTAAGAATTTTTATTTTATTTTTTTATGTTACTGCATAATAATATATAATTGTTTCAATTATTTTTATGTCTGTTATAATTTTAAAACAATCATTCTACCTATGTTATATATTATATTATTATAACTTATTATTATTATGTCCCGACATAGGTAAAAATGATTGTTTTAAAAGTTATTAGTACGCACAATTTCAATTAATTTCAAATATTTTTTACATTTTTAAGTAAATTCAAATCTCAGATCTTTTTGAGCCAGTTCAGAGAATCGGTTCCTAAATGAAATCCCGATACAAATCACTAAAAAGATTCGTTTTTCCCATCTCTAAGTGAAATTGTAAGCGCATGTGTTTAAATGTTTAAGCCGTGTAGCTTTATTTATCCATAAACACGAAAAGCGATGCTCGAATTTCACGTCGTTTTTGCCGGCATAAAGCTAACTGCTAAACCCATCTGCTCTATAATAGCATCTATCTATTCATCTATATCTATTGACTGTTCTCCCGATGGGATTCTCTGCTATCTGATAACGCCATTAAAATAAGATGTTAGAAGTGGTTACTCTGAAAGCAGGTTTATTTTATACCAGAAGTTCCCAATCGTAAAAGAGTGACAAATAACAATTTATATATGTGTTATATCTATACTAATATTATAAAGAGGTATAGTTTGTAAGTTTGGATGTAGGAGGTAATCTCCGAAACTACTCATCCGATTTCAAAAATGTTTTCATCAATATTTAGAATGGATCTTCAGGATGGACATAGGCTATCGCGTTAAAATAAAAGCGCTTTCCGTGGAGACGAATTTTGCGACGTAAGCGACGAAAAAACGCGAAGCCGAGCCGGACCGCCAGTAGGATAATAAAACAAGGTTTTGAAAAGAGGCCATTTAGTCCGTAATTATCAGTTTTGAGATTGATGCCAATTTATGTTAAGCTATTTTCAAATAACAGCTTTTGTAACACTTTGCGATTCTGGAGATTTATGCACTTCTTTCGAAGAGGAGAAAAAGTTACTATAAAGTGAACACTCGTACATTCTCTTCTAAGCAAAATATTCTGCTGACTGAAATATATCTATATTTTGAAAGCTCGTTTCTCTTTCATTTTTGAGTTTTGATAAAAAAGTTACTTGAAATATTTGTTCGTCTATTTGATTTCTACACTCTGTTAAAAAAGAAGGATAAACTTAAAAATCTTCCTGTGTAATACGCGAGGAAAAAACGTTGTACCCCTTTTTACGCACATTGCGCGCACGGAGGAGTGTGAGATTTGGCATAATTGAAGTTCATATGGAAAAGAACTGGAGAAAGACAAAATGTATGTATAATATGTGTTACAAATTTTTTAAATTAAATTAAATAATACATATGTTCATATACTAAAAAATGATTCATTGTTTACGTTCATACACTGTAAAAATTTAGCGGAGTAAATACTGAGTGAATTACGGTTGAATTTCGATTACAGACCGCGTCGCTAGTACACTTAAATAAAACTGTATATAAGGTTATATTGTTTATTTGACCAAATTTTGCATAAAAACGCGTGAATTAAATTTGACTTCATATTTACAAAATATTACACGTTGTACATAGGTACTTCAAATAAATATATGATCAATTTGAGATATACTTTCGAGTTAAAATTTTTATTTAGAATACATCAAAAGTGATTATATTGAATTTCACGATTGGAAATATCGAATCTATTTTTAGATATGAAGCATCGAATATTTTCCTTTTGAATGACACAGTGTGAAAGAAGTTAAATAAATCTGAAAATTGTCACTTTTATCGTATCCGTACTCTTGCAGTCGAGCAAAGAACGAATGGGGGGAACATTCTTATAATTTACGTAACAAAATATAGGGTGGATTTTATAAATAACTAGTCGCTATACGTGCACGCGATTGAGATGAAACACTATAGCAAAAATTCTCCATATCGTATTAGACGGCAGTGATAACAGACGTGAAGCCTTCGGCTCCACTGTATTACAGTGCCGCTTTAAAACACAACGCTTATATAGGTAGGTACTTTGATTTTTTTGGATCAGAAAATTTCGCGAACGTATCCCTACGCTATATACAAATATACATGCTTTCACCCCCTCTAAAAGGCCTTCTTTTACTGTCTGTTTTTTAAAAATATTTTTCCCGAGATTACTGCTCCATCATCAGTTTATCTGCAAAGTTTCAGACTTTTGGCCAGGATTTTGGATTCCGTGGTCCACTGTGCTTCACTGACATTGTTTGGTCGATAAATTTTTCTAATATAGCGATGTAACAATAGGTGCTTTTTAACAACGTAGCAAAACAGTATGCTGTATTTAAAAAGGAAAATTTCACAATCCTGTATAATATTTGTTCAAAACAGATGTTTACACTAAAATTCGCTACATAGTTAATATTTAGTGCAAATAAAACTGTACATACATTTTAGAGAGATTTGCATTTTTACAGTAAATAAACTTTTCGAATAAAAAAATATTTCATAAGTCATCATTTGACAACTGTCGAACGTTGTAGGTGCATCTATGTCCTATAGGTCTGTGTAGATACTATTCGCAGTGCAATTTTGCTTTATTATGCCGATGCACTTGCGCGGCCATCTTGCAAACTTTTATGTGAACGTTACCAGGAAAATTTTAAATGACAAAAATTCATTCCAATCCAAAATACGCACAACTATAATAGTATCTAAATTCTAGGTAAGGGCGAGCATCGCAAAAATAGCATGGATGATTACATCGAATGAAAGATCACAACTAACCATCGATGTCAAAAACATGGAATGATCAGCTGCAACACATCAATTATTGATGTTTGTGAAGTGCACTATACCTACCTTACATTTTCATTATATCAAATAGTCCAGGCGGTAGGAAAATTTTCTCTATGTTAATGTGGAAATATACTCTACCTCGCTGAATTTTTGCTTTTAGGGCCCTCTCAATGCCCCAAATGCACAAAAGTCTACAACTTTTGCGTTACGGGGGTGAAGCAGGGGGGGTCCTGAAAGGTGCAAAATTTGTTTTCTAATTTTCTCGGCTTGTATTATAGTTACGACAAAAATAATTATACCAATATAGAGGGCGCTCCGAGCACTATAAGTTTTCCCCTTATGACTTTCGTCGTAACTGCAACGGTTACCGATTTATATCAGACATTTCGAACGATGCTTTCAGATATTTTCAGAATAACAACATTCAATTTTCCTGCGTAGCTAAGGTAATTTTGACAATAGAGAGAGAGAGTTAATGTAACAATACTTGATACAATACTTTTGATTTCATAGAACTGTTGCAGTTACGCCGAAAGTCATGAGGGGCAAACTTGTAGTGCTCGGAGCGCCCTCTATATTGGTATAATTATTTTTGTCGTAGCTATAATACAAGCCGAGAAAATTAGAAAACAAATTTTGCACCTTTCAGGCTTCCCCCTGCCTTCCCCGTACCGCAAAAATTGTAGACTTTTGTGCATTTGGGACCTAAAAGCGTATGCAAAAATTCAGCGAGGTCGAACGCATCTGAAGGCTTATAGTGATATTTTTTCTACAAAATTTAATCTTATCAATGTTACAAAAACATCGTTGGAAAAAACCGACAGAAAATATCGGTGTTTTCGAAACATCGATTTCCGATATTCATTCCTAGTACTAGGATGTAATGTAGGTTATAATGGGCGAGTAAACGACATTCCGTTGAAACGGTTGTCAGCGAGTTTTAGCCAAAATGTCATTACAATCGAGAAATATATTATAATTTTGTGCACGTAATTCCTATAAAATCTATAAAGTAGCTGGTAATAGTCAGGCAAAAAGAAGCATTCAGAACAGTTTCTTTATAATAATATCTACTAGCGTATTCCTGCGACTACGCAAGCTATTGAGATGAAACACGGCAGCGACAAGGTTCCATCGTATTGCAGTACCTACCACTTTAAAACACAATGTTTGTACATTTTGATTTTTTTTGCCAGAAGTCTTTGCGAGCGCGGGCACAATAACTTACCAAAACTTGCATTGAGGCCCTGATGATGAAAATGTATTTTTCGAAACGTTGGTCACAAGCGATAATCTGGTAAAGCTTATTTTTAATTATTCTTCAACTAAATAATTAATCTCCTTCAATACATATTTTTGGAACAAAACTAACTAATTTTTTGGCGTTTCCTTTGAAGTTCGACTTAGAGTTTCTACTGTATAATTTTCACATTAAAAGAATGTTTTTGACGTGATAACGTCTTATAAATTGATGAATCACCAATATTATAAATTGATAAAACACCGGCTGCATGTACGAAAAAGTGTAACGTAACGTTCCTAACGTTCGTAACGCGTAACGCATAACGCATAACGCATAACGCGTAACGTTCCGCCTGACCCTGTGCGTGCTTTTTGCTAATTTCTCGCTCAATTTAAATCAGATCGGTTTGAAACCAGTCTTAAACGAAAGAGGAGAACATTTTACATAGATTTCGTATAACAGAATTTGCCTAAACAGTTTTTTTATACAAATTTATATAGAAAAATATTTTATACAAATTTATATAGAAAAATAGCTGTATAAATGCAATGTTGTGTAGGCTAGACGCGGTCGGTTGTCTTTGTTTGCCGTACATGGAAATTAGAAGCAAACGTATGTCTTGTCTTAACATGAAAACAGCTGCATTTCTAATGTTTATTTTTTGACATTAGTATTTTGTGAAAGCAAAGCCTTCTAAGTTAACTATTGGAATAACTAATTATTATTAGAACATAATACTTTGTAAGTTGCAAACGTCACTTTTGACATTTCTTATCATTCCGACACCAAGGATAAGCGGATTGAAACCAAATTTTGGGAGGTTTCGGTTATGTATTACGGAATACGTTATCACGTAAAACTATCGTCCGTAAACCGACTTTACAGACAACCAATTTTTTTTTCGGATATTAATATTCGCAAAATATACGCATAAATTTTGTGAAATAATCAAATGCAAATAATTGTTACATTACTACTACCTACAGATTATTCACAAAAATCACATAAGATCCCTTGTTTTACCATTCCAATCCACAAGTGGAGAATGGTACTAGTTTAGGTTTTCAAAATTTTACAATATCTTTCTGTTTTGAGGTCCCCCGAATCCAAAAAACATATTTTTGGAAAATCTCTGTACGTCTGTTAGTCTGTGAACACGATACAGGTCAAACGGATGAGCGGATTGAAACCAAATTTTGGGAGGATGTTTGGTATGCAAATATGAAGCGCCCTATTGTTTTTGGGGAAAATCGGCGCATGCGCAGAAGAGATATATGCTAAAACGGTATATTTTATATAATAATGGTATACTTTTCATAACGGCTTATTATTCTATTTAGTTTTTCAAGAAAGTTTTGAAAAAATTTTTTTCTAAACTTTATAGTTTCAGAAATATTTTGAAAATAAAAAAAAAATCATCCGCTCTTTTGTTTTATGGATCTGTCAGAAATAAACTAGTTAGGCATGCTTTGATTAATTTTTACATGACGTGGAACATACTATGTATGGCAACGAATACTTAATATCATATTCAATACTAGCCCTTACCCGCGTCACCTCACGCGATATCAGAAATTTTATTTTCTTTATTATAATCAAATGTCAACATTTTTGAAGTTGGAATGATTCCGTCGCCCAATTGGCTGGATTTTTTTTTTTGTTTTGATTTCCATCAAAATGATGAGGATTAGATATATGCAAAGTATATGTATTTAGACTGCATCTGGACGCGTTCTTTTCCCATCATTTTGATAAATATGTTTAAAAAGAGGAGATCAAGGAGCCCATATATATTTTGTGCAGACTGTATAATAAATAAAAAATTATTGTAGACAATAAAGTATAATTTGTTATGAGTATGACTGTTAGTGAATGTGATGTTGTTGACACATCGCATGTTACTGTGATGCATTGTTATGTTAACGCGCCCGTATTTATATGGGATATTAAATTCCGTGCGTCCGTCGCCGTGTGTCACCGAATGCGTAGGTGAGCTTTGATTTGTGGGGATTTCTTTTTTAACATCGTAATCCAATAGAGCGTATGTCATATACATAGATTTTCACATATATACACAGTTTTCTCTCTAATAGTTATATTAGATGATTCAAAAAGCATATCAGTACAGTGGTGCCGATAAAAGAGGTTACCTGGAAAGTTATTCAGGAGTTTTAAAAATTAGTGGTTTTATAGATTTCGATGTGCTCTTTCCGAATTTCTACTTTGCCACCTCGTATCTTTGCCGCTCACGCCGCCATATTGGAAGAATGGCGCCTAAAAACATTTTTTGGACAATATCTCTTTCCCGACTCATTTACGATAAAAAACATGTACTTATATACTAAACTAAACTAGAGAAAATACCCTATAATTTATGTACTAACATTTTTTTTGTGAAATTAATAGTTTCCGCGTACAAGCGCCTCAAACTCTACTCCAACTTGCATTTTGACCAAAGAACTCATTTCCACACCACCATAGGCGCGTTCTTTTATCGTGGTATAAATAAATAATTTTTAAATATAAAAATTTTGTTCGACAAAGTTCGATGTAATTTAATTTTTCGAATAAGCTTAAAATGAGAATGGCTTATTCAAAAATTTAAACAAATTCGAGTTGGGGGACTCCTACTGCTGTTGAACAAAATCTTTATGTTTATAAATTAGTAATAATAATGTGCTTAACGTTCGTTTCTCGACTTTGTCATAGCATAACAGACGTCATTCGCACCATTACTATTTTCCATCTATCACACTTCCCGTTATTTTCTACATTTTTCAACTTCAACTAATTAATAGCAATGGGCGAATGAATGAATTATAGGATATTAGGATAAGGTAGGCAAATTCTGAGCATAGGAGTTTGACAGGTAATCGGCCATGGCCTTGAATAAGGAACCATCTCGATATTTACCTGGAATTATTAAGGGAAACCATGGAAAACAAGATGGCCGGTACAGGAATTACTGTTTCTCGGCGAGAGGTAGCAGGAAAAAGTCAGCCACAACTGCCCCCGCCGGGATTCGAACCCGGTACCTCCTGAATGCGAGTCTAGTGCTCTTACCGCTACGCTATACTGGTCGGTTTATATTTATAAAGTATTATTTATTATTTTATCCTATAAAATTCTCATTTTAAATTATAACCCTAAAAACCAACATTCAATTGACTATGTTTATATAAATTATTTATATATTTATAAATATTTATGTAAATTATTGTATGGTCATGGGTTTTTAATAAGTGTGTAAAATTTCAAATTATTCAGACGTCTGAAAGTGGGAGAAAATTAATTTGAAAGATTCCATTACATACGAGTGAAGTAAAAGATTGATAGAAAAATTTGGTTTTGAAATTCGGAAACATAACATCTACAGATAACATTTCAGTAAAAGTTGATAATGAAGTAGATTTGCAAAATATTGCAGCATGGATTATAACTTTTCTGTTTGTTTTGTTTCAACTTGTATATAGATATTTTTCCAAGCGGGCAGACGTAATTTCATGTCTTATAACTTCGAGCTTAGATTACACATGTCAGTGTTAGTTACAAATAGGATCCACGAGAGGCTATTCTGAACTGATAGATGACAGTCGCTTGACATATCACTGTTCTGAGTTCTCTACGAACTTCCGTAGCATCGGAACTATATCTTTAATGTGTTTCATATTTTGACATATTTCTTTCAATACAGTCCGTCCACCGATAGTGGTAACAGTGTGTAATTCTTATATCCTACTAGATACACGAAAATTTATGAATAGTTTTTTTTTCGACTCAAAATTTACTAGCGGAAACTGCGGAGTTATATTTTTTTTGTTCATACCCCGATCGAAAGTACATACATACTTTCGGCATCGATTGTCAGGCAGAACGTCTAACATTTACGCATTGCTGGGATTAAACGCACTTATGCGGGAAGTACGTAGATACCTACGTTCGGGTGGCAGTAAAGAAAAAAAAATAACCTAGCAACTGTTGTTTAGATGTCGTTTCCATAGCAACCCTATTACATTTTAGCTGATAGTTGCGAACAGCTGTTATTCGTGTTTTTACGTATAACATCAAAGCTTCTTGCTTAGAATTTATCTGTATTTTTATGTAATTAATAAGTAATTAATTAATGTATTTAATAAGCGTACTTACGACCGAAGTATGAAAAAAATAGTATACAGCACATTGGCCGAAAGTGTGATACTTTGCCCTTCGAGTCATGGTGCTCTCGGCTTCGCCGGGAATCATGGCACGCAGTGCAAGAATATCAAACTTTCGGCCCTTGTGGTGTAATATACTATTTGCATTCCAAAGTCAACCGAAAGTGCACATGAATTTTTTTTCAAATGGCAACACATCATTTTTTTATGATTGTCTTTGAGTTACGAAATTATTTAAGAAAAACGTTATCGATTTACTAATTAAACAAACGGTAATAATTATATTATTCATCTATAGCACTCCATATATGTGTAAATATTAATAATAATAATTATTACTGTTTGATTAATTAATAAATCGATAACGTTTCTCGAATATTTTCTTATGAAACGCAAAGATTTTTATGAATTTATAGAGAAAAAAAGAGATTTCAGTAATGTAAAAAAATATGTTGCTGCTTGAATAAAAATGAATGTACACTTCCGGTTGAGTTTGAAATACAAAAAAATATACCTCAGCAGTTTCTCATAAGAAATTTTGAGTTGAATAAATAACTATTTAACATTTTTTGTTTTGTATCTCGTAGGATACAAGAATGATTTACTGTTACCACTATCAGTGAACGCTCTATATAAAGCATGTCACATTATGTTACATAACGATTCATATTTTTAGTCTGCAAATTAGTTTATCTTAAACGATTCATGTGACAGTTGAACGTTGAAAATAAAAAGATATATAGGTATTATGAAAATTGATTGAGAAATAGTTTGGCGAATTTTGTAAGAACGACTTTTTTTTAGCATTTTATTAGGAAAACGACGAGAATTTAAAGTTAAGAATGTTATCATTAATATTTTTTCTACCTACACCCTATTAACATGCATGTATAGTTGCGTTTAAAGTGACTCATTACGCACGAGTGCGGTAAAGTAAAGCAAACCTGATCACGCTGAACCAATTCCACAATAAATTAGTTTTAAAATACGAGAAAAAATATCGCTATCGCCTTCATTATTTATTTTTTCAAATTTAATTAAACTATATCAAAATAAATATTT
The DNA here is from genome assembly GCA_963575645.1 of Xanthostigma xanthostigma. Taxonomy (NCBI): domain Eukaryota; kingdom Metazoa; phylum Arthropoda; class Insecta; order Raphidioptera; family Raphidiidae; genus Xanthostigma; species Xanthostigma xanthostigma. The sequence goes on along the minus strand of OY754466.1, from coordinate 37,228,562 downwards.
TAATTAATAATTTTGCACATAAATTCAGTCAAAACAAACGTGAAAAGAATAAAGAACTGTTACTAGTCAGTATTTATTGTGGATACAAAGCCAAACGTAACAAAATACTCAGTGCGCATGTCGATTTCCACAATTTCATTTTAGTTTCACGTTAGACCATGTACCGAAATGATCGTTTGGAAACCGTTCACAAACGATCACAAATTCGGTTGGAATCGTCCGACAACCGTCCATATAGGAACACGTTTTATCTACTGCTCATGAGAATCACTGTTTTTAGAGAGCTTTAAAAACTTGCATTATTAATAATCAGGTAAACATAGCAGAGTACCTATGCGAATTTTGGAATAAGATTTGTTTACTTAGAGGCCATATACTCTCCAGCAGACTTCAACCGGCACCATATACTTAATACTTCTATATTGCCAGTAGTGGCTGGAAAATGATGACGATCCAACGGTGCAGACATAATATATACAGTGTAAACTCCATTTAACGTTACTCGATATAACGACAAACTCTTTAAAACGATTAAATTACTTAACTCTATAAGTTGGTTTACCTTGTTGCTCAAACGATGATACACTCTAAATATCGACAATAATACGTCATAATTTAGCAATAAACAGTACTTGTTTGTTATTTTGTTGCTTTGTTGTCGGCATCATGCGTACCGAATATTCTAAGAAATTCGTTGTTTTGTTTGTTGGGATTATCTTTCATATGTTTAGCTCAGAAGTAATTTGTGAAAGTATGAATGTTTGTTGGGCATTTGTAAATTTTATATATTGTGAGTAAATACATATTATAGTAAAAAAAAAATAATGTATCATTTCTTCTGTTCGTTTAACGACAACTCTCAATATCGCCACAAAGTGCAGAGTCCCTTGAGTGTCGCTATATAGAGTTTACACTGTATATATCTGTCTCTGTCATTTAGACTTCAAATGTGCGCATGTCCGAGAATGGAGCATGCACTTTCCCCCCACTTACCCACTACAGTCACAACGCTTGCGTATAACAGATCGAGTACAAATAAGTGAGATAGAAGTTTGCAGTTGCTGTCTCTCTTTGTGGGCAAGACTTCCACTTACGGGAACTAGCAATATAGGAGTATTAAGTATATGACGGAAACATGTATCAGGCCCTGGCAACACATTCGTTACGTGGTACGTAATATGTATATCATTCGTGTCGTTAAACCAACGACTCTCTCATAAATAATTCTTATCAGATTAGAGTTGCTTAATATTGATCGTTGAGTAGCTACCAACTACATGTACATATTGTGTGTGTGTGTTGGTGTGTGTGTGTGTATGTACGTTAGCTTATCGTTTCTATTCGTTTACAGTACCCACTGCACACAATACGAGTTAAACAATATACAAGCTGTTTATTTTATGTAAACGCTTTCATCCGGAATTTTGGTACATAATAAATGGCTAGACGAGAACAGAGCTGCGATGTCGCCGATTTGGACAATTTTTACTCGACTGCCTCAGAAAGAGTGATTGTATGCATGTGTGCATGTATGTATTTAAAATGTAAGTATGTATGTATGTATGTTTTGACACGCTCTGTAGCCTAAAGGCCTTGGTATATTTTAACTAGTGATGTGCCGGATATCCGTATCCGCGGATATCCGAGGGAGAAGAAAGATCCGTATCCGTTAGTTTTTTGGCGGATCTTTTACGGATCTTTTACCTTATTAATTTTCAATTCATAGATGAAATTTTATATATATAGGTGATTATAAATTATGAAAAACTGTAAAATTCCATTCAGATTATTTTTTATTTTTTAAAATCGTATTTGGCACCTTTATATTGCAAACATTTATCGTAGTGAGTACCATACCAATAGTACATAACTCAAAGGTACTAAAAAACTATCTTTGTAATGAGATATTGCACATCGATCTTTGGAAAGAGACAATCTGTTATGAGAGTTAACTCTTAAAGAGGTCAATAACGTTTTCCTATAACAGATAGTCTCTTTCCAAAGGTCGATGTACAATATTTACCGCCGCGTACTCTAAGAAAGTTAAGATCCGTATCCGTATCCGCGGATCTTGAAACCAAATATAGGTATTCAGATCCGTATCCGCGGATATGCATTTTTAACGATCCGGCACATCACTAATTTTAGCACATGAGGTGTCGTTATATTCGTCTTAAGGCCGCTGCATACGAGGCTGGATTTGCCACTAGATTTGACTACTAGTTTTCTAGTGCTGATTTCCTTGATTGATTTCATGTGCTCGCTTCACACGAGATGTCTTTTCAAGCTTGCTTGCGTTATGTACGAGAGTGCTCATAATTGTGTTTTTAATAAATGTCCAAGTGTATTGCTGTAAAAAGCACTAGTAACGGACGCTTGTTAGATCTGTACGTGCGTAGCACGTTTGTTATGGTTTTTGCGATTAATTTTTTGTGCAATGCAGCGACTCCTGGCGCAGACGAATTACAAACCATTTACAGAAAACCGCATCTGAATTGATCAAACCGTTTTCCAGATAAATGGCAACATTCGAGTGCACAAACAAACAAACTAACAAACAATCTCTCAGGCTAAACGCATATACCTTCTCCGTTCCGTCGTGGGTAAAAATTGTCCGATACACCAGGGGTACTATAACGTTATGTTACAATGTCTCAACCAAACTGCCAGCCGAACGGGTAAGACACGCGCTTCGTATAACTATTGAGATTTGATTTGATACGACATCTGGCAATAGCTAATAATTTTAAAGATTTTTTGGAGCTTATAGTGTCAAAAATTTATGTCGGGTCAAACCGTAGCTATGCTTCTGTGAGTCACATTTACATTTATTTGCATGTTTTAATGTTAAATGGCAAGAGAAGTGGACAGCAAGTGGAAATGGTAATACTTGCCATGTAACATTATTTTAATTTATATGTTTAACACTTGAGGTTAAACTTCACTCATTAAAATGTAATTATCCAGTTTTCATACATATAAGCGCAAATGGTTCAAAATGTTAACAAAATACAGTAATTATTTTCTTAATTCTTTTTACATTTTTTTTTTCTTAATAGGTAAAGTGTGCTATACTTATATATTGGCTCATATAACCGTAGTATATCGGTTACAAGCGGACTACCTATTATTCCGAAATTCCATTCAATTATTTAGGGAAACAAAAAGTTATCACCCACGCGGACCTTTTTAGAAAATGTTAATTAAACTCTATAAATAACTTAGCTATACTCGGCCATGTGTTGCTGTTGATCTGTCTGATTTGAGTGTGTTGCTGTTAAGTTCAACAAACGGCGCCCCCATTGCCGTAAAATATCTAGTATAGCATGTGTTACTTTAACGTCCAACAGATAGCGTTGTATTCTACAGTATTCAACGAACATTATCATTTTTATTTATATCCTAGATAGATAGATTAACCTTAAATTATTTAAAAGTTAAACTATTTTGGTGGGATGCAAGATAATTATAATATAAAAAAACCACACATTTCATTTTGATAGACTTTGTCATAAATGTAAGAAGTTTGATTATTTTTTAAAATTATAAATATTTAGATGTAACGATTCAATTTAATTATATAGGTACATTTTATGTGTGTTTGGTATCGTGTTCCAGTGTAATAAAATATTTTTAACAAAAAAATTGAACCGACTTCACACTAAAAAGTAAAAAATAATTGCGTATTGAAATGCTTTGGAGTCGGTGTCAGCCAAAATGAAATCTATTCCGAGAACTACACCGACTCCAAAACATTTCAATACGCAATTATATTTTACTTTTTAGTGTGAAGTCGGTTCAATTTTTTTGTTAAAAATATTTTATTTTTCTCTTTTTAGTGTTAATCTAACACTAAAAATCGGTGGACATACATAAAAAAACATTATGCGTTTCTTTGAAATTTGAGTTTCCCTCGATTTCTCCGGATTCCACCATCAGATCCTGACTTGGTTCCGATGGGACCACCTCTGAGGTGCACTCTTTCGAATAAAAAAAAAAATTTGAAAATCGGTCCATAATTGACGGAGAAATCGGTGAACATACATTAAAAAAAAAAAAAAATATATACAGACGAACACAGAACCTCCTCCTTTTTGTTGAAGTCGGTTAAAAAGTGTTAACACTTTAGATACTGTTAAGTTCGTTACACAAAAGTGCAAGATATTTATACTAACCTGTTTGAAATTTCACTTTCCAGTGTATATTTCAGTGAGTTATCAAAACTACACTAATATACCAAACACACCTAAACAAGTCGTTACTGAATCTTGTACAAACAAATTTATATTTATTTTATTTTTTTTGTTTCAGGTAAGCTACTGCTCATATTTAAATATTTCTCTTCTTATAAAAGTAAGTGCTTACTCATTGTGTTACGGTTTGACCGAGAAAAGAACGTTGGTAAAAAATATTTTAACAAAACTGTTCTAATTCGTGGTGAAAAATATTTATTTACAGTAATACATGTTTAATAATAAATAGAAAACTAAGTAACAGAAGATATAGAGTTACTAAATTATGCTCACCAAATATTTACAACACACAAACACAACAAAGTTTATCTAGTACACTTAATCACATTCGTATATTAACTATATAAACAGTCATTTATGTCAAACCAGATTTATATAATTGCACTCAATGGTTTACACACACCAAAGTATAACTGAATGATTTATGTGGGAACGCCAGACTTGTATCAACAAAATTCGCGAATACCTGGCTGACTGACCGACCCATGCCAGCGACCCGCTCGCCTTTTGTAGCTTCGATCCCCACAACATCGAAACTTCTACAAGGGCCGAGAACCTCTCTTAGCCTGCATTGCATTCTCCAGGCGATTCTCCGAAGGTCGGGTTTTTTACCTGCTTTCCATTGTTGTTGTTGCTAGAAGATTCTACAGAACCCATAGTCGTCCCAACAGGGGGCACGCAACAATATTTTGAAATGATTCCTTATTTAGAGAAAGCGACATGAAAACAAACAAACGATTTGTATAGTTAATACTGAGTTATACGAGTTAATAAATTCAAAGTTCAGTTGATTTTCAAGAAATCTTAAATTACAACAAAACAGTAACCAAATTATGTGGTTCCTCACACTAAAAAAAGCCGATTTTATATGCAAATATATTCTATTTTATTTTTATATATAGGAATAATTGATTACATACTAGAACTTTACAAAAATAGAGTTTTGTCGTTCAATGGGTCAAAACTATTATTAATCATTTGTAAAGAGAAATATTGTCAAACATCCAACAGTTAGTAATTTGTAGCTTTTGTGTTATTAATTAAAAAAAGTCGTTTAAATCTAATAGCTATAGATTATCCATTACATAAAAGTATACCTATTGTGCGTACGAGCTTTGTAATTTGTTCCGTGGTACTTTTAGCCAAATTACATGACTTGAATCTATAATCAATGTAAGGCATAGTGGATTTTGTTGAGGAGCGTGACGAAGAGTCAGATAATGTGAGGACAAAAGTACAGATACGCAAAGTGGGAGTTTCAATAACTACTTAAAAATATTATAGCCAATTGGGTGACGGGACCATTCCAACTTCAAAATTGTCGAGATTTGATTATAATAAAGAGAATAAAATTTCTGATATCGCGTGAGGTGCCGCGGGTAATGGCTAGTACTCAATATGATATTTGCTATTTGTTGCCATGGTTACCTACATAATATGTTTCACGTCATGTAAAAATTGATTAAAGCGTGCTGAACTAGTTTATTTCTGACAGATCCATAAAACAAAAGAGCGGCTGATTTTTTTGACGTGATAACGTCTTATAAATTGATGAATCACCAATCTTATAAATTTATAAAACACCGGCTGCATGCACGAAAAAGTGTAACGTTCCTAAATCCTAACGTTCCTAACGTTCGTAACGCGTAACGCGTAACGTTCCGCCTGACCCTGTGCGTGCTTTTTGCTAATTTCTCGCTCAATTTAAATCAGATCGGTTTGAAACCAGTCTTAAACGAAAGAGGAGAACATTTTACATAGATTTCGTATAACAGAATTTGCCTAAACAGTTTTTTTATACAAATTTATATAGAAAAATAGCTGTATAAATGCAATGTTGTCTAATGCATGGCGCGACGCGGTCGGTCGTCTTTGTACATGGAAATTAGAAAATAACGTATGTCTTGTCTTAACATGAAAACGGCTGCATTTCTAATGTTTAATTCAATTTTTTGACATTAGTATTTTGTGAAATGCAACGCCTTCTAAGTTAAGTATTGGAATAACTAATTATTATTAGAACATAATACTTTGACAGTTGCAAACGTCACTTTTGACATTTCTTATCATTCCGACACCAAGGATAAGCGGATTGAAACCAAATTTTGGGAGGTTTAGGTTATGTATTACGGAATACGTTATCACGTAAAACTATCGTCCGTAAACCGACTTTACAGACAACCAATTTTTTTTTATTTTCAAAATATTTCCGAAACTATAAAGTTTAAAAAACATTTTTTTAACGAAACTTTCTGGAAAAAATAAATATAATAATAAGCCGTTATGAAAAGTGTACTATTAGTATATAAAAAAACACCGTTATAGCATAGATCTCTTCTGCGCATGCGCCGATTTCTCGATTCCCGAGTCAGACAACAGACACGTTTTGCTCTGTGTTTAAATTTGAACTGTCACTGCACGCGCACCAGATCCATCCACAGAACAAGCTTGAAAAGACGTCTCGCGTGAAGCGAGCACGTAAAGGCAATTAAGAAAACAAGCGCTAGAAAACTAGTAGTCAAATCTAGCAGCAAATCTAGCCTCGTGTGCAGCAGCCTTTACACACTTTAAAGTTCTCGTTGAATTTGTTAAACTGTATTTATGTAGAGATGTTATATCGTCATTCGTAAGTTGGTTTTCAGATAATACCTACGACCTATGTAATAGTTCAGTCGTTAATTCAGTTCGCAATTTTATTATCCCCGTTGTCCGCTTTTTGTTTTTGTCTTGCTTTATAGTCTGTACGTGTAAATTGGAGATGATCATCTCATAAAATTGTATATATCTCGTCTCAGAACTATACCGCAATCAAACTGAATTCATTGTATTCAAGTTTAATTAACTGGAAATACAATGAACTCAATTCTGCTTGCATTATGAACGTGTGTACGAAAGTTTATTCTTCTGATTTAATGTGAAAGGCGACTTAAAATTTAATGAACGATTTTTCTTAGACTTTATAAACTAACTTATGTTTGATCATTATTTAATTTATAAAAAACTAAAAGCGCTGACCCTTTGGGACCAGTAACTAGATCAAAACGAATATCGAAAGTGTTATTTCCTTGCGGTCTCAGGGTTGCTTAGGCAAGTGATTGATGGCACTAGGGGAGCGGGGGGCAGGTTGTAATAATTTTTCGTTTCTTAACTATGGAAGCTTATTTGTTGGGTATTTAGGAAATGCATCAGTACTGTTCGAATGGTCTATTATTCAACTATCGATTTCAAATGAAATTTTGATCAAATCTGTGACGAATTCTTGTAAAAATGGCTTAGAAAAAAAAGTGACGAGAATTACCCCGTGATTGGGGCTAGTTGTAACAGGCTTGGGGCTTGGGGTAAATTGTAACAGTAGGAATTGAAAACTAGTTTTCTATTTTTATTCAAAGATTTATTTAGCATATTTGGCATTAGAAACTTTAGGCACATTATAACAGACATAGACTTTAAAGTTTCATCCTTAATCTAATAGAAAAATATTCAAACTATAACAAAAACATGCTCTTTCTTTTTTTAAACTATAAAGGAACTTTAGGCTCACAGCCATTTATAATTTTCACTACTTAATTAATACTTTTGATTCATTTAGCGTATTTAGCATTAGAAACTGAAGGCACGTTATAACAGATATAGACTTTTAAGTTTTATTCTTAATCTAATAGAAAAATATACGTTATAACTTGCCCCATGAAAGTGTTACTTATTTGGTGTAAAATTGCAGTTAACATAATCAAAGTAAACACATGCTAAATGTATTTGAATAAATCAACAACTGCTGAACAATTTGAAATAAACAATAATCAATTTTGTACAAACAAAAAAAAGTCCATTACATGGTCTTATCGGAGCGTCTGCACAACACCGCCTCCTGTGTCGTCTAGCGGGATACTGATCGCGCTCATATAACAGAATAGGTATTAAATAGTAGGTTAGGTTGAAAAAACAAATGAATATTCTTTTATTAACTAGGTAAAAATGCTTGTTACTACTTACCCCTGTTACAACTAGCACCCCGCTCCCCTATACAATTATATATTATGAAATAAAGTCCCCCCGCCACGTCTGTCTGTCGCGATAAACTCAAAAACGGATTTGCATACGGTTTTCACCAATGGACGTGGTAATTCAAGAAAAAAATTTATATGTATAATTCATTAATGTTTTGTGTAAATTGGTTGAAATATGACGATGATTGTTGAAGATGTCGGAAAAAATCATGCCGACTGGGAGCTTTCATCGAAAACTCTGCCTAATTCCCTTTGAGATATAACAAAACAATGTGTGGTGGAATTGTTTCTCTTTTATAGGTCTACAGAAAAGTCCCTTATGGCATATGTCTATCTTTTAAAGATAGCTTACTACCCATTTTAATGTTAAGCGCTTTTCGTGGATATCAATTTTGCAACGTAAGTCGATCAAAAAACAGTGGCAATCTACAAATTCGAGCGAAGCCGAACCGGGTCGCTAGCGTACTATATTTCCTGAAAGTTGCATCCTCTGTAAAATCGGAACCAACTGTTACCGTCGCTTCTCTCACTATTAGTGTTCACTGTAATTGAATGATATATGGGAATAATTTACATGCCATTAACAAAACGCATAAGCCATCGAACAACATTTAAAGCGCCCGTTTACACTCATAAAGACAAAACAAGTTATATTCATTGTTGACGATACAATATTGTTACCGTTTTAAATTCGTTCGAAACAAATCGAATTACGATTTAATGACTTCTGTTTTCATAAATAAAAAAACAAACAAAACATTAAGTTCTTGATTCTCTAAATTCCGATTGGAATACATAACCCCCAAAAAATGTTTTCACGGTAGATATACCACCGAAAGTGGTAATAGTGAATAATTTGTGTGCGATACAAATAGTTTAAATAGTTTTTTGTTATGTTCAACTCAAGATTTACTATCGGAAACTGCTGAGTTATATTTTTTTGTATTTTAAACTCGACCGGAAATGTACACGCATTTTTGTCAAATAGCAACATCTTTGATTTTACATTTTTGAAATCTCCATTTTATTCTCTATAAATTCATATAAAATTTTCATAAGGTTATATAAGAAAATATTCGAGAAAAACGTTATCAATTTATTAATTAAACAAACAGTAATAACTATTTTTCATACCACTCCACACATATGTAAATAATTAATAATAATTATTACTGTGTATTTTTAATTAATAAACTGATATAGTTCTTCTAGAATATTTTCTTATGTAACCTTATGAAATTTTTATATGAATTTGTAGTGTTCGTTTTAAAAATGTTTTTTGCACACCCCTTTACAAAATCTCCTCTATGACTTAAAACTCGTTGACACTCGTTTTAATGCAATGCCATAACTCATACATGAAATAATGCATTACAATCTAGAAACACAAACTTCTATTGTAAGGATATAATTTAAACAATCAATTCCTTGTCATTGAAATTCCCGTTACTTCCACCATAAATGTTATGTTTCTCCCACCACGCAAAATACAACATTTTCGTGTCGCCTAAAAGCATCTTAAGGAGGTTGATCCGTTACAGTCCCTAAGTCGAATTCTAAATGGGAACTTTTTCATAATAAATTTTTACAAAAGGGTGTAAGTCGATGATACCAATAAATTATTGTCATAATAAATAATTTTTTTTTAATATTATTAATTATTTCAGTATTTTACTTAATTTGTACAAAGCTAGGTTAGAAAATAAATTTATGTAAATATTTGTATTTTACATATTATTTGCAGTAAATAATTTAAAAAAGAAATTAAAAATAATAAAAATTAAAATTAAATCATTAAAAAGTTAAAAATTCAGTTAAAATTGTCAAGAATAAAAGTCCATAATTGAAAAGTGCTAAGGTTTAATAATTTTTTTTATTGATTAAAAGTCTCTTAATTAAATTGGAAAAAATATTAAAATATGCGTAAGACATCAATGCTTTACATAGTTAGTTTTTGGAACTGCTGACATTATTTGGTTATTTGCAAAAAATTAAAATGTACCGTTTGCATGCTAGATTCACATATTTTCCATAAGACTACGTGTAAAAGTTTTTTTTAAATTTTGACTTTATAATTAATCTCCTAAAGATTTTGGATTTTTTACAGAAAATTTTGTTATAAAAAAATCTATTAAAAAAACTTTATTTCAGATTTTTTTCATTATCTTCGTAAAACGGCTCAACTTTCGTAATTCTACTCCCGGTAAAAAATATTAATATTACAATTTTTTTTATCTATTTTTTTAATTGTGTCTTAACAATGCATTGCAGGCAAGTCTTCTTGTTGAAGCTATTTGAGCCTTTTTACGAAACAAATATTATTGAAATTTTAATTTAAAAAAAAAGTTTAAAACGTCTACGAATACAGGAAACAGTAATACTCGACGTATTCATGAAAAATTTACGGCGCAGACCCGAACTGCGCCTTTCTTTAGTTTTTCGTTTCATTCGTTTTACTCCGTAAATCGGCGAGGTGTCGCATAAGAAGTTTCATTTTCAAAAAGAGAAGCATCTATCTTCACGTATATTCTAAGATAACGTTAAGAACTGTTTATCAAAGGTAACGTAATCCAATTATTAATTTGGTTATGGATTTAAATATTAATATGCGTATGCAGATTGCAAGCACATAATATAACGGTGCCATTCGTAATACGTACGTTAAATAAATATACACGAGCAATATGAATAAATAAATTATACGGGCAGCGTACCTGATTTAAATTCATGAAAGTTCGCTCTCAAAAGCTTTAATCAATCGTGGAGAGGCGACTGAATTACATTAGATTTGCATACAGGCGATCATCGTTGACGACGTTGCCGCTGGAGAATCGTGTTTTCTACAACATCAAATGTTGACGTAAGGAAACCTACTATTGTAACGGTGGTGATAGGGCAAAGTCGTTCATGTCGAGTTTCTCGTCATTTTTTCCGTATCTCCGTATCTCAGAGCAGAAAATCCCATATAGAATCACTTTGTGGTCCGTCCGTCTGTTTGTCTACCATTTTTTCTTTGGAAAGGATAGAGGTATCACGTTGAAATTAGTTTCAAATACATCATAGACCCGTAAAAAATCGAAAGTCTAATTCAATTCAGTAAAAAGATACAGCCTTAAAAAAATTAGCCCTATTTTCACTTCAAAATTAAAATAAAAATATGGTTGGTAGAGTTGCGGAAGGTGAGACTTTTTAGTAGGAATCTTCAGAATCTTTTTGTGAGTTCAGATATCTGCATTAGTTTTGAGATATTCGCAAAAAAACAAACCTCTTTTTTTATTTTACTGAAATGTTATAAGTTTTGCAATTTTTTCGTCCCCCTCTTTAATTTTTTCAAAAAGTTTCTAAATGTCATTCCAAATCGAATGACACCATGATCATAATTTTCGATGAAGGAGGACTGGAATTCATCAAAAAGGGACATAACTAGACTTATTAGTCATCTAATTGCAAAATCGATCTGTTAGTCGCCTTTTACCAAAGATCTAAGTCGTGCATCTCTACGTATCTCTTTTTAACTTTATTTTATTTATTATTAAGTTTTAAGTTCGACGTTCGTTGTGTCTCTTATGACTTAGCGTGATTCTCATTTTTAAAATGGCCAACACCTATTTGATTCAGTTCGTCAAATGGCTTGGGTGATCAAATCGATATTTAAGGAATTCTTTATTGGGAGCCAAGATTAGGAAAATCGTTTCTATTCTCTCTGTCAATAATGCGCAGTCTACACACATGCGCAGTGCGCACTGTGTGAATACATAGAATTTTTTCTAGCCACGATAATAATTTCCGAATCCTAAAATAATAAAATCAACAACAAATGCTAGAACCTACACTTCTAATGCTCGAGAGTCTCTCGCATACTTTTCTTTTATAATGACTAAAGATTGGATTCTTGCCTTTAGCCGGTATTCGCATCACAAATTGAACATATGCGATTTTGCTTTTTGGCCACAGATGTATTTTCCGGTCAATATTGTTAGGTACTTGAGAATGATCTAATGTTATTAGACAAACATTGATGCTAATATATACAGTTTGCTTTGTTATAATGCGCTCCCCTAACTAATTAAGTTAATTATCAAATTAAATAAGTATCATAGATACTTACTATCAAACATCTATCATTTAAAGTCAATTATAGATAACCATCATTCATTAAAATTTGTTAATATAATTTTTATTCAGTTGTGGCTTTTTCAATTATCATTGGGAATTGTCAAAATGTAGAAACATTTGTAATTATTCTGAAAAGTTGGCGACTTTTCAGTTAACTTCATTACCAGGACATAACCTTCCAGTCACAGGACTATGCATTAACTCTTATTTATTATTAAATATTGGGAATAGAGGTTCATTAATGTTAATATACACCATAAAGCGAGGCGCTATGCTACCATGGAGAATAGATACGTATTATGTAAAGCGGGATCCCTGATAACGCTTCACGACTTCATAAGAATTTATATTCTCAGGAAAACATAATAGTAGGAGAGCTATCAAAAAATTTTGGGTGGGCATTTAAGGCAGCGTGAAAATTTGTCTAACACCTCTCTTGTAATGCCCGAATACAAAATCGAAGACCTGACTGAAGAGTAGTGGGGCTTAACCCAACCTCGATTTATTAACCAGAGGCAATAATTTTTGACCAATTGCACCCTCCCCAAGCCACTTATAAGAAAGTGGATTTATGATCATAAAGCCACTTTCTTAGTGGAAATAGCTTATATACCAAGCAGCAGACGCGTCAGCTCCCTGACTATAGGTATTAGCGTTTGAAGAATTCTGTATTTGGTGTTCATATTTCAATTCGTCGCGATTTCGATATTAAAAATTATTAGCGCTTGATGACAGACCATTAGTTATCCAAACATCCTGTATATATTCTCACAATACAAATGGATTAATGTCACTTGCATGACTTACACTTGTGTTATTAAATGAACGATTTATTTTGATTTATTACAACTGGGAGATTTGTTTTTTAGATTATTAGTTATTATTACACGCCTATCTGCTCTTTCCAAACGTTCAGAGCTAAATTAACCTTTTGATACACTAACATGAACTTCAAAAAAGTTATAATAGAAATTAATTATTAAAAAAAAAAAAAAAAAACAAGAACCCAAAATGCACAAAAATAGAACTAACAACTCGGAAAATCTCAACATGAAGTCGGCGGAGACCAATTAAAAAATAAAATGAAGAGACAAACTGGTCTACATCTGCTGCGTGTTGAGATTTTTCGACTTGTTTTCCTCTTTTAGGTTTTAACTCCATTTTTGTGCACTCGAGTTTCTTGTTTTTTTTTTTTAATGATTAATTTTTATTTTCAACATACAGCGGATGGAGACCCATTCTCAAACAAAAGAAAGAGACAGCAGGTTTCCATCTGCCGCATGTTGAAATTTTCTGACTTGTTTTCCTCTTTTTACTTGTTAATTCCATTTTTGTGCACTCGGGTTTCTTGTTTTTTTAAATAATTAATTTTTATTATCAACATACAGTGGATGGAGACCCATTCAAAAATTAAAGAAAGAGACAGACAGGTCTGCACCTGCTACATGTTGAGATTTTCCGACTTGTTGTCCTTTTTTTAGTTATTAATTCTCTTCGTGTTCACTTTTCAGTCGGGTTTCTTGTTTTTTTTTTTAATAATTAATTTTTATTTTCTTTTTTTAGTTAGTCATTTTTGTTTGATACTTTTTTTGTGGTTTGTGTCAAAATGGTACCATAAAAGTGTTATTACAAATACATTCGACATTTACTAGCTTTTATTTGATACCCATATTGTTATAATATAAAAACATAATTTCATTCGCTGTCTTTTTAGGCGCGACCCAAGCTTTAGCTGGAAGCGCTTATAAATATGTAGATACTCGCTTTGTCTGTGAATCTGTGAATCACGCTTTTTGTATCCAGCGTACAGCCCAAACGCCTTAACCGATTTTAAAAAACTTTTTTTTGTTCGATTCGTCTCCGGGTAACTTAAATCCGAACGTCGCACGATTTTTGAATTTTGGTCCCAGAGAACAAAAAGATTTTTGTGCTTATTTCTCGCTCAATTTAAATCAGATTGGTTTGAAACCAGACTTAAACGAAAGAGGAGAACATTTTACATAGATTTCGTATAACAGAATTTGCCCAAACAGTTTTTTTAATTCACTGACGCCCTATTTAAATATTAAGCCTTATATCACTCACGCAATTAAGACGAAACTAACGACATATGTTAAAATCCAACAAGTCGTTTAGGCTACAGAGCATGTCAAAGAAATGGCCACATAAATACGTACATACACACTCGAAAAACAATACTCTCATTCTGGCGCAATCGGGTAAAAATGAAGTAGGTATTTAAGTTGAGATTTAAATAAAATTACAAATGGATGGCCAACTAAAATTAATAGATTTATTTTGAAATTCTATATGAATCGGTGGCATTCTACAAGCTTAGGTATGTCTCATTTTAACTTATGTGATGTTATAAAGTTAGAGCGTGACCAAAATTACAGTAGGTACTGCAAATTCTAACGTTGACTATTAGGCCTAGTTTATATGAGAGGCGTTCATCGCGCGTTAGCCCAACGCGCGTTTACAATTTCTATACAATTGTATATAACTGTTTACATGATAACGCGCGTTATCATGTAAACAGTTATATACAATTCTATAGAAACTGTAAACGCGCGTTGGGCTAACGCGCGTTGAACGCCTCTCATATAAACTAGGTCTTATAGAATAGCACTTATAATCTGAATATATGATCACATTATAAAATAGTTAAACTGTTGCGATTAGTTCAATAATTCTAATAACGAATTATTTAATCCAGACGTGTTAATAATATTATAAAACAGTTTATTGTTAATACGGAAATTATAATATGTTTGCCATATTCGTATAATTAAACATTTTCAATTAAACTATTTTTAGCATGTTTAATGTTTAATTCAGTTACCAAATATACGGAAAATAAATCAATACCTACATATCTATAAATAACTAACGGTCCCGTCCGATTTCACCCGGGTGCAAAAGAACGAATGGGGAAGGGAGGACATGAGTATGCACATTCATCTTAGTTTACCGAGATGAATGTTGTGTCCAAATTTCATGATGATCGGAGCTACCGTTCAAAAGTAGTATTTATACTTTTTTTAAGGAATAAATTTCTTTTAAATCAATAATTACTGTAATTAATAAAATATAGTAAATATTTCATTAAGAACACTGTAGGATAAATATTTTTATATAGGTACCTATATAGTTATATCACTTTTCAAATGAGCTATTAATTAGATTTATTTAATTTTAATTAGTCGTAAATAAAATTAAAATAAGTTTAAATGTAAGCCTTAGAAGAAAGCAATGCGGAATATCAAAAAATATTCGCCCAACGTGGGGCTCGAACCCACGACCCTGATATAACAGTCGCATGCTCTACCGACTGACCTAGCCGGGCGTGTGAATGTACGACCTAATATTGATATAATATGTAGTTAGGTACGGCATTTCACCTGAATAAAAGCTATTTTTGAGACACATTTTTCATTGATGCTCCGCTCCTATTGGTGGTAGCGTGATATTATATAACCTATAGCCTTATTCGATAAATGGGCTATCCAACAAAACAATTTTTTTTCAATTTGAACCAGTAGTTCCTGAGATTAGCGCGTTCAACCAAACAAAGAAACAAACTCTTTAGCTTTATATATTAGTATAGATAATAATTAATTAATTTCGTTTTCTTGCGAAATCTTTGGGTGATTCGAATATCTTATATATGTCGTACTAGTTCAGTCAGTATAATATTAGGTATGGAAAAAGAGGCTGGCCTTGCAAAAGGTGAGTTAGAAGATTTTTTTTGTATTTGTATACATAATATATTGGTGGCAAACTTTAAAGATTAATGCACTTTATTCACTCAGACGGGGAAGTTAATGCGTTTTTAACGATGCTGAGAAAATTGTCAATTTTCAAGAAGCTGTAGCACGTTTACTATGCGTACTACAAATACGTAGTAAGAATAAAAATTGTAGGAAATTTAATCCTCTTTAAAACACTGCATAATGAAAGAATCGCTATAGTCAACCGTTTATGAGATATTTCGAAAAAACAAAAACAGTAGTATTCCGTGGTTTTCAGGCCGTCAATAGTAGTAATAACCTGATTTTTTCATATTGGTATTAATGTTTACATCTAGAGTTTGTGTTTAGAATTTTTGTCTGTTTAGAACCAATGCATTGTTTAGTTTGTTCTTATTTTTCATGAACTGAAAAACTGGAAACTCAAATAATGTAATTATTAATTAAGGATATATTTTTCAAATCCAGTAAATTAATAATTATGATTAGGCTCACGGGAATTTGAACAAAAAAAGAACACCTGTAAATTTATTTCTGTTGCTTGTAAAAAAATCAGTAAAAGAAACGAAACGTGTCGCAACGTTTAATGATAGTTTGATCGTCCCGTGAACCAGTTCATAATTCAAATAAAATTTTTTCCCAGTTTTCAGTTTTCATAGTACAATCTGGGAACTAGGAGATTATAATAGAGGAGTTATGAAAACTTCATATAAACAACGGAAGCTCTGCACGCGTGTGCCCCCCCCCCCAAGTATCTAAAATTAATATACGGTTTACTTTTTATCTGGCTACGGTCAAAATAGATTCCTCGTCAAACTAAAAGGCGTGAGAAAAGTCGAAGTTTAGTTTTAAGTTCGAACAAAAGCTAAAAAATGGCGTCGCAAATTAACTTCACGATGACTGAAGCTTAATGACCGTAGTCGATCTTCTCTTATGTCACGTAGGAAGATTGTCGATGGAGCTCAACATTAAAATGTTTTATAGGCTGCGGAATAAACATGTATCTAAAATTTACGACCGGTTGCTTCTAATGTCGTTCAACATAATTTTAAGAGGGTCCACAAAACGAACATTAATAATTTAACATTGATTACGTCAGTCAGGCTTGTTCGGTAACGAAAAACTTATGAGGGCATAAAAATAAAATAATATTATACAACATTGTAAATATCTTAAAATGGAGAGTGTCTATTTGAGTATAGCAAAACTAAGCGCGGCAGCTAGGGTTACATAAGAAAATATTCGAGAAACACTTTATCAACTTATTTATTGAATACACTGTAATAATAATTGTTATTAATAATTTACACATATTGTGTGGACTGTGGAGTGCTATATGAAAAATAATTATTACCGGTTGTTTAATTAATAAATTGATAACGTTTTTCTCGAATATTTTCTTATGTAGCCTTATGACAATTTTAATTATGAATTTATAGAGAAAAAATGGAGGTATTAGAAACAATAAAAAAACAAAATATGTCTCCATTTGCAATAAAAAATGCATGTACACTTCCGGTTGAGTCTGAAGTACAAAAAAATATACCTCAGCATTCCGATAGTAAATATCGAGTTGAACAAAAAACTATTTAAGCTTTTTTTGTATCTAGCACTTTCGGTGAACGCATTTAAAATTTAAATATCGAGATAAATAGACTAATTTGTTTATTTTTATTGCAAAACGTGTGTGCAGCTAATGTATTATATCGATTGGCACATGTATATTGAACTAGTATTTATTTCTATATATTTTTAGAGAAAGAATGTATATTTTTTGTACTTTGTACCTACGCAGATCTGCTAACTTATCAATGACATTAAGCAGGTTCTTTTCTTAACAAAAACATTGGTCATATTCATCGAACACTATTAAAGATAGATATTACTAATCTTGGAACAAATTTATTCATTAGATAAAAATTTACATTCAATTCACCAAACACAATTACGGGTAGAAAATTTAGTTGTTGATTATTTTGACGTTCATCCAAAAATATGACCGATGGCGTTAGTGTAGACGTCAAAACAAAAAATTTCATAAAATAATAATGTTTTATCCTAACCCAATTGCACACAAAACTTCCACCAACATTAATGTTTTACAACTATAGGTACACTTCACAAAGATAAATAAACATAATTCATAAGAGCAAAATGTAGATATAATACTCCACGCTTATAGGTTAGGTATTATGATATATGTGGCGGCCATTATTATTTTATCAGCGAATAAAAATTCATACCCTAGCAGTAAGACAGAATAGATTTATACCTGTAGTAAACATAATTATTCTTGGTGAATTGAAATATCGCTGTTTATTCGGAGGATAAGAACAAATGAACCGAATAATAATAACTACTTATATATTAGAGATACATATAAATTAATTATTACATGAATTACAAAAAATACAAGAAAATGTCATCTTAATTTGCATGGATTTGAATCGCATTTTTATTACGCTTTAAGTAAAACTCATTGAATGATTCATTTTATTTATTAAAAGTTGTTGTATCATTTAAACATGTGACGTCACTTTCTGAGGTCAAATTTACCAAAGCACTTTTCACGTCAACATACTCGCGTATAATATATGAATAAATTCACGTGAGTGAAATATAAAATAATTGTATAAAAAACAAGAAAAATGGTGTCGCCCAGAATCAAACCAGCGACCCACTTCGTACGAAGTCGACGCTATAACAACTCAGCTATCGTAGTCGATAGATGTACGGCTGTTTTCATGGTATATACTACCTACCAAATAAAAAAAAAATAAATTGATGTGAGTAGAATATTGGTGTCGATCAGAATCTAACCAGCGACCTACTTCGTACGAAGACGACGCTATAACAACTCAGCTATCGTAGTCGGCAGTTTTCACGGTATACCAAATAAAAAAAAATTATTCATTTGAGTAGAATATAGAACAGCTGTAAAAAATGGTGTCGACTAGAATAGAACTAACACCCTACTGTGTACGAAATCGACACTATAACGACTCAACTATCGTAACCGATTGAGATACGGCTGTCTTCAAGATATAGTACCTGGGTGACCGAGCTTTTCTCGGAAAGTTAAATAAAATACTAAAGATTAACTGTCATAATATTTTGAAAACAATTGTTTCATTGTTTGTATAAAATTCCAAAACCTACTTACAATATTGAAGTATTTTCATACGTCAAAAAATTGATTTTTATAATGATAAAATTTGTAAGAAAACGATTTTTTCGAGAGATGAGACCTAGCTAAAACGATTTTTTGCCCCCCAAAATCCCTTTTCAGTAAATTTCATCCAAATCGTTAGGGCCGTTTTCGAGAAAATATTTAGGGACATAGGTACATAGGTAGATACAAGATTAGCTCGTTTAATAATATAGGGATGAAATAGTTTTGAAATAAATACACGAATCATCAACGCACTTAAAACTTCGGTCGACATTAATAAATTATTGCGCTTCAACGAATCGTTAAATGTTTCTCACGTGTTAAGGCCGCTGCACACAAAGCTGATTTTGCCGCTGGTATCAGTGCTGAGATTGGCGCTGGCTAGCTCACTGGCTGCGAAGGTGGAAATAACGTCACTGTGGGCTCGCATGCGTGGTCACGAGTTGGATTTCAAAATTAGAACTGAAGCTATTTTTCTTGCTTGTTTGTCTGCTTGTTTTGAGCAATGAACCAATCAGGAACCAGTATGTTGTCACGTGGGCGACATGGGCAAACGTCACAGTGTGTGTTCTGTTTAGAGACAACAAACGTTACCTTTTGTTTACATTCGAACTGTCATTGAGCGGGCACCAAACCCATCTACAAAGTCAGCTAAAATATCGTGTGAAGAGAACACATAAAAGCCATCACGAAGTTCAGCGCCACAGTGTGCTTGAAACCTTGCAGCCAAAACTATAGTAAGGAATCTAGCGGTAAAACCGCAGCCTTGTGTGCAGCGGTCTTTAGAATTTTGCTCAATTTGACATATCGTTTAGTTCTACAAGAACTCTATTACAAAGCTTTTACAAATGGCTTTCTAAATTGAAATTTAAGTGTGCAGTAAAAAAACAGCATTGCATTGACTTGTAGTTAATACTTCGTATTTTTAAAAAGCTTTTGTGTGCGAATGTCAAATGGAACTATCAATCTATGTAGGTATTTTATGACTTCAAAACTACAAACGTGCGTTCGGTTTGAGTTGTTTCAACGTTCAACTGGCTTAAGAACAATTCGATTAGAGTATTATTTAAAAAACAATTACGGGGTCGTGTCAATGCGATGACGTTTTTATTGCGCAGTGAAAAGGGGAGTGCGTTTGGGGGAAGTTCTTTACAAAAACAATTACGGGGTCGTGTATACAAAGTGAGATAGTAATACAGTAATTCTACACTAATTGTTATGACGTATAGATGTGATTTCTGATTGGTTAGATTTAAAAAATGACAGGGAAACACGAAAAGTAGTTCCATTTTTGTTACGTATTTTTGAGGAAATTTGTAAATAATCCGCAAAGTTTTTATTTTTAAGTCGTCAAAATTTAGCGTTTTCAAAATTTGGGCACATAGAGTTATCGTACTGGACCTCAACTATTATGTGGTCATAAACCAAACAGCGCTTGTTTCGAATTTTAAATAAGAGTCTGATTTGGTCTAAGAAACGTTTTCATAAAATAGAGGACAGTTAAAAATTCGACATGAGTGATTTTGTCTTAAGGCCATAAAATTTCATATATCCTCCTTGTCCGATATGATTCCGTTTCGTGTTGAGTGACAAGAAATTTAATTATCTTGTTGTGCTGCGATAAAGAAGGCCAGTTGAGGAAAATTGCTATTCGGGATCTCTTTCTTGAATTCAAAGATCATATAAATGTTAATTATATTTCTCAACTTTCCATAAACAATGTAAAAGCCATGTTTTAATATTCTTTATACCAGAAATTTTGATATAAAACTCATTGTTTTCTCGTATTTATTCCTTTCATTCTATGTTAAAGCATTTATTAGATATACTTACTAGCTGTACTCGACCACGCGTTGCAGTAGCTCAGTTTGCGTATGTTGCTGCACGTTTAACAAATGGCGTTCCCGTTGCCGTAACATGTTTAGTATAGCGCGTGTTGCTTTAACGTTCAACAGATGGGGCTCCCATTGCCTTTAAATATTTCTTATATGTAGCGTGTGTTGCTTTCGCGTTCAACATATGGCGCTGTATATAATAGATGACACTCGCATTGCCATAAAATATTATTTAGTATAGCGTGTGTTGCTTTAATGTCCATTAGATGGCGTTGTATGAGACTCTTTTTCAAAAAAGCTTTTTTTTTGTCCTGTGACAGGTGCGACATGTGCGAATTCGAATGTAACCTTGTGTCAAAATTTCAAAGCAATCGGTTGAATACTTATGGATGTTTGGGAGTTTAAAACAAATTCTAACATTTTATATAGATTACCTATACGAGTTTCATTTAGTTTTGTCTCATATCTTCAAAAATTTTTAAAAGTTGATATCAACGTAACTTGAATGATTTAATTATATTACCTATGTGTAGTAAGAAAACATCTGACAGCTTTAGTTTGAATTGCCTGTATGGACTAAATTTTTGAGCGAAACTAAATTGGAAATGTCATGCAAATTTTCCAAGTTGGTATTGTGCTTAAAATATGTGAAAACTTTATACACTTTGTTGACTCTTACTTGGATTGACACTATATATATCTTAGTTATAGCAAGCCATCAATATCTTTATGGACGTCCATTAAGATAAATTGCTTTTTTTTATTTAAGGTGCGCGTTTTATATTTTCAACTTCGATAGTTATTTTGATGTAGCTTTTTTTACCTTCACGTCATTACAACATAATGGTAAATGATTGTCATAACTCAGATGTAATTTCATTCATCTTTATCTATTCCAGCTTTCAACTGTTTTTATGCGCCTAATACTATTCTCCACTTGCAGTTGAAATGGTAAAAAAATCGGAGGGTGCATGGATCAGAGTTTCTGTCCAGGGGTGCTCGGCTAGAGTTTTTGACGATAAGTAAAAGGTCAGAGTTTTTGTCGCAGGACCCACCTGCATTGGCGTAGCAAGAGGCCTGGCCCACCCTAGAATAGTAATTGTTCTTGTACGAATAACAGAAAGTCGTGTTGATCGATTTCGCTTCTATGAACAGTTTTCAAATTATGCATAAGTGGCAGCTGGTAATGGTAGGTAGAGTTGAAAATTTACCCCACCCCTAGAATAAAATCGTTGTTAAGCCTAAGCCCACCTGTTACTGTATTTTGTTGTAGATATTTTGTTCCGGGTGTTTGATGTCTGATATTTTGAACCATATTATGAACAGATTTTTGATTAACGTCTGAATAGAAATCTTCAAATAAATAAAATTGTCGACCAATTTTTCTCAGAGCAATATATTGACAAAATAATATTTTGACGTGATAACGTCTTATAAATTGATGAATCACCAATCTTATAAATTGATAAAACACCGGCTGCATGTACGAAAAAGTGTAACGTTCCTAACGGTCGTAACGTTCCTAACGCGTAACGTTCCGCCTGACCCTGTGCGTGCTTTTTGCTAATTTCTCGCTCAATTTAAATCAGATCGGTTTGAAACCAGTCTTAAACGAAAGAGGAGAACATTTTACATAGATTTCGTATAACAGAATTTGCCTAAACAGTTTTTTTATACAAATTTATATAGAAAAATAGCTGTATAAAATATAAATGCAATGTTGTCTAATGCATGGCGCGACGCGGTCGGTTGTCTTTGTTTGCCGTACATGGAAATTAGAATATAACGTATGTCTTGTCTTAACATGAAAACGGCTGCATTTCTAATGTTTAATTCAATTTTTTGACATTAGTATTTTGTCAAATGCAACGCCTTCTAAGTTAAGTATTGGAATAACTAATTATTATTAGAACATAATACTTTGACAGTTGCAAACGTCACTTTTGACATTTCTTATCATTCCGACACCAAGGATAAGCGGATTGAAACCAAATTTTGGGAGGTTTAGGTTATGTATTACGGAATACGTTATCACGTAAAACTATCGTCCGTAAACCGACTTTACAGACAACCAATTTTTTTTGTTAATATATTGGTCTGAGAAAAACTGGTGGACAATTTTATTTATTAACAAATCAATTTTCATGCACGTATGTTGTTCCTTTTCTTCGACTAGCCGTAGTTTTTGTGCTATGCTGCCATGCGATTGTTACTTTGGTTCATGTTTGCGAACAAACTTGCGAATAATAAAATATTATTGCTAGTTATTTTTAGTACATTCGGTCATTTATTGCAGCACATTATATTAAAACTAGCTTTATAACTTGTTGTACGTCTATTTAAAGAATACTTTCGCGTCAGATCCAGCATGATATAAATTTTTCGAAATATTATTTATTTCAAATAATATGTACAGTGTGTTCACCGAAAGTGGTATCAGTGAAATTAGTGTACCCTACTAGATAGAAAAAAAAGAAGTTAAAATCGTTTTTTGTTCAATTCGAGATTTACTATCGGAAACTATATTACTAATATTTCAAACTCAACCGAGAGTGTACATACCATTTTTTTCAAATGTGCAGCATATTTTTTACATTCTTGAAATCTCTATTTTTTCTCTATAAATTCGTATACAATTTTAATAAAGTTACATAAGAAAATATTCGAAAAACACGTTATCAGTTTATTAATTAAAAACACCGTAAGTAATACTTATTTTAAAATCTTTGATTAACGTCTAAATAGAACTCTTCAAATAAAAAATAGAGAATAGTTACTTCTTACCACAACAAGTTTATTAGTGGATGTACATTTCGAGAGCTATGCTCTCATCTTCAGCAATACACGAGTGTATTGCTGAAGATGAGAGCATAGCTCTCGAAATGTACATCCACTAATAAACTTGTTGTGGTAAGAAGTAACTATTCTCTATTTTTTATTAGATTCAAACCACAGTGCTCCTAATATTTTTGTTAGAACTCTTCAACTAAATAAAATTATCAACCAATTTTTCCAGACTATATATTATATTAACTAAAATTATAATTCAATAACTCAATAGATGACGTTTCGGTCCGGATTTGAAGCTTCTTCAGAAATAATCTAAAAAATATAAAAATTAATTAGTGTCTACTTATTTTCTAATAGAATTAAGTTTGAATTTCTTTTATTAACGAAATATTAATGAAAAACTAATAACAAACACTTTTTTTTCTCGTCGATAATTTTATTTATTTGAATAATTATTTTACTCCACATATTATCTGTTAATTATTAATAATAGTTATTACTGTTGTGTATTTTATTAATAACGTTTTTCTCGAATATTTTCTTATGGAACCTTATGAAAATTTTATACGAATTTTTAGAAAAAAATGGAGATTTCGAAAATGTAAAAAATATATGTTGCCATTTGAAAAAAAGGCTGTACACTTCCGTTTGAGTTTGAAATACAAAAAAATATACCTCAGCAGTTTCCATTAGTAAATCTCGAATTGAACAAAAAACTATCTAAACTTTTTTTTGTAAAAATATTATGTCAGCAAGGTCTTCGCAGATACGGACGATCTGCGAAGACCTTGCTGACATAATATTTATTCAACAGATCGAAATCAAATTTTAAACTTATGCTGAATTGCAGAAAGCATTGACAAAAATCGAGTTGACAATGACCTTGATTTTGATCATATATATTTACAGTAGTTATACATGCAGCATCAATCTAATGTCTAATCTCTGTCATGCAGAATGTTAGATTGTTCTCAGAGAAAAACAAATGACCGATCTACACAGAAAAAATTCGCTTTTGAAGCTAAATTTTGTTTAAATTGTATAGAAAATCGTGGTTTAGAACTGTAAATTTTGCAAAAAAACTATGTTAAATACATGTATACATAAAAAAATCGTGTTTCAATTGATCAATCGATTTCTACAATGCTTTGTTTTCGGAGAAATTTCGTAGTCACAGTCTCATTGTTAAATCAGGCTTGTCTGACAATGCTTTCTGTAATCCAGCATTAGAGAAACCCCCGGGGATTTTTTCTCATTTTCCCCTTGCTTTACTAAATAAGGATTAATGAACAAAACTTGTCGACTTCTTACGGAACATGGAAGTAAAAATATTTTGCTGTGTCTTAAAAAAAATCAATATTACACCTGCCGTGAGTGCAGTGTATACACATATACTTTACTTATTTTATGAAAAACTACGCAAATAAATGATGTAAGCATATATTTTAAGGAAGCTTATAAGTTATGAAAGTTTACAAAATGTATCATGTTAAAGTAAAAAGTTGTTGTGTGTTTTCCAGACCTCGCCCGACCATCTCAAGATTTAAAGTTGGACGAAGCCACTAATCTAGTTTATTCTTTAGATTTCCTTTGTTTTTGTTAATTAAATTTTTAGTCAGTTTTCAGTATAGCCACTCAAGATTTTCAAGTGCTTTTTACATTTCTATGTTTGCTAACTTGCGAGGAAGGAGTATTACAGGGTTACTAACTTGACGGTTTGAGACTTAATTTAGGGGGAAAGTATGTAAAATGAATTTTTTTTTGTAGCAAAACATTTGTAGGATTATTTTCGAGGACAAACTTTGTTTGTTTTTAAAAAAGCGAAGATTTACTGGAAAATGTGAATACTTTGTAATCAAATTTTAGTTACATATTTATTACATACATTTTTTAACACTACAGTACAATATATTTTAAGTATATTCGTAAGTTCCTTTTAGTAGGATTTAAATTCATGATGTTTGAGCATATTTGGATTTATTTTTAGGGGAGAATTTTAAAGGAGTTGGTAATTTTGAAGTATTATTTTTGTGTTTTTGTTTATTATGATATATGAAATTGGAACAAGACTTAGGTCTATAATATTTCTTATTCGTTTCTACAGTATATGTATGTTAAATCTTAGAAATTGAATTATTGGTAAATATTAATTTAATTTTAATAAATTGGACGTTTCGTCACTTAATTATTATGATCATTAGTAAGTTGCTGATGAAGTCATAATAATTAAATGACGAAACGTTCAATTTATTAAAATAAAATTCATGTTTACCAATAATTCCAGCTTCCTAAGATTTAACATACTATTAGGTCTATAATTTTCCTATTAATAAAAACAAGCGATCCGAAATTAGTTATTGAATGTTTTGAAGGCAAAGTTTTCAGTGGCAAAAGGAGCCTAAAAAGAAACGCATTTACTAATATGACCATTTTCCTGTGCGTTGGGTATTTTGAATGACAGATTTTTTATTGTCTATCAGTCTGTTGGTTTATATTGAATTCACTAGAGAACGACAGGATTGATTTTGACAAAATGATCAGCCATATACGAGTGGTTCTCAAATTCAAAGTGTAGATTACTTTTTATCTTATTTAACTCAAAACCGATTATGACATGATCAAAGTCGCAAGAAAATTATCTCTTTCAGTGGCAAGATATCAGTGATAATAAAACGCATAGATATATATTTGGTTGCTAGTTTTAAGGTCGGTTGCAAGATGTAAATAGTGTCACTTGCGTTCGTGCCATTTGCGGTCAGAACAATTATCGTCCCACTTGCGGTCAATCGATATTATTAAAAAAAAAAATGTTCGGAGTGACCCCATTTGCGGTCAAAGAAAATTTGATAATTTCTAAAACGCTATCGCATCAACAGCACCCCGTAATCTTTTTTAAGGAACTCCCCTATACCCCCTTCGCTTTTCACTGCGCAACAATAACACCATCGCATCAACCATGCTGAATTAAATAAAAAATGACGACAAATATTGCCTTAAGTAATAAGAATTAAAATTAGTCGTGTCATATAATTTTATTGTTTGGAAAAACATGTTAGATTGCATTCAAAATTGTTTACATGACTAGAATAAGTCATCAGACTTATTCTTTCTGTAGGGAATTTAGAATTGCCGATTAATAAAGTTATTTTATTCAACACGCGTGAGTAATATATAATTTCGAGGCCTTGCTAAATTCGGGAGAAATAATAAATTACTTCATGTTGACGCGTAGAGTGCTAATAATGAGCCGTACTGTACGATAATGAATTTTCTGGACCAATAGGAACGCAGTAGCGAGCCGAAGTCGTACGATAATGAATTAAAACTGCACGGTTTCTGGACCAATAGGAACGCGGTAGGCGGTAGTGATTTGTATATATGAAAACAGCATCGCAATTCAGCGAAAGTCAGGGCCATCTTGTGTGTATCGAGGGCGGTGGGTACGTCAATCAATGAAGTGATTTATTATTTTTCCCTCTTTTATCTGGGCCCCGATTACATATTACTCGTGCTAGTTGAATAAAGTTTTATGTGCGACCATTGATCGAAGGAGAATGTTCCACTCGCGTGTTATTTCACGCTCATGGAATCTTCTCCTTCTCTCACTAGTCGCACAATATACTATTATTGACCGCAAGTGAGATCACCTCTGACATTATTTGCATTTTATTATATTGATTGACCGCAAGTGGGACGAGAATTGTTCTGACCGCAAATGGCACGTCCGCAAGTGGGAGGACATCGCTACGATTAGACGAAAACCGGTTCTGTTTTCAGCGACACTAACGCGAAAAGAACCAGCTTGTCAAATAATATTACCTAAATTATTTGAGAAAATTGATTAAAAGTGAAAACGTTTAAAAATTCTGTCTACGGCACTCGAATTGGCTATGTAGAGGCGACCGTAAACATGACATTCACATATTATTTTAATGCCCAATAAACGTTTAGTGTTTATATATTTCAGCGGAGGCACTATTTTCAAAATATGTCGTCATAAAATATTTAAGGCTTTGACATTTACGTAAATTTCTATTTCCTTGTTTTAGTATACTTACATAAAATATTATACAGAGTAATATTTTCATCGTTAAGTCTATATAATTACGTTACAGTTATTATACGTATAGTAAAATAATAATTAATGGAGCAATAATGTATAGTTTTTTGTCACTTTCTAACAAATGCAATAATACATAAGTTAAAGTGAGACAAAAATTTAACAGAGCTGTAAACACTGACCGTACAGAATAGCTGCCGAAGTATGTTTTCAAACTATATTTATAGCCATTAATGTTATCATTTGACGTAGTGAAATGTACAACTTGTGAGTGCAAAAATGCATGATTACCGGTTATAAAGTTCCGATAATATCATCTCAAGAAAAAATTTTGACAAGAACATTATAAGAAATGAAATTTATTCGCATAAAAAGCACGAAACAGTGTAACTTCAGGCAAAAAAAATTAAAAGTTTTTAAAATAAAATAGCTTAAATTGTTGAATTTCCCGCGTACTGTACGCGATCTTGCGAGTCCTGATACTCAAGGGCGCCATAATAATTAATTAATTGTCTTTGTAGCCATACTTTCCTGTAATAATTAATAGTTTCTTTATACTATTAGATTAAATTATTTAGATTGTTAGTATGTATAAGTAATCAACCGTACTGCAATTATCCCAAATTACTAAACTGTTTGGTGTCGATTGGTCACGATATTTTTTATTTTACAATAATAATAATAAATGTCATTTAAGTATAACATAAGCACTAAAAGAGGTCGTTAGTTAGCTGATTTTTGATGACATGGGGTCCGGGGGAGGTGTAGATGGTGACTACGTCAAAAATATTTATTTATTTTTCTGATTTTTTTGCAAAATTTAATTAATTGTTAAGAATAGTATATTTAAATACGAAGTTAATAATTAGATTGAACAAATATTAAATGTGCATTAAATTCCTTTATATCTTATATAGGTATGCCTTATTTTTCTAGACTTGAAAACTGCTGTTCATGAATAACAATAAAGAAACTGGAACATATTTAAAAAAAATATATACTAATGGGTACGTAAGCATAGGAGGGGGGGTAAGAGATTTATTTACTTTTGCTGACAAGGGGGAGGGGGTTCAAAAATGACTAAACTTCTGCTTACATAATACTTGAATGGATGGTTATTTTAGTAATAAGTAAATAACAAACAATTTTATATTTTACTACATTCTTTGTAATGACTTCAATAATATTTTTATATAAAAATGTTTATTTCTTTATTTAATTACGAATCTATCGTTATAAATTTTGTATTCACTTACAAAGATTGCGTCACGATTTTAAAACAATGCTAAATTAATCAACGTCGGCGTTTTGTTTTAGCACAATAGAATTGATAATTATCAATTTATAGACAGCAGAACGTATTCAAAGCCTTTACAATTAATTGTTTATATATTTCATTATTGCTCCAATAAAGTACTGAAGAATCAATAATAAAATTCAGAGTCCTTTTATACAGAACATTAAAAAAGGGTCAGAAATTTAAGAACGTACAGTACTGACCAAAATGAATAAATAAACCAGAATACGGTCCTCATAGTTTGCATACGAGCTTCTCTTGGGCGCCCGGTCTATGTTGCATTTTATGTGGAACGATTTTCTGTAATCTATTAATGATTTCTATAGCTGCCATAATAATAGTAATAATTTCTTTATTTTCATATTCCATCGGGATATTATAGCGTCAGATACAGAATGTGTACATAATTAGTTTTGACCATAGTGGTAAAATTCGTCATTGTTTAAAAAAATTTCTGATATACCTATTCAATAAAAATACAACTTTTTAGCTCACCTTGACATCAGCAGTTAAAAATTCGTCGACAGAATAAAATGCCTCATTTGTCAGATAGACCTTAATTGTTTTTTAAATTTTTTTATTTGCAAATTGCGAACCTCATGGTACTGAATAATTTAATGCATAACCAGTTAAATCCATATGTGCTTTAAGCGCATCTTCGTTTACATAGACAAGTATTTTTTTGTTTCTCGTATCGTGGCTAAGCATATGTTTACTGAATTTGTCGCTGTTCTCTCTTACGAAAACCAATCCATTTAAAATAAATTGTGTGTAAATTGACACTATTTTCTGTTGTTTAAATAGTGGTCTACATTCTTGTCTATATCCGGTACCAGAAATTCTTAGTGACTGCTTGTTTTTGTATTAGAAATAATTTTGAAACTGTAGTCGAGTTTCCCCAGATCTCAACCCCGTATGTCATTTTAGAGTGAAACAAAGAATGATAGGCAGATATTAAGATTTTACTCGAAACATTATTGTTTAGTTTTCGTAAGAGAAAAACGGTTCTAGATAGATTCGTTGATAGTTCATCCAAGTGTATCGTCCGTAACAAATGAGAGTCGATAATATTGTCTAATAATTTGACACTAAAGATCTCATTTGCCTTTCTTTTGGGGAACATTTTATTTTTTTAGGTTTTTTCCTCATTAATTACAAGCCTGTTGGCAATGAACTAGTCCATTGCTTCCGTCAAAGCTTTATCTGATGTTAAAGATAAATTGACCTCGTCTGTGGCTTCCACAATCATGGTGGTATACATAAATTTTTTTTCAGACACAACATTGGCTGCAATATCATTTATGTATACAATGAAGAAAAATGGTCCCAGCACAGAACCCTGTGGAACTCTATACATAACAATTTTTTGACTGGATGTTTTTTCCTTGTTTTCTACATATTGGTATCTATTTTATAGGTATGAGGAAACCAGTTCTAGTGCGTTACCCTTGATACCATAATATTCAAGTTTATTTAAAAGAATTTTATGTGAAAATATCAACATCTCACGTTGTGTCATGAAATGCACTGTATATACCTAGACTGTAATGTATGCCGACCGACACGATCGATCGGTGCACAAACGTTTTTCATTTACGCCGCCTGTTTCATTGAAACGATAAATCAGCCATTGAATAAGCATATTTTATTCGGCTCATCCTACCTCCTTGAAATTGCTTACAAGACTGGACTGTAAAATATTGTTCGACAACAAAACACGCATTTGGCTTTGTATAAAAAGCATTGTGCTTTAAGGGTCGAACGTTTTACACTATTGACACTATAAGGTACGTTAAGCAGGTTTCTTATTGAGAATCTGTTCTTTAAAAGCACACGGATAAAACGTTAAAAATAAATCGAGCTTTTTTCACCTACAGGGTGTATTATAAAGGTAATAAAATTTCTTTCATCTCTGATAAATAAAAGTAAATAAATAAGGTTACAATTCTAGAATCACTGCTGGGAGTTGTGCTGGCTAGCGTGCGGGCTCTCGTGCGAGGTCACAAGATGTATTTCAAAATTAGAACCGGAGCTATTTTTCTTGCTTGTTCGTCTGCTTGTTTTGTGCAAGAACCAATCAGAAAACAGTATCTTGTCACGTGGGCGACATGAACAAAAGCCCACAAACAAACATGGCGTCATAGTCTCTGTTCTGTTCAGAGACAAAAAATGTCCACTTTCGTTAACATTTGAACTGCCACTGCGCGCGCACCAAACCCATCCACAAAGCAAACTTTAATGCATGCATCGTGTGAAGCCAACACACAAAAGCCATTACCAAAATCAGAGCAACAGCACGTTTGAAATATAGCAGCCAAATCTGGCAAAAAATCTATATAGCGGCAAAAACAGCCTCGTGTTCAACGGCCTTAGTGACTATTTAAAACAGACGAATTCATGGACCGTCCATTATTCTAAAGACCGCTGCCCACGAAGCTTAAAACACGCTGGGACCTCTGCTGGCCGGCAGGCTGTCTACGAGGCTGGAAATGACGTCACTGCGGGCTCGCCAGCTAGCTCACAAGATGGATTTTAAAATTAGAACAGGGGCTATTTTTCTTGTTTGGTCCTCCGCTTGCTCTGAGCAAGAACCAATCAGGAAACAGTATCTTGTCACGTGGGCTGCATGAACAAACGTCCACAAATGTGTGTTCTGTTCAGAGACAATAAACGTCCACTTACCGTTCTATCACTGCGCGCGCACCGAACCTATACCTACAAAACAAGCTTAAACAGACGTCTCGTGTGAAGCGAGCACATAAAAGCAATCAAGAAAACCAATGCTAGAAAACTAGTAGTCAAATCTAGTAAGGTATCAAGCGGCAAATCCAACCTCGTGCGCAGCGGCCTTAGTTCTGCGTTTTAAGTTGAACGGTGTAGACTCAACTATGACAGCAAAGAGATATTTATACATAAGCGCATCATATTGTTGGATGTTGCGCGTTTTATCTGCTGTTAAAGTTTGCTTTTCTGTGTTGATATTGTTGGGAAGTTGGTGGGAGATGGAGGATGCGACGATGGCGTCTTCTTCTGTTCCAGCCGACGGGCGACAGTTTATGACATAGAAGATAATGATCCGTCACTCATACATATGTTGTATACAAGCTGTCATTAAAATAAGTGCTCAATAACAATAATATTTTATGCTAGTTTTAAATGTAAATTTAAGAATGTAATTTGTTTGACCCTAAATGGAGATCTCTTTTGCTTGAAAGATCTAAAATAACAGTGAGTCTACTCTCTAAAACTGAAATAGTGAAAATGTCACTATTTGAAATAATGACTTCTAATCCACTTCCGGAATAGTGAAATCAAATGAATTAAAGTTATGTTTTTTTGACGTGTATTCTCTAATTCTTTATTTTGTATTCAACTTTTAATCGATTTGTAAAAATATGAAAGTTAATTATACTAGTGAAAGTAACGAATGATTAAAGATTTAAAAAAATCTGTAATCAGAAAATTGTTGGTGTCAGATGACATTATTTTAATTGTCACTTATATAATTAGTGAATTTTTATATTCACTAATTCATATTGTAAGTATTTACTAATTCTACGTGATACGATTCTAGCATTGATAAATCAGGAGCTCGAAAGCCGGACGAAAATGGCTGCCTACATGGAGCGAAAAAGCAACTTCACTCTTGTGTTCTCATTTTTCATTTTTAGATAATATTTGACTCTAAAGACGTAAGCAATAATTAAAATTTAAAAATTCTTGTTTGAAGATAATTTTGAATGAGAAAGAGTTACAAATATAATTCATAATTTTCATCTTTTTACAGCCTCATAAGAAATATATTTTATTGTTCAGCTTTAGTTTATTTTCTTGACCAATTTCTTAAATTATTATAAAAGCTTCATAACCGTCGTCATACTGTAACTGAGGAGATTCTGGAATACAAATAACATTTAAGAATATATAGGTCACGGTCGTTCATGTTCTTGGCCTCGACTTTTGTGATCTAAGTTTAGCTTTTATAAAATGCGTGTACGCATAAAAACGGCGTTTTAACATTTGTTCCAACTGTTAAATATTTTTAGTATTGACGGCTGTCCACTATAAATTTTAAACTTGGTTCTCAATTCATTCATCTTAATCAGATCGTAGAAACAATAAATTATGAATGCTAATTCATTCGAAAATAAGAAAAATTGAGTTTTTTAAACTGATAGAAACTTTTAGACGTTTTTTTTTGAAAAATGTTCGAAAATCGACTCGAAATGTAGAAATTCGTAAAGTATTGTATACTGTAAACAGAAAGTTTGCTGTTTCCTACTTTATCTTATTGTTCCAAAAATCATTATGGTATACTAGCGATCCCGCCCGGTTTCACCCGGGTGCAAAAGAACGAATGGGGAGGGGGGAGGTACATGAGTACGCACATTTATCTTAGTTTACCAAGATGAATATTGTGTCCAAATTTATGGTAATCGGAGTTATCGTTCAAAAGTTTTATTAGAATTTTTTACAATTTCACGGGCTCATTTTAATGACATTATAATTTTACGGGGCCTCTTTAGTGATTTTATAATAGCCCTAGGTATATTATGAGCTAAGTTTGTCGTGGAGAGCAACAACTTTATTTTTTAAAATAAGCATAATATACAGTGTAAACTCTATATACACTCAAGGGAGTGAACATTTTGTGGCGTTATTGAGAGATGTCGTTAAATGGAGAGAAGAAATAATCAATTACTTTTTCGTCGATACACAAAGATTTTCTTTTACTCGCCATGTTCACAGTTTGCAAGTTTGCAAGAATATGATAACTTATCGATAAGCAGCTGAGCTAAACATATGAAAGATAATCCCAACAAACAAAAGAACGAATTTCTTAGAATCTTCGGTACTTATGATTCCGACCACAAAGCAACAAAATAACAAACAAGTACTGTTTATTGTTTAATGATGACGTGTTATTGTCGTTATTTAGAGTGGGTGTAGCGTTATTTAGAGTGTATCATTGTATGAGCAACAAGGTAAACCAACTAGAGTTAATTAATTTCGACGTTTTAAGGAGTTTGTCGTTATATCGGCGGACGTTAAATGGAGTTTACACTGTATTATAATTTTACATAAATAAAAATTTAATTAAAAGGTATAGTCAACGTGGATCATCGTCTTTACTAATATACGATATAAAGCTGAAGAGTTTGTTTGTTTGGTTGGTTGAACGCGCTAATCTCAAGAACTACTGGTTCGAATTGAAAAAAAAAATTGTTGCATAGCCCATTTATCGATGAAGGCTATAGGCTATATAATATTACGCTACGACCAATAGGAGCGGAGCATCAATGAAAAATGTTGCAAAATGTAACTCAAAATTTGTCCGTCCGACAAAAACTTTTGAACGGCAACTCCGATCATCATGAAATTTGGACAAAACATTCATCTCGGTAAACTAAGATGAATGTGCGTACTCATGTCCCTTCCCCCCATTCGTTCTTTTGCACCCGGGTGAAATCGAGCGGGATCGCTAGTCAGAAATAAAGCGCGTGACAACGATCTTTGGATTAGCTAACCTACTGTTTTAAGTGGGTTTAAGTGGGTTAGCTAAGGCATTTCTGGGAGGAGGTTGAAAACTTAATCCCCCCTCCGTGCCTACGACCTCGGACGTAGGCAAATAAGTAGTAAATACATATAAATTACGGTCACCTTTTCTAATTTGTGATTTTTGTGAGACACTACTGTATTGAAAATTTAAATGATTTCCGTACCTGTGTTAGCACTGTAGTGAACTAAAATTTAAATTTAAATGTACAAATGTAATTTAAACAACCAACTTTCAGTATGTTTTCCCGCGGGATAGCTATTTGATATCGGTTTTGGTCAAATGTATTACCTTCGGGTGTTTTGTTACCTATTTTAATCCCGTACAAATATTGCTACAAACTCTCCAATTTTTTATACAAGAATCGTTTTGTCACCAGTGTATAGAGTTTTTAACTAGAGTAGCTAAAACCAACAAACTTGTCTTATTTTACATAACAAAGCACCATAAAAAATGTTTTTCTGCTTTGCAGTTTGTTGAAGCTGGTATATTTTGCTCGTTTCAACACTTTTTGCTACTCTAATATTGCGTAGAAATTATACGAAACTATTCATAAATAATTAATCACTACAAAATTATGAAACTATAGTAGATGTTACCCGCGACTCCGTTCGCGTGGAATTTAACAAAAAAATGTTTGTTCAGTTCACAGAGTTTACGAAAAGACCCCTATTTTTATTTTTAAGACCTCTCTATTTTTTATAGCCTAAGTTACTCCTTATAACATTAGCAATCTGCCAGTGAAAATCGGTCCAGTTGTTTCAGAGATTAAACGGAACAAACAGACAAACAAATAAAAAATTGTTTTTTTGTTATAAGTAGCGTATTTTCATATGCATTTAGTAAAAAGCTGTTATTTAACAATACAAACAAACACTTGAATTTTATTTATTTGATCTATAGATAAATAGCCTAAATAGGTACAAAAATACAGGGTGAGTCAGACCACCCGTAGCGGTCGTTTTTTTCGAAAACGGTTTGTCGTAGAGAGTTGTGTCAAAAATCTGTATCATAATAGCTCTAATGAAGAATCGAATGGTGATATTTTTTTTCCCGGAAAGGTCGGCTTCCCTATTAGTTTGCTCTGGAATGTTCAGAACTCCGGAATATTAAATGGCACGATAGGTCGAAAGTGGTATTGTTGAAAAGATCTTTAAAAAATAAGCAAGTTTTGTAGGACATTTTTTTTATTACTGCCACCCATGTTAAGTAATATTAATATTATTAAATTAACATGTCATAATAACGAACTTAATTTTAAAAGTTGGCATTTAAAATCTAGTTCCCTAATTAAACAATAATAAATGTCACAATAAATTTTCAATAATTGCAATTGTTTTTTTTTGTCGGAAAATAAAGAGCTCATCAGTGTTTAGAAGTACCTAAATGGAAAACAGTTTAAACATTTATGGCATTGTTTAATTAGGTAACTAGATTTTAAATGCCGACTTTTAAAATTAAATTTGTTATATATTTTTACATGCTTTGTTTTATTTATAATTTTGTTATTTTGTATGTATGCAGTGTATATTGAAAAAGGGCAGACGTTGTCAGCCGGTCAAAGGCTATTGTCTGTACCTAAATAAAGATATTATTATTATTATTATTAAATTCGTCATTATGACATGTTAATTTAATAATTTCAAACGAATATTACTTAACAAGGGTGGCAGTAACAAAAAAAAATGTCCTACAAAACTTGCTTATTTTTTAAAGTTTTTTTTTACAATACCACTTTCGACCTATCGTGCCATTTAATATTCCGGAGTTCTGAACATTCCGAAGCAAACTAATAGGGAAGCCGACCTTTCCGGGAAAAAAAATATCACCATTCGATTCTTCATTAGGGCTTTTATGATACAGATTTTTGACACAACTCTCTACGACTAACCGTTTTCGAAACGACCGCTACGGGTGGTCTGACACCCTGTATAAACAGCAAAAGTGATGAAAATTCTTTAAACTGTTCAATTACAGACTAAGTTACGATTTTATGTATTTATATTAATTGAGCTAGCGTCTGTATAATTCATAAAAAAAAACAACTCTCGCAGTATGTGGATTTTGTAATCCGTTACTATGTATACAGACAAAGAAAAATCACACTATGTTATATTATGTAATAATATTGCAGACACTTAAATTTTATTTATTTGTATAGATGACGGGCAAGATTGCTATTTGGGTGTTCCAAAGGATGCATTTTAGCGGTGTAAAGATAAATTTTATAATTGAAAGGAGGATCGTTGCAACGTTATCGTGGTTTTGAAAATTTGAAAATTTGAATTTAAGAAAGCGATAAAAATGTTGAAAACGAAAATCAACTATTAAGAATGAACTAGCGGTATTTCAAATCACCGAAAATGAATGAAATTTTGTCAACTTATTTTTGAATATATCTGCGATAAGTATTAAAAATTTCAGAACAGTTTACTAACTCGTTTAAAAAAAATAATATTATTAAATAAACATAAGTTCTTGTGGAAAAATCACGCAATCATAATTTAAAACCGGTAAAACACATAATAATATCACCGAGAAAAATTCATGATTGATTTGTAGAACAAGTTCGTCACATATCTAAGAAACTATGTTAAAAATTTTATCTATTGTCACCATTGAAAATCATGAGAAAAAATAATTATTACTGAAAAGTAAGTATTAATTTATAAAATGTATGCTCACGCTTGACAACAGCTCACTCATGGAGTATAGAGTTTATAAACATTTTTATCATAACTACCGACAACTTTTGGCAACTGACCAATCAAATTGAAAGATTTAATTATTGTTCTACTGCGATGCTGTCACTATATCTTTCATTCTAGTTACTCACTCATACGTACACTTATACATGCATTGCTCTCTAACAAATTGTACCGAAAAAGAAGTTTTGGTACAATTTGACGTTGTTATATATAATATGTGACTATTGACTTATTGTCTATACATCCTTAATATATTGTTTTTTAGAACATTTTTAAAACCGCTGAACATGCCTAAATTTTATTCCCTCGTCAATGGAACTCAATAAATAAACTAGAATTGATATTAATTTGAAATTGAACTGTATTAAAATAAAAAATGTTTTTATTTTTGGAATATTCAATATAAATATTATTGAATAGAATGTTATTGTTATTTTAAATATGTTACGTCTATTTCAGTTAGGAAACAATTCCTTGAATAAAAGCGGTGTTTATTCTAGCGTACCACTTCATTTGCATTGTGCACTTATTTATATACAGTTGTTGTTACCAAATGAACTCTCTTCGAACTTTCAAATAGACTATGATCCAAAAAGAGACCTGAAATGATCCGTTAAACGGCACATGCTTAAGAGAGGCGTGGCACCTCTTTGCCATCTAAAACTTGACTACACGTTTACGGTCGTGTTTTTAAAGTAAAACTTTTTAGCTTGCAGAAACGTAGAACTTTTGGTCGCGGAAGCTGACGGAAAAAAATATTTTTTTAGAATTAGGTCGACCGTACACGGACAGCTTCAAGCAATCGAAACTGACTGTCTCAAGCATTGACTGCATGACAAACTACAAATCTCCATAGAACATTTTCGACTGATATACAGCGTCATCTGTTGGACTTTAAACTAACACTCGCTATACTAAATATTTTAAGGCAATGGGAGCGCCCTCTGTTGAACAGGCAAACCAGCTTGAGTCACTGCAACGCGTGGCCGGGCACAGCTTGTTTATACTAATATATAAAGCTGAAGAGTTTGTTTGCTTGGTTGAACGCGCTAATCTCAGGAATGACTGGTTCGAATTAAATTTTTTTTTTTGTTAGATAGCTTTTTTATCAAGGAAGGCTATATAATATCACGCTACGACCAGTTGGAGCGAAGCATCAATGAAAAATGTTGCAAAATGTAACCACAAATTTGTCCGTCCGACAAAAACTTTTGAACGGTAACTCCGATCATCATGAAATTTTGACACAACATTCATCTCGGTAAACTAAGATGAAATTGTCCCTCCCCCCAATCTTTCTTTTGCACCCGAGTGAAACCGGGCGGGATCGCTAGTATATTATAAATGCGAAAGTAAGTCTGTCTGTCTATCTGTCTGTTACGCTTTCACGGCCAAATCGCTGGGCCGATTGGGTGTCGCGCGTCTGTTTTTTTCTCGTCGTCGACCGTGCCTCTTATTTAAAAAAAAGACAAGAAAAACAGACCCACACTCTGCAGCTCGTAACCTTATAGTTGCTTAATCAGATTTCTGTCTACTGCACTGAAAAAGCTAGTTCGACTGCCAATAAAAATATCAGAGGGTGCGAACAGATATGGGATGCTTAGAGAGTTTTCAATGGGCGGTTTTTACCATTTCCGGCTGATGCAGCCCAACTCTATTCTGTTTTACTTATATGACAAGAAATTAATACTTCTTAACGTGATTTCCTTTTTCAAGCAAAAATGGTTTGGGTAGTGGTATATCTGCGATGAGGTTGGTCGGTAACTAGGAAAACTAAATGCTCTCCGTGATTATCGGTTGGGTGTAGAATTACAGAATAGGGGAAACAGAGCAAAACTCAAATCCCCGTAAAACTGTAACCCTTGAATGTTTTATCAGGAGAACAAACTTGCGTCCTCCGTGATTATTTGTCTTTATATAGAAATCACAGAATAGGGGAAAAAGAGCATAACTCAAATACCCGTAAAGCTGTAATTCTTGTGCGTGTTATAAGAAGAACAAACTTACGCCCTCCGTGATTATTTGTCTGTATATAGAAATCACAGAATAGGGGAAAAAGAGGATAACTCAAATCCCCGTAAAGCTGTAATTCTTGTGCGTGTTATCAGGAGAACAAACTTGCGCCCTCCGTGATTATTTGTCTGTATATAGAAATCACAGAATAGGGGAAAAAGAGGATAACTCAAATCCCCGTAAAGCTGTAATTCTTGTGCGTGTTATCAGGAGAACAAACTTACGCCCTCCGTGATTATTTGTCTGTATATAGAAATCACAGAATAGGGGAAAAAGAGGATAACTCAAATCCCCGTAAAGCTGTAATTCTTGTGCGTGTTATCAGGAGAACAAACTTGCGCCCTCCGTGATTATTTGTCTGTATATAGAAATCACAGAATAGGGGAAAAAGAGGATAACTCAAATCCCCGTAAAGCTGTAATTCTTGTGCGTGTTATCAGAAGAACAAACTTACGCCCTCCGTGATTATTTGTCTGTATATAGAAATCACAGAATAGGGGAAAAAGAGGATAACTCAAATCCCCGTAAAGCTGTAATTCTTGTGCGTGTTATCAGGAGAACAAACTTGCGCCCTCCGTGATTATTTGTCTGTATATAGAAATCACAGAATAGGGGAAAAAGAGGATAACTCAAATCCCCGTAAAGCTGTAATTCTTGTGCGTGTTATCAGGAGAACAAACTTGCGCCCTCCGTGATTATTTGTCTGTATATAGAAATCACAGAATAGGGGAAAAAGAGGATAACTCAAATCCCCGTAAAGCTGTAATTCTTGTGCGTGTTATCAGGAGAACAAACTTGCGCCCTTCGTGATTATTTGTCTGTATATAGAAATCACAGAATAGGGGAAAAAGAGGATAACTCAAATCCCCGTAAAGCTGTAATTCTTGTGCGTGTTATCAGGAGAACAAACTTGCGCCCTTCGTGATTATTTGTCTGTATATAGAAATCACAGAATAGGGGAAAAAGAGGAGAACTCAAATCCCCGTAAAACTGTAATTCTTGTGCGTGTTATCAGGAGAACAAACTTGCGCCCTTCGTGATTATTTGTCTGTATATAGAAATCACAGAATAGGGGAAAAAGAGGATAACTCAAATCCCCGTAAAGCTGTAATTCTTGTGCGTGTTATCAGGAGAACAAACTTGCGCCCTCCGTGATTATTTGTCTGTATATAGAAATCACAGAATAGGGGAAAAAGAGGATAACTCAAATCCCCGTAAAGCTGTAATTCTTGTGCGTGTTATCAGGAGAACAAACTTGCGCCCTCCGTGATTATTTGTCTGTATATAGAAATCACAGAATAGGGGAAAAAGAGGAGAACTCAAATCCCCGTAAAACTGTAATTCTTGTGCGTGTTATCAGGAGAACAAACTTGCGCCCTTCGTGATTATTTGTCTGTATATAGAAATCACAGAATAGGGGAAAAAGAGGATAACTCAAATCCCCGTAAAGCTGTAATTCTTGTGCGTGTTATCAGGAGAACAAACTTGCGCCCTTCGTGATTATTTGTCTGTATATAGAAATCACAGAATAGGGGAAAAAGAGGAGAACTCAAATCCCCGTAAAGCTGTAATTCTTGTGCGTGTTATCAGGAGAACAAACTTGCGCCCTTCGTGATTATTTGTCTGTATATAGAAATCACAGAATAGGGGAAAAAGAGGAGAACTCAAATCCCCGTAAAGCTGTAATTCTTGTGCGTGTTATCAGGAGAACAAACTTGCGCCCTCCGTGATTATTTGTCTGTATATAGAAATCACAGAATAGGGGAAAAAGAGGAGAACTCAAATCCCCGTAAAACTGTAATTCTTGTGCGTGTTATCAGGAGAACAAACTTGCGCCCTTCGTGATTATTTGTCTGTATATAGAAATCACAGAATAGGGGAAAAAGAGGATAACTCAAATCCCCGTAAAGCTGTAATTCTTGTGCGTGTTATCAGGAGAACAAACTTGCGCCCTTCGTGATTATTTGTCTGTATATAGAAATCACAGAATAGGGGAAAAAGAGGAGAACTCAAATCCCCGTTAAGCTGTAATTCTTGTGCGTGTTATCAGGAGAACAAACTTGCGCCCTTCGTGATTATTTGTCTGTATATAGAAATCACAGAATAGGGGAAAAAGAGGAGAACTCAAATCCCCGTTAAGCTGTAATTCTTGTGCGTGTTATCAGGAGAACAAACTTGCGCCCTTCGTGATTATTTGTCTGTATATAGAAATCACAGAATAGGGGAAAAAGAGCAGAACTCAAATCCCCGAAAAGCTGTAATTCTTGTATATTTAGGCTTGATGTGATCTGTATTGACAATAACCGCGAACCAGGAAAACTTGCGCTCTCCGTGATTGTTGGTTTGTATGTAGAAAATCACGTATCTAAAACTTAAATAGTTTCTGAAAGAAAAACTATTTGAACTACTGAATGAAAAACTTTGGTATCTTTCTGTATCTTTTTTTTTATTTAAAATAAAAAAATCCAAAATATAAAAAAAAATCAATTGTCAAATGCTTTTCTCAAATGGTTAGCCATAATATTTAACCAATATAATTTATTTATTTATGGTATATATTGTACAATTCATTATTTTTTATTTATAAAAATGTTGGCTGTATGCTCATATCGAATCAAAACATTACTATACTTATATAAATAGCTACTGTAGTTTATATTATCAGTGAACACAAAAATACTTTCTAGCCAACAACAAGTTACAATTTCATTTACCTGTCACTTCTTCACGCAAATTGTTCGGTTGAGAAATCAGATCTGTACTTACTGCTATATTGTTCGGTTGATGAACCGAAACGGCAATGCCTGAAAATGCGCTCTGCAGCTCAATTTATACCCTTGTTGCATTGTTTGAAAAAACCACCTGTGACTATGATTTTAAATGCATATAATATTTTCATTGTCGCCGTGAGTCGTTGATACTACGACGCTAGCTACGACCCACGTAGTAGTTTTGCAAATTTGATCGTTAGTTCAGCCATTCTACGCAGCCACTTTCTCAGCGTTGTGAATGTTTTTGACGTTTGCGTAAAATAACCTTACTTAGTAAAACCAAACAGGTTGGGTTTGTATTTCTTTCACTGATAATACAGGATGCACCAAAGGAACCTGACGAGTTTTAATATGTAACTACAAATGTATCTTTCAAGATGCTTATTTTCACATACAAGTAATCGAAAGTGTATTACATGCCATTTTATTTATGGAAAATAATTTCGCTCAAATGACGTCCTTCACTGCGGACACACTGTTCCAAACGGTTTCGCAAATTCCCCATTACGCGCTGTAGCATATCCATCGGAATTGCGCTAATTTCATTGCGAATGTTTTCTTTCAATTCTTTAATGGTCCTTGGTCTCGTTTAACAACCTAATTTCACAAATTTTATCGTATATGGGCACAATGTAGGAGAGCGAAAAAAAAGATCCTTTAATTTCCACAACAAAAAAGTCTTTTTTTGGTAATTTCCCTTTTTTCGTTTGTTGTGGTGGGTGTGTGGACATTGGGTATTAAAAAGTACTAGATTTATTAAAAAGTATTAGATTTTTGCTTCAATGTACTAGCGTACAGAAAATGACAAAAAAGTACTAGATCTAGTACAATTGTACTAGACTGGCAACACTGTACTGAAATGGCATCTACTACCGATATCTTTCCCACTGTAACCGCTGTTCTACGTAATCTAACGGCTTTGTACTATTCATTATAAAAA
Source organism: Xanthostigma xanthostigma (assembly GCA_963575645.1). NCBI lineage: Eukaryota > Metazoa > Arthropoda > Insecta > Raphidioptera > Raphidiidae > Xanthostigma > Xanthostigma xanthostigma. The sequence continues at coordinate 37,185,294 of OY754466.1, read as the reverse complement.
CGTCAGGTTCCTTTGACGCACCCTGTACTTATTATTTCTTAACGTATAATATTTTTATATATTTTTTATATAGAAAACAATAAACAAAAACCTACAAAGGTAAATATAGCTGTACATCTATGTGGAAAATGAATTATTAGTTGATTTATGTATCCTTTAATCTCAAAATATTACCAATGTACCTGCGTATTTATTATTTTAATTCTTTACTTATTACTTAATTATTATTCGAAAAATGAGAACAAAAAAAAAGCGTATTTTCAAATATTTCATGCAAATATTGGGCTACGTTACCAAGAACAACATTTATAAATTATATACATATTTTTTTTACTCGAACGAAAAAATAACCTACACAAAACTGGGAGCATACAATATCTGTTTCATTACAGTTGCCTTCCCTTCAAGAAAAGTTTATTTAAAAAAAAAGACTTTCTAATTTATAAATTTTTTGCAACCGGTTTTGTAGCCTTTAAAAAATATATATATATATATATCGCTCATTGATTTTTTTTCTTACCTTTTTTAAAAAACAGTCTAATAGACTAATCCAAACCAAAACAAAAAACACAAACATTAAGCAAAACACAAAACATAACACAACACGAAAAAAAACTAATTATGTCCTTTCACTTCCTTCGCCGGGCTGAGGACCTTCGTATACATTTCTCCTTTAACATAACGGATCCTCACCCGGCGGCCATCCTTCAATTTTTTGTTTCTTCTGCATCGTTTGTCCTTTCCTCTTTTCCTCGTCTTTTGGTCAGTGTTGTTGTTCGGTGCCGACTGGTAAAACCGTTTTACCGGCCCCGTTTCTTCGGTTTTCTCCTGCTCCACTGGTTTAATTGTTTCTTTCTTCCGAGCCGTGGTCGCTCTCTCGCTGTTATTCTTCTCCGCCCGTTGTTGGCTGTTAAGAAATTCCTCTGGAATTTCCAGTACCTCCATCGGAGCCACGTGCTCCGGGAATAGGGTGGCGAGGCGCTCAAACTCCTCGTCCACCCAATTGTCATCAAATAGAAGATTGTATTCCATTTTTCTGTTTGGAATGATTTGTGGCGACAAATAATTAAATGTCCTACAGAGAGCAATTAAGTGTAGTGCGTGATCATCGCATAGACAATGATATTTCTTTATTTGGTAATTTTATATATACAGTTTCATTTACATTGATTTATGTATTAATCTATTACTGCTGACAATATGTAAAATATAAGGATGTGTGTCAGCATCTAATGAATCGGATGTGTAACTAGAGATATGATTAAATTGCATTTTATATTGTTAAGGGAAATCGTCACATGACCCCCTTCGCAGTGATAAAAAAAAGAAATATAAAAAATAATAATATATTTTATGTGTGTGACAACTAGTGATGTGCCGGATCGTTAAAAATGTATATCCGCGGATACGGATCTGAATACGGATATTTGGTTTCAAGATCCGCGGATACGGATACGGATCTTAACTTTCTTAGAGTACACGGCGGTAAATATTGCACATCGACCTTTGGAAAGAGACTATCTGTTATGGGAAAAAGTTATTGACCTCTTTAAGACTTCACTCTCATAACAGATTGTCTCTTTCCAAAGATCGATGTGAAATATCTCATTATAAAGATAGTTTTTTAGTACCTTTGAGTTATGTACTATTGGTATGGTACTCACTACGATAAATGTTTGCAATATAAAGGTGCCAAATACGATTTTAAAAAATAAAAAATAATCTGAATAGAATTTAACAGTTTTTCATTATTACCTAATCACCTATATATATATAAAATTTCATCTATGAATTGAAAATTAGTAAGGTTAAAGATCCGCCAAAAAACTCGCGGATACGGATACGGATGCGGATATCCGGCACATCACTAGTGACAACGTCTGCTGGAAATTTTTGATGAAAGGTGATGTTGAAGCCTGTTGCTTTTGGCGTGCTGCAGTTTGGATTGAATATGATGTCTTTGCTGCAGCGACTGGTGCGTGTCCTTGGCAATGCACAGTGAGTCGTGGTGCCGCAGGAACCGCTGAGTTGATGGCGACGTGTTTGAGGATCGGTTGTGATGAAACCTGATTCTGTCGAACAGCGTCTGTGTGAATCGGCTGCGTGGAAAAACTGCAGTACCTGTAGTCTGCGATACGCTGTAGGTACTGTTGGATTTTTAAAAGATGACCGGTCTATGGAATGTAGTCCTATGACCATATTGCAGAAGAGCGCACATGTATTTTATATTAGTAAAGGGTAATGATCCTGGAACCGCTTCTATGCAATAAGGGAGTCCAGTCGACCAAACGAATCACAATTGTCATATCGCGATAATTGTACTATTGCCATAGCCGTACAACTATACAGCGACACTTGCTAACAGTACAAAAAAATCATACACCAGACAGTACATAGGTGTGCGTTCACGGACTAAGTTGAGGGGTGTTGTCTGAATATCATCAAAATGGAAAGTAAAAATGGAAAAACAGTTAGAAGTGGCGCTAGGGAGGTCATAGCGAATGTAATTAAAATGTGCGAGTTAGAGGCTCAAAATAATGCCTTAAAATTTAAAGCTATACATTGTTTGCATGCCTTGCTATGCGCCGCCTATGAATTCCGATAATTTGGGAACACATCAGCGACTTCTTGCCCTTTCCCCACCGGTCTTCTTTCGCCGATCGCACAGTAGTCTGGTGCATGGAGGCAGCTTGGTAGTTTTGTCAACAGGTGCTGCGTGTCCATGGGCTGTAGAAACGTATCAGACGAGGCGTTTGATGCAGAACCAGTGAGCCGATTGAATGATGTGTAAAATGTAGATGTGTTCCAGCAGAAATGAGGTGTTTTTGAATTTTAATTGGCTTTATTCAAAAATTTGTTGTGTTTGTTTTGACGAACGCTTGCATAGGATTTTTGTCTAAAGTACCTTGTAGCCTAGCGCTTGGAGCCAGCTTTAAAATCATGTCGACTGTTGCTGCGTGTCCAGGACTGGAGAAGGCGGATATCAGACAAAACGTTCGATGCTGTCGAAAATAGCCATTTGATGTGCGTGTTGTAGATATGTATGTCAGCAGATGCAATGTTTTTGATTTTGGTTGAGTTTTTGGGGCGTTGGTAACTTGTTGTCCGAGAAAAAAAATTAAAATCTTTGATTAACGTCTGAATAGAACTCTTCAAATAAATAAAATTGTCGACCAATTTTTCTCAGACCAATATATTGACAAAAAATAAAAAATAACAAATCAATACAACACAAGATGACGTTTCGATCCGGCTTTGGATCTTCTTCAGAAAAATCTAAAAATATAAAAATTAATTAGTATTAAGTTACCCCCTGCTTATCTGATATTGATTTTTTGCAAATTCATTAATTTCAAATGTATTTTTGACAACCGGTATAGTGCTACTCACTATGAACGCTTTAAATTTATAACGGTAGTGAAATGTAGTGTGAAATGTTTTATACATTTATTAATTAGATTCAAATTAAACGAATCAAATTAAAATTTACTTTCTGTTACATAAAATAACAAAGCAAAAAATAAATGCTTTTGGTGTGAGGGATGAACCTGATGCTTTAATAATAAATTTTCAACATTTGGCGTCAATTTAGTTAGATTTAATCTTAAATCTCTTCGGCTAACGATGTCCAGTTTGTTCCTTTTTTTGTTAGGAGATTGACTATCGTTGACCCCCATTTTCATTTCATAGACCCCCAATTTTTTTTCCCGCTGACATGGACCCCTCGCAAGTTGTCGTCGACCCCTGGGGATCAATATAGACCACTTTGGGAATCACTGGCGTAGACAATGATATTTCTTTATTTGGTAATCGAAGAATCTCGCTAGAGATTCTTTTCTGTGCTAAATGCCAACGAATCTCTAGCGTATTCTTATACATTGATTTTGCCTTTGTCCCATATAACGCCGTGTATATGAAGCAAGTTTCCAAGTTTTATAGTTCTGTGACCACGTGACTTTCATAGGACCGATTTTTCGTATCACCCATATATACTTCTGTACCACAATAACAGCTTATAGTCTCAGTGTGCCCGTGGACTAGCGGTAACGACGTTAGGCTAGTAATAACTAATAACAGGGTCTTGAGTTCGATTCCCGCCAGCATCATTGGAAAATTTGTTTTTCAATTTTTAATTTGTTTTTATGTTTTTAATTGTTTTATTAGTTTTAATTTATTTTCTCAACTTTTTCTCATATATTTTTATTTCTTTTTTAATTTTTAATTTTTATTATTTTCTTGTTTTTTGAAAAATTCACTTTCGTCAAATCTTTTATTAAAAAATAACAAAATATATGATTGAAGTTAGATTTAAATAAATTAATTTATTAAAAAACATATTTATCATAAAAAGTGCAACAAAAATTAAAAAGTGAAAAGATTACGAAGTGAAACTTCTTTTTTTAATGCAAAATAAGTATTTTACAAATGATATGAAAAAAAATTTGTATTTTTAATGGTGGGCTTTGTTCATTGATTTTTTTTCCATGCCTTCAAAATGTGCCTTCATGGAATCTTCAAGAATATCCATATTTCAAATGAATATAAAAAAGAATCATGTATCACAGAGCATAGACTTGTTATAGCTCATTTTTATTTTTAATAGACTTCACATGGATTGTTTACAAATTGAATGTCATGGTATTCGCATGGAGGTGTGATGAGCCGATTGCACCACTAGGTGTTGCACCGCGGCAGCACTGAACTACGCGGCAAAATATAAATGCACTTTTGTAGTACTGTTTGTTAAATGAGAAGTAAAAATCAAAAGTCGATTATTGCAATTTCTACAACCGACTTTTGATTGTTACTTCTTATTTAACAAACTACAAAAGTGCATTTATATTTGGCGCGTAATCAAGTGCTGCCACGATATAACTTACATGTCACGCCCACAAATACATGAGAGACGCGCTCGAAACCACAGTTGCATGGAGTAAGGATCGTGTTGTTTTTTACAATACATATTCTAATTTCGGAGATTCATTGCATTTAAATACAACAATATGAACACTTTTATTGCATTTAAATACAACAATATAAAAAATGCACATATGTTTATTTTGGAGGAAAAATAAAAATAATGTCTCACACTTTGGAAAAAGACGTGAAATCTTAAAAAAAAACTTCGGAGAAGTAAAAACTTCGTTCTGTGCTAAATTCAAAAACTTGAGGCGACTGAATCTTAAGATTATAACTTAAAAAAAAAAGAATTTCGAGGCAGACAAGAAACTGAAATCAAGCTCGAAATTCTGTGCGTAAGACGTCGAAAAAAAATGAATTTCGAGGCAGACAAGGAATTGAAATCCAACCTTGAAATTCTGTGCTTATAAAAGCTACAAGAACAACAGCAAAAAAAAGTGCACAGACGGCGTTTTTTTAGTAGTAACTAAAGGAGTTATGCGAACACCGTCTTTGCATTTTTTTTGCTGTTGTTCTTGTAGCTTTTATAAGCACAGAATTTCAAGGTTGGATTTCAATTCCTTGTCTGCCTCGAAATTCATTTTTTTTCGACGTCTTACGCACAGAATTTCGAGCTTGATTTCAATTTCTTGTCTGCCTCGAAATTCTTTTTTTTTTAAGTTATAATCTTAAGATTCAGTCGCCTCAAGTTTTTGAATTTAGCACAGAACGAAGTTTTTACTTCTCCGAAGTTTTTTTTTAAGATTTTATATATACAGTTTCATTTACATTGCATTATGTGTTAATCTACTGCTGACAATATGTAAAATATAAAGATGTGTGTAATGAATCGGATGTGTAACTAGAGATATGATTAAATTGCATTTTATATTGTTAAGGGGAATCGCCACACATTTATTAGTATATTTTTCGATAAAAAAAATTAACTTATAATATTCCCTTCCTCCTTTTTTTTATATTCCGTGATTAAAAATCAGGAAATCATATAATAAACAAAAACCTACAAAGGTAAATATAGCTGTACATCTATGTGGAAAATGAATGATTAGTTGATTTATGTATCCTTTAATCTCAAAATATTACCCATGTACGTATTTATTATTTTAATTCTTTACTTATTACTTACTTATTATTCGAAAAATGAGAACAAAAAAAACGTATTATCAAATATTTCATGTAAATATTGGGCTACGTTACCAAGAACAACATTTATATATCTTTTTTACTCGATCGAAAAAATAACCTACACAAAACTGAGAGCATATATCTGTTTCATTACATGGGGTGATGAAATTGAATATGGAGGTAGTTTAAACTCTAGGGAAGGACATGAACTACTCTTTTTTCCAATATTAAAAGTGGGTACTTTTGATGAGCCCAAATTGTCTAAAGGTACACGTTTACATGTTTCTCATTCATGTTTTTCGGACAATCAGCTGTATGGGGCTTGCTCACGTGTATCGAATCCACAAAATCTTTAGGTTTTTGTAAAAGATGGTTGTTTATAGTCTTAAATTCGAGTCTTGCTTGAATTTATGATTTTTTTTTATATAGTTATTTATGGACGCATCGACATCAAAGGTCATTAGCGTCCGGATCTATAGGTTATGAATTTAACTATTTATTTTGGGCCTATTAAAACTAAGTAATTGAGACTAAATGAGCGAATACAATCCTGATAAGTTAAGAAACGATATTATACGCTGGATGCCGTTTTCGGTGTGCTCGAAAATTTTAAGTAGATCGTCGAGAAATCCGCAAGCGATTCTTTCAGAGGCATAATGATTTTTTGAATCAATTGTACACACTGAATCCACGGGGACGAAGTCGCGGATAAAAGCTAGTAGGCTATAAAGCTATAACTGTTTGTGGGCGGATATTAGTGTTGACATTTCTTGTAGTCGTGTAATACATGGAACCAATTAAAGGGGATAAACGATGCCAGCGGCAATGTTTATAAAAAATCGATATCAATTGCCGGACCCTTGGTGAAACAGAATTACAAAGATAAAAATAGAATACCGGTTACGTTCCCTGTAACAATAACAACATTCCGTGCACATCGGACGAATTATTGTTTTTACGATCATAAATTAATGTTTCCGTGTTTACAGTTAATTAAAATTTAATACTGTAATCATTTACAAAGCGACGCTGTTATATGCTCCAATATTACTGTTAGATCAGTGCACTCTCGACATTAATGATTCATTTTCTAATACGACTTTCTTTAAATCTCAGGAAAAAAAATTCTCTCAAATTCAACCGCTGGTGGGTAATATGAAGTATTGTTCAAATAAATAAAATTGTCGACCAATTTTTCTCAGACCAATATATTGACAAAAAATAAAAAAATAACAAATCAATATAACACAAGATGACGTTTCGATCCGGATTTGGATCTTCTTCAGAAAAATCTAAAAAATATAAACATTATTAGTATTAGTTATTTAATATTATGTAATAGAATGTACGATGATTGAATATTTTTGAAAGAATTAATCGAAACGTCATCTTGTGTTATATTGATTTGTAATTTTTTTATTTTTTGTCAATATATTGGTCTGAGAAAAATTGGTCGACAATTTTATTTATTTGAAGAGATCTATTCAGACGTTAATCAAAGATTTGTATAAAGTATTGTTACATAAACTGTCTCTCTCTTATATGTTATGTCGTCAAAATTGCTTTTCCTTAGCTACGCAACAAAATTCAATACTTTTCCTTAGCTACGCAACAAAATTCAATTGAATTTAGCTGCTTAGCTAAGAAAAAGTAACTTTGACGACATAACATAAGAGAGAGACAGTTTATGTAACAATACTTTATATTGCCCACTAGCAGTTGAGTTTAAGAGAATTTTTTTTTACTTGTCAGATAAAAGTAGATAAATAAACGAAAAAAGGCGTCTGGTTTATGTCGATACGTCAATTAGAATCAAAGTTATGGGTGATTTAAAAAAAATCGTTTTTCCCTTCTCCTGACGGTTCTAATTGACCCACCGCGTCCAGCTTCCGGTGCAAAGAAAGGGTCTTTAGTACCTTTGCTATAAAAAAAATAAGCTCTTAGCTGCAATGGTTTTTTAAAAAATGGCATTTAATTTTTCCAAATTTCGCGCACTAAAATGGCGATATCTCACGAACGGGTTGTCTGATCAGACCCGGTCTGGAACGAGCTTACGCGTATTTTTTTTCTCTACAACTTTTGTTGGAACATTTTCCCCCCCGATAATAATGACCGAGTTATGGGACAAAAACGGGTTTTCCGGAACTGTAAAGCGGCATATGCCCCTCCGCCCCCTCCGACATGCGGTCACAAGCTATACCAAAATTTTTAGTTATATTTCGCTACTTTTTTCATTGATGCTCCGCCCCCATAGGTCGTAGCGTGATATTATATAATCTATAGCCTTCCTCGATAAATGGACTTATCCAACAAAAAACTAGTTTTTCAATTCGGACCAGTAGTTCCTGAGATGAGCGCGTTCAACCAAACAAACAAACTCTTCAGCTTTATATATAAGTATAGATTATCTAGTTTACGGATTTTTCTTATTGAATTAAATTGTTTAACTCAGATATTAATGACGATTTGGTGGATTGACGAAAAGTGGAAACAATAGACCAATGAAATCGATAGATTACTAAATTTGGTTCGTCTGTCGGTCGTGAAATAAAATGAGAGAGGAATAAACATACCGACAAAAACAACAGAGTTAACAACTAACTATTTTAGGTAAATATATGATCAAAAGTTGTAATCGATTGATTCAATATTTTAATATTTTAATATTGTGTGTTCACAGATAGTGGTAACAGTGAATAATTCTTGCATCTTGTACTAGATACAAAAAAAAATTGAATAGTATTTTATTCAACTCGAAATTTACTATAGGAAACTGCTGAGGTATATTTTTTTGTACTTCAAACTCAATCGGAAGTGTACACTGTACATGCGTTTTTTTCTCAAATGGTAACAATTTTTTTTATTTTCGAATTATCCGTTTTTTTTCTCTATGAATTCATATAAAATTGTTAAAATATTTGAGAAAACGGTTATTGTTTTATTAAATAAACAAACAGTAATAATTATAATTATTACTGTCTGTTTAGTAATATATTTTCTTATGTAACCTTATGAAAATTTTATATGAATTTATAGAGAAAAAAATGGAGATTGTAAAAAAAGTACTTATATGTTGCAATTTGAAAAAAAATGCATGTACACTTCCGGTTGCGTTTGAAGTACAAAAAAATATACCTCAGCAGTTTCCGATAGTGAATTTCAAGTTGAATAAAAAACTGTTCAAATTTTTGTTTGTATCAAGTAGTATACGAGAATTATTCACTGTTACCACTATCGGTGAACATACTGTATTTTATAATCATGAATATGTTGGAATATATCGCTTCATATCCTCAATTGTTCTGTAACTATTATAATGCCGTTGAGCTGAACTTAGAAGTAAACAAAGTGCTTGTTAACATTGTATAGGTAAATAATATTAGACATGTGCTGACGTCAAGAGTTTGACAGCCAATCAAAAGTTATTTCAGGCCTGCAGCTCAATCGTATTTTTGATAAAAGTATGGATATAGTTACCGGCAAAATAGTTGTATTTGAAGCTATATGCTTCTTAAGCCGGCGCTACACGATACTATGAACGTTGACCCCAACGTTCGATCGAACGTTGGACAGAGCGTTAAAGTCAACTGAGTTCGACAGAACGGCCAAAGTACTTGCTACACGGTGTGTCGAGTGTTTGAAATCTTGAATTGAGAAAAGTTGGTACAAACGTTTGTCAACAAATACAAAATACCAACAAAAACGTAACTTAAGGTTATACGCCCTCGACCATATTAGTAAAAACTTCGTACGTATTTTGTTGTAATAAAAAAATTGGTTGTCTGTAAAGACGGCTTACGGACGATAGTTTTACGTGATAACGTATTCCGTAATACATAACCTAAATTTATATAATAATTATAATAATTCGAATCTATGATATTGCATCTTTCGCTTCAAATTTAGCTAAATTTTATTTATTAAATTACTCACCACCTATAAAAATAATTTTTTTTATTAACTTTCTTTCTTTCGTATTTATTTAAGTCTCAAAGATTAACTGTCATACTATTTATAAAACAATTGTTTCACTGTTTATATAAAATTCCAAAACCTACTTACAATATTTAAGTATTTTCATACGTCAAAAAATTGATTTTTAACTATAAAAAGTACACTATTATTATATAAAAAACAACTATGGCATGTATCTCTTTTGCTCATGCGCCGATTTTCCCCAAAAAATTTACAAAAATTTCTAGTAAAAATAGATAGAGTAAAAACCGTTTTAAAAACTTTATTATTATTATATAAAACAACATTATAAGAGATATATTCTTTTACGCATGCGCCGATGTTCCCCAAAAACAATAGGCCACTTCATATTTGCATATCAAACATCCTCCCAAAATTTGGTTTCAATCCGCTTATCCTTGGTGTCGGAATGATAAGAAATGTCAAAAGTGACGTTGGCAACTGTCAAAGTATTATGTTCTAATAATAATTAGTTATTCCAATACTTAACTTAGAAGGCGTTGCATTTCACAAAATACTAATGTCAAAAAATTGAATTAAACATTAGAAATGCAGCCGTTTTCATGTTAAGACAAGACATACGTTATCTTCTAATTTCCATGTACGGCAAACAAAGACGACCGACCGCGTCGCGCCATGCATTAGACAACATTGCATTTATACAGCTATTTTTCTATATAAATTTGTATAAAAAAACTGTTTAGGCAAATTCTGTTATACGAAATCTATGTAAAATGTTCTCCTCTTTCGTTTAAGACTGGTTTCAAACCGATCTGATTTAAATTGAGCGAGAAATTAGCAAAAAGCACGCACAGGGTCAGGCGGAACGTTACGCGTTACGAACGTTAGGAACGTTACACTTTTTCGTGCATGCAGCCGGTGTTTTATCAATTTATAAGATTGGTGATTCATCAATTTATAAGACGTTATCACGTCAAAAATGTTATATGACTTGGTAAATTTATTATTTCTTATGGAAATATTATAGCCTGTTGATCATAGCTTTATTTTTTAATATTTAAGAAATAATATTTAAACATTTGACATAATATCATAAAGTTGTGACTTTAGCAGTATATTTAATTAAGCCCAGTGTACACCAATGATTTTATCTTACGTTTTGGTTTTAAATACCTTTGAACAGCTGGACGTATAGTTTTTGAGATATTGGATATTAAATGCAGTTTTTAATACACGGCAAATGAGATAATATCCAATTTTCAAGTTTTAGTTATTAGCTACGTCAAAAAAATTATTTAATAAAAACAAAATTTATGAAAAACTTTTCGTGTAATCTGGTTTTCATGGTGACATAATTCAAATCTAGAAAATAGAGATTTTGAGAGTTGTTTCGAAAATTTTTAATTAATATTTCTCCAAAACTGCACGGGAAAGTTTAGTTTTTTTAATTTTTACGTTATCTAAAAGAGTAAACTTTAGAATAATCAGTTTTTTTTAAATTTTTCTATAGCCAATTTGGTTTAATCTTATTTTTATATACACTTCCGGTCACTCTTCTCATTTATCTTTGTGTTAAAAATCACATTTTTAATAATTAATAACTTGAAAACTAGACGGTCAATGTTTTTTAAAAAACGCAGTTGAATGTATGAGATATCCATAATTAGGTAACATATTAAAATTTCAGCGTATTATCTATACATTGCTCTATCGGGCGTATAACCTTAAATATAATTTCAGATAAATAATACAAAATACAATCAATAAAATATTAAATTAACTTGTAATTATTACAGTTAGTACTTTAATAAAATATAGCTCAAGAAGTAATGGATTTTGTACGGCAAGCTTATGTTTCTAAATATAAAATGATAATGTAATAAACGTACCTGTTTAAAATACAAATAAATCAGAACAAATAATCTTTATAAAGTATAAACACTCAAACAGTATTTAGCAATACACTACGAATTGATATAATATTCGATCGAATCGTGCAGCCGTACATCAAAGCACAATAATGTTTCCCTTCGAACGTTGGAGACTTCCTTTGACTCGGGTCAAGAATACCGACAACAGCCGGGACATGGTCAAACGCGAACGTTGGACCCTCTACATTGGACGCTCGTAGGTTTGACCGTCGGCTACACGATGCGACGAACGTACGTTGGACGGTGTTGGTAGCATCGTGTAGCGCTGGCATTAACGTAGGCCTCGGGAAAGGCAGTCAACTCGGAAAAAAACGAGCGAGCGAGTTATATGTCAGATAGTTCTCGAAACAAGGACGCACATATGTAACCTAGCTTAAAATATAGTGTTATACACTCTGAGTTTGATATATTACTGTATAACAGACAAGGATAATCGAAAAAGTTGTTGATAAATCTTTATAAAAAAAACTGTTTTTTTATAGGTATAAGCCATTGTTTTAAGAGTTTTTCTCGTCTGAACTAACATGAAAAACGTTTATGAGACTTTAGGCACATAAGCATTCAGTATATTTCCGAAACTATTTTGGTTATAAACGCGACAAAACTATAAGTATACTATAAAAAATTCCAGCCAATCGGGCGACGGCACCAATTCAGCTTCAAAAATATTCGTGTGCGGTGACGCGAGTAACAAGTAGTATTAAATATTATGATGTGAATTGTTACCTAGGTACATAATATGTTATCACGAAATGCTAATTTATTTTTGACAGATGTACAGAACATAAGAATAGAATATAAAAATTTCCGTAATTAAAAAGTTTAGAAATTTTTTTAACGAAACTTTCGTGAAAAAATAAATAGAATAACAAGCCGTTCAGAAAAGTACACCGTTATTATATAAAAAACAACGTTATAGCATACATCTCTTCTGAGTATGCGCCGATTTTTCCCAAAAACAATAGAGCTTTTCATATTAGCATATCAAATATTCCCCCAAAATTTTTCAATCCGCTCATCTGTTTGGCCTGTATCGTGTTCACAGATTAACAGACGCACAGACTTCTTCCAAAAATATGTTATTTAGATTCGGGTGACCTCAAAACGAAAAATTATCGCAAAATTTTAAAATGTGAATTTGTACCTAAATTAGTTTAATTCCGACATTTGGGAGTAAAATAAAGAAATGTTATGTTTGAAGATTTTACGAAAACACTACCTAAACAAAATATTGAGTATAGTGATGAGTTTTTCGAATTACTATATCACTATCATTAACAGCACAACATAGCTTAAAAGAGAATGTGTTTGCGTATCATCGTAAGTTCGTAGCATAGTGGTATAATAGGGTAATAATAATAATAATAATAATAATAATAATAATAGTAATTTATTTTATGTTACCAAAGGTATAAAACATGTCAAAAACAATTAATAAAACATTAAATAAAATCTTTTATACTGTAGTAGCACTTTTCGTTTAAGAACATTTTTAGTTTCTTTTTGAACATTTTGATATCTAGGCATTTAATCTCTTCAGGCACTGCGTTATAAACATTCAATAATTGAAAAAAAACATTTTTACGTGTCATTGCCATCTTGCTGTTAGGAACTTGCAGCTTCGGTTTTTTTCTTGTGTTATAAGAATGAGCAGTTTCATAACTCTCGAATTAATCGTAGTTTTGTTTTACGAAACATGCTGCTTCTAATAAATAGATAGATGGTAAAGTTAGAATGTTGTATTTTACATAATACGGTTTACATGAGACCCTGCAACCAATTTTAGCAATGTTTCTCAAACATTTTTTCTGAATTCTAAATAACTCTATTAGTCTTGAACTTCCCCCCCAAAAAATGATCACATATCTTAGATTGGACTCTACATATCCATAATACGCCGATAGTGCCGTTTCTTCTGGACAGTTCAAAGCTAATTGCCTTATTAGAAAAATATACGGAGATATTTTTTTCCTTAGATAATCTATGTGATAATTCCAATTAAGGTTCTTGTCTACATACACTCCTAGGAATTTCACAAATTCAGTGTTTACATTTAGAGTATAAGGCGCTACGCCAATCGTGTTCATAATATGTGACTTTCCAAAAGGAAGTGCAATGGTTTTTTCTAAATTTAAACAAAGGCTATTATCTTTGAACCACTCGTAAAGCTTTTCCAGTAATGAACTGATATTCGCATTGTGATCATCCTCAGGATCTCCTTGGTAAATAATCGATGTATCATCTGCAAACTGAGTCATTTTATAAGGAATATTACTTGTTAGATCATTTACGTACAACAAGAAAAACAGAGGCCCCAAAATTGAACCTTGAGGTATACCTCTCTTCACATCTACCCATTTTGAATAGCTTGTGCCAATTTTGACACACTGTTTTCGCTCCAGAAGATAAGATTTAAACCACTCGAAAACAACACCACGTAATCCATAATGATCTAGCTTGTATAAAAGTAGCTTGTGATCGACACAGTCGAACGCTTTCGATAGATCACAATAAACGCCTACTATTGTAGATTTTTTTTCGACTCCAAGTAGAATTTCATATATGTTTTGAAAGATCGCTAGCTCAGTTGATTTTCCTTTTTGGAAGCCATTTTGTTCCTTAACCAATATGTTATTTGTAGAGATAAAATCATATATGCGTATGTACATAGCCTTTTCTATAATTTTGCTTATACTCGGAAGTAAAGCTACCGGTCTATAATTACTGACATTCTGTTTGTCATCTTTTTTATGTAATGGAATAATCACTGCTTTTTTTAACTGTGTCGGAAAGATACCGCTCTCAAATGAAAGATTAATCAGATGAGTAAGTGGAATAACTATTAAGTCAGCTATTTCGATCAATAGCTTGTTTGAAATTTCGTCCCAGCCATGTGAAGTTTTATTTTTCAGTGAACAGATAATTTTGTGTATTTCCAATTCGTCAGTAGGCTTAAGAAAGCAGTTTGAATATATTTTTTTATTTCTTAAACTAGAGAAAGTTGGTGCATTTAAGTTTAGCTTATCGGCTATGTTATTGTAAAAATGATTAAAAAATTCGCATATTTCTTTGGGGTCATTAATAAGGTTGTCATCGACTTTTAACGTTATGATATCCTTGTTCTTTTTGTTTGCACTTTTTGTTTCTTTTATAATTTCCCACATGGTTTTAATTCGATTGGAGGATTTATTTATTCTATCCCGATTGTAATCCTTTTTATTTTTGTCTATCAGGGTTCTCATGTATTGACAGTATTTTTTGTAATATTCCTTTAGTGCCTCGCATTGTGGATATTTATTGCACATTTCATAAAGGAAACGTTTGTTTTTACTTTTAGTTCTAATTTCGCTCGTTATCCATGGTGAACTTTTCTGCCCAGATTCTTTCTTACTTATTGTTTTTTGTTTTACAAAAGCACTGTTAAACCAGTGTAATAGTATATCTAGAAAACAGTTGTATACGGAAAACAGTTGTATACGTATGTTGGAGAGAAACTAATTTAGTTTTTGTAAGCAGCTGACATTTCTCCTGTGTAATGATAGTCATCTAGTAGTATAATGCAACAAAAAGTCTAATATGCAGATGTTTCTGTGTGTACGTGACGTCTCGAAAACATCGAATAAATAATTCTAAGAGCGCAGTGTATTGATGAAAGTAATCAGTAAAAAGTGTTGACATTTGACAAACTATAAAAATGAAATAAAATTGTTGTGCGGTGACGCGGGTAACGACTAGTAATAAATACTATGAAATTTACTATTTATTTGAAGAGTTCTATTCAGACGTTAATCAAAGATTTGAAATTTGCTATTTGTTTGCATGGTGACATAACATGGTTATACATGTAAAAATTAACCAAAACATGCTTACCAGGCGTCAGATATTACCTAATTATTTTTGACACATCATCAGAACAAAAGATTTAAAACATTTGATTTTTTTTATTTTCAAAATATTTCCGAAACTATGAACCTTAGAAAAAAATGTTATTTACAAAACTTTATTGAAAATATAAGTAGAATAACAAACCGTTTTGAAAAGTATACCATCATAATATTAAAAAAAAAAAAATTTAATAGAATTGAAAACCATCATCCAGATAGGCACCACCAATGAATTTCCAATTGATTTCATTAAAAAAATTTACAACAGATTTCTTTTTAAAAATCATTTAAGTTCCAACAGTACACTCATGTTTTCAGAGATTTCTCCATGTTGCGGATCTGGTTGGTAAATTAAATAGATAATATTTTTAAATCGTTTTATTTCAACTGATAAATTATAACTGACAAATAAATTAAAATTCAACTGAAAGTTAACAGAAAAAAAAGGAAATTATGTAACAAGTAAAGAAATTATGAAATGAATAAATTATTTTATTAATATAAAGTCAGGGCCGTAGCATGAGAAGTACGGTCTCCGAACATTCCGCCCGCCTTGTCGTGAGCGACGAAATTACTTGTTTGTTGAACCGCCCGCCGTGACAACGTTGGTTGATAACTCTTCATCACGTGGTAGGATACATAGCTTGACAACCGGACGCTTTAGGGTTGATCCTCTGGTGAGTATGGTAACAACTCGTACCTGTTGATCCGGACCGGGATGCACATCAATGATGCGTGCTAGTGACCATTTGGAAGGCGGCAGCCGTTCATCTTTTAAGAGCGCGACATCTCCAATTTTTACAGGTCGTCGGGCAGTGATCCATTTTGATCGCTGCTGGAGATGATGCAGGTATTCTGAAGACCACCGAGTCCAGAAACTCTCATATTGTTGCCGTATTAATTGCCAACGTGATAGTCGATTTACTGGCACATCGTTCAGACTGGGTTCCGGGATGGTTGTGGGTGCGCAACCGATTAAGAAATGTCCTGGAGTTAGAGCCGAGGCGTCATCGGGATCATCGTTTAGTGGGATAATCGGTCGTGAGTTCAAACAGGCCTCGATCTGCGAGAGAAGAGTTGATAGTTCTTCGTACGTTAGTGTCGTTTCACCAATGATACGTCGAAGATGGTGTTTCACGGATTTTACTCCCGCCTCCCACAGGCCGCCAAAATGTGGACTGGAGGGGGGTATAAAGCGCCATTTTGTTCCATCATTGCAAAGGACATCACTCAAATGACGCCACTCTTTTGACGTAGCACGAAATAGCTTTCGAAGTTCTTCGTCAGCGCCAGTGAAGTTAGTTCCATTATCGCTTAGTAGTGTGGCACAAATTCCTCTTCGTGCTGTGAATCGCTTATACGCAGCGATAAATCCTTGAGTAGAATAGTCGCTTACTGCTTCAAGATGAAGCGCTTTTGTTGACAGACAAACGAAGAGTGCAATATAGCCCTTTTCGCTTTTATGTCCGCGACCTTTACTGGTTCGAATAGATATCGGACCCGCGTAGTCGACACCAGAATTCAAGAACGGTCGGGAAGGTGTCAGACGTAAAGCTGGTATGTCACCCATTTCTGGTTGGCTTGGAGTCGCTCGATGACGGATACATACTACACATCGATGAATAAATGAACGAATCACAGTGCGTCCTCCAATTATCCAATATTGTCGTCGAGTGTAGTTTAATGTAAGCTGGGTACCGCCGTGCAACATAACCTTGTGCGCATTTTCAATAACTAACTGAGTAAAATGAGATTTACGAGGTAGAATTATTGGATGCTTTTCGTCAAAATCCAGAATTGAATGACGGAGGCGTCCGCCTACGCGAATTACTCCGGCATCGTCAATGAATGGACGCAGCTGATAAAGATCGCTACGTTTTGGTAACGCGAGACCATTCTGAAGTAATCGATATTCCTCAGAAAACGAATCACGCTGAACTGTCTTGATCCAAAATTTTCGTGAATCATGTAGTTCGGTTGGTTCAAGTGGAGTGAACACTCGTTTGTTTAATTCCGAGCGAGCATTTAGGATGAATCTCCGACAATATGCAGTCACGCGTGTTAATCGATTGAGATTAGAATATTTGGTTAACAGATTCCAGGTCCGATTAACTGGTGTGGTACTTGCGTTCAAAGATGCAACTTCTTCCAGATTTGTTGTGGCACTGGCAGTAGATTTGTCGTGAGGCCACTCAGATGAGTGATGCTTTAGCCACGTTGGTCCATTCCACCATAAGCGATGATCTTTGAGCTCTGAAGGTGAAATTCCCCGTGAAGCACAGTCACTAGGATTCTCATTAGTGGGTACATAGTGCCAAACACCATCTGGTACTGTCGTTTGTATTTCAGCTGTTCGGTTCGCGATGAACGTTTTCCATCGTGTCGGATGACTTCTGATCCAGGCTAATGTCACTGTAGAGTCTGTCCACAAGTGAACAGGAACAGATTCATAATTCAAGGCTCGTCGAACACTCTTGATTAGACGAGTCAGCAGTAAAGCTCCACAGAGCTCAAGACGAGGTAAAGTTACAGGTTTCAAAGGAGCTACCTTTGTCTTCGCAGTTAACAGACTGACAGAAATTTGGTCAACTTTTGTAACTACTCGTAGGTAGACAACGGCAGCATACGCTCTTTTTGACGCATCGGAAAAGCCGTGAAGCTCACATTCGAGCTGGTGTTGATGTTGACCTATCCAACGCGGAATCGAAATAGTCGTTAAATCATTCAGTTGACTCTGATACGTTGTCCATTTGTGAGCTAGTGTTGCAGGAAGCGGATCATCCCAGGAAACGTGTTCTAGCCACAGGGTTTGCATCATAATTTTTGCCTCAATGATGACTGGAGCTAACCAACCAAGAGGATCGAAGAGTTTTGATATTTCTGATAACATCGTTCTTTTGGTCGAAACAGAGTGATCGTTGTTCAATTGGACTTCAAAGGTGAAACTATCGGTGAGTGGTTGCCATTTGAGACCAAGCGTGCGAACATAGATGTTAGAATCGAAATGCAGTTCAGTTTGAGATTGACAATCGTGTGATGAAATAGAATCTAGTACTTCTGCTTGATTTGATGCCCATTTACGAAGATGAAAGCCTCCACCTTTTAAAAGTGCAATGAGCTCGTCTCTTCGAACTAATGCCTGTGGAATATCTTCGGCTCCAGACAGGACATCGTCAACGTAAAATTCTTCATTAATAATATGAGCTCCTAGCGGATACCGAAAACCATCATCAGATGCGAGTTGACGAAGGACACGTATGGCCAAATAAGGCGCACATGTCATGCCGTATGTAACAGTTAACAGTTGAAAACTTTGTAAGTCTTCATTTGATGATTCTCGCCACAATATTCGCTGCAAGTCAACATCTTGGGGGTCTATCCGTATTTGCCGGTACATCTTCTCTATATCGGCCGAAAACACCACTGGAAATTTACGCCATCGTAAAATAACATCATAGAGGTTGTTTTGCAATTTTGGACCCACATGGCAGTGATCATTCAGAGATGTACCCGTTGATGTCAAACTTGATGCGTTAAATACTACTCTTAATTTTGTAGTCTTGCTAGCTACGTTTACAACGCCATGATGAGGTAAATAGCAAACTTGTGTTTCTAAACGGCTTTCTTCTTGATTTGAAACTTTAATCATGTGACCGAGCGCTTGATATTCTTGCATGAATTGACGATATGATGTCGCCAGTGTTGAATTTCTTGTAAATTGTGCTTCTAATCGATGTAACATTCTTTTAGCGACGCTGCGGGAGTCGCCTAATGGAAGAGGTCGCTTAGCTTTTAGTGGCAGTCGGACTATATAGCGACCATCAGCTTCTCGTCGAACGGTCTTGACAAAGTAGTCTTCACAGTCTTGTTCTTCTTGTGTAAGCAGAGGATGTGACGACTCAACCTCTTCAAGATTCCAAAACTGTTGCATCGTTTGTTGGAGTACTTCATTCGAGACGCAATGCAACGATTGCATGTGGTGTGCTGAATGATCTTGAATAGTCTCAAGTGCAGTAGTTGGACCACTTAGGACCCATCCGAGGGTGGTCTCTTGCGCAATAGGTGCTCCAGTCGAGCTTCGTCGTATCCCAGAGAGAATTACTTGCCAGTAGAGATCTGCTCCAATCAGTACATCGATGTGACCTGGTTTAGAGAATGTTGGATCTGCAAGTTCGATATCGTTCAAGTGGGACCAGTTACTAAAATCAACAGGAAATGATGGTAAAAGTTTCGTTAATGTCGAAAGTACTAGTGCTTTGAACTTCACGCAAAAACCTGGAATTAGACGTGACTGCAAGTTCAAAGTTACCATCCCGTTGGCAGTCGTTGACTTTTGTGCACCAAGTCCGGTGACTTGAACATTCGTTGAAGTTCGGTGCAAATGTAGCTGCTGAGCCGCTGATTCGGATAAAAATGACACTTCAGAACCTTGGTCCAGTAAGGCTCGTGCTTCAATACGTCTTCCGTTTTCCGACTTTAAAATAACGAGGGCTGTGGCCAAAAGTACAGGTGACCGTTTTATGCTTGATATGTGCATAGTAACCTGACTTGAGTTTGAGGATCGTGTTTGACAATTGCGATTTTCGGCTACAGATGATACGTTGTTGTTTTCATTTGAATTCGTTGGATTGATGTGCACCAGTGTATGGTGTTTTCCATTGCATTTCTGACATCGTCGTTCTGAGAGACAGTTGTTGACACGGTGGCCTGTTCGTAGGCAATTGAAGCACAATGCGTTGCTTGTTACAATTTCTCGACGCTCCGCAAGTGGTTTTCGCCGAAACACTGGACAAAATCCAATTATATGTTTTGCTGTGCAGCAAAGACACGTGCGCTTACTGGTCGATGGTAACCCGGATGATTCTTGAGCAAGATACGATTTAGGACCGACTGACTGACGGCTACTTTGCTTACTGTTCGGTAACGTTGACGTGCCTGGTTCGCTTTGTTTGGTTGGAGCTATTGCTTCCAAAGTACGTATACGCCCTTCTAGAAAGTTTTGTAGCTCATCGAATGTTGGTGGATTGGATGATTTGCTCAGTGAGTCTTCCCAATCTTTACGGGTAGTACTGTCTAGCCTTTGCGCTGTTACGAAAACAA
The DNA here is from genome assembly GCA_963575645.1 of Xanthostigma xanthostigma. Lineage (NCBI taxonomy): Eukaryota > Metazoa > Arthropoda > Insecta > Raphidioptera > Raphidiidae > Xanthostigma > Xanthostigma xanthostigma. Next base: position 37,164,398 of record OY754466.1, on the reverse strand, counting down.
GCCAATCGTCCCAATGTTCAACAGGACGATCGAGGTTACGTAGCGCTCGGGTGGCTTCAACAGTTCCATCTACTAGCTGTTTCAAATCAGAAGCTGATTCGGTGTTCATCGGAGCTAATGACATCAGTATTTTCACTTGCGTTTGAATAATTATGCGTTTATTTTCATAACGTTCAATTAATCGTTCCCATGCAAGGTTGTAGTTTGCTGCGGTTGTAGCTACATTACGAATCAAACTTTCAGCTTCACCAAAAAGACTTGCTTTTAAATATTGAAGTCGCAGAACATCGGTCAGCGTAGAATTCTTGTCCACTAGTGCCGTGAATAAGTCGCGAAAGGACGACCATTCTTCATATTGGCCAGAAAACTTCGGTAAATCGATTCGCGGTAACGGTAAATGAGATATATTCGATTCTGAAACGGTTTCGGCTTGGATGTGTGGTTTGTTTAATTTCAGGATCTGTTCATCTAGATAAGCTCGGGCGTCCATGTACTCACTTTCAGTGGCTTCGTGCTGATTATTAGCAAAGTATGGTTGAGCTTCAATTTCTTCATCGGCATTTGTTACTAGATGACTATGTAGCTTATCAAACTTCATCCAATATTCATCAAGAACTTTCAATCTAGCTTTGATGAAAGATTCCGTCCAGTTCGCTTTACCAGTTTTTTTGAAATTAGCGAGAAAGTTTGTGATAGACCGTGTAATGTCGTTTAGCTGTTTTATCAATCCTTTTATCTCAATGGTTAGCGGCATGATGACTTAATTTAATTACGTTTAATAGAATCAAAATCGTTGATCACACGTTTTTTTTTTCTTCAAATTAAGCTGTCGCGATTTTTTTTTTAACACTGCAAAATATTATCTAAATCCGGCTCGAAGGACCAAATTTGCGGATCTGGTTGGTAAATTAAATAGATAATATTTTTAAATCGTTTTATTTCAACTGATAAATTATAACTGACAAATAAATTAAAATTCAACTGAAAGTTAACAGAAAAAAAAGGAAATTATGTAACAAGTAAAGAAATTATGAAATGAATAAATTATTTTATTAATATAAAGTCAGGGCCGTAGCATGAGAAGTACGGTCTCCGAACACTCCACATTCCAAATTTTACTCCTTACCGTTTTTCAACAGTGATTGTTATAGTCTAAAGAATATATTTAAACGTTACAATATTAACATTTCTTTCAAAAATTCTCAGAATTTACAAAAATATTTAGTGAAAATTAAAGATAAGGACGATATTTTAGATAATTGCGATGTTTATCGGTTACTTTGTGAATGTGGAGCAAGCTACATAGGCCAAACAGGTCGAAATTAAGTACTAGGTTTAAAGAACACATTACAGATTTAAAAAATATTTACAATCATAAATCCAGCTTCTCTTCTCATTTAAATAATGAAAACCATAATTACAATCCTATAATAACTATTTTCAAATTTTAGAATTCAAACATAAATCTACTGTTCTGAATGAATTGGAAAAATTTCATATATTGTTAGACGTCATCAAATCAGAACCACAAAAAAATCTTAACATAATTATAATAATAATAATAATAGATAATAATAAATTTTATTATATAATAGCATTATTCATTACAAATTTTAAAAATTCAATTTAAGGACATGTTCAGTAAAGAACAATGCGATGAATTTTGATAATTTTTATTGAACAAAAAATAATTCTTAACAAAAATAATATAACAAAAAATAATATACTTTGTACTTGATGAATGCGTTTGCGTTGCGATGTGTTTAGTTTCAATGCTTAATAATGAATAATTTAATTTTTGAGAAAGAATGCCAATGTACCAAGAAGTTACATAATTAGTTGAACGAAAATGTAATAACAAAATACAGTTGAAACAATTGGTTGTTTCAGTTTTGTAATAAATGAAATTTAAACGCTAGAAAACAAAAATGCATAAAACATGAACACACCGCCCGCCTTGAGAAATTTAATTTTCAACAATTACTCAATTGGTATAAGACATAATTTAGTGATCGGTCTCTTGAAGAGCCCTGAAGCTGTGCGGATGGTAACCACTCGAACGCGTCCGTCAGCTCCGGGATGAAGTTCCGTGACTCTAGCTGTAATCCAATTCAGTGGAGGAACATTTTCTTCTCTTATTAAAACAAGTGAACCGATTTGAATATTCGGTTGCGATTGGTTCCATTTGTGTCGTTGTTGAAGTGTAGTCAAATATTCGCTTGACCAGCGGTTCCAAAAATGTTGGCGTAATGCTTGTAGGCGTTGATATTTTGACAGACGATTTTCAGGTACATTTGTTATGTCAGGTTCCGGTATGGCGGTGAGAGATTCTCCAATTAAAAAATGTGCCGGTGATAAATATGATAGAGTATTAGGATCATCAGATAGCGGAATGAGCGGCCGGGAATTCAAAATAGCTTCAATGTTTGTCAAAATAGTATAAAAATCTTCAAATGTAAGATGTGCCTTACCCACTATCCGACGCAAATGATACTTCGCTGATTTGATTCCAGCTTCCCACAGGCCTCCAAAGTGGGGTGCATTTGGTGGAATGAAACTCCACTTGACACCAAGATTGGCAGCAGATTCAACGATGCGATTGGTGTTAGACTTGAACAGCGAATACAATTCATGAAGTTCATTTTGAGCTCCTTTAAAGTTTGTAGCGTTGTCTGAGATAATTGTTGCACATTTACCTCTTCTTGAAACGAATCGCTGAAATGCGTTTAAAAAGCTTTCTGTTGAAAGGCTGCTTACGAGTTCAATATGAATGGCTTTGGTTGATAAGCATACGAATAACGCTATGTAGCCTTTAATGAGAGTCGAATTGCGCTTATTATTTTGTCGCAGAAACACAGGTCCACCGTAGTCTACACCACAATTGAGAAATGGTCGACCGGGTTGAACTCTTTTCTTCGGAAGATCTCCCATTTGCTGTTGAAGCGTGGATGCTCGAAATCGAAAACACGTTATGCATTTGTGTATTATTCCTTTTATTTCATTACGAGCGTTCATTGGCCAATATTTTAAACGAATGTTAGCCAACATAGTTTGAGCATTTCCGTGAAGTAATCTCAAATGTTCCCGTTGCAGCAATAGGATGGTTATGACATGTTTCGGGGGTAAAATTATCGGATGCTGCTGAGAAAACGGAAGTTGCGCATTCTTCAGTCTCCCGCCTACTCTTATCAATCCATCTTCATCTAGGAATGGTGTGAGAGATTTTATCTTGCTAGCAGTAGATATGTCTTGATTGGCTTGTAAATCTTGCAGCTCTGAACGGAAACCCTCTCGCTGAGCAGCTTTGAGTAGATACATCAAGGATGTTTGAAGTTCGTCAACGCTTAGTGGTCCATAGTATTTGGATGCGTTTGGTTTAACATTGTGGATGAACCTGTAACAATATGCAATAATTCGCTGCAATTTATTAAATGTCGAACATCTGTTAAGTATTGGCAATTCATATTCAACAACGTGACAGGTTGTCGTGATCTTTGATTTTTTAAGCTCTGGAATATCTTCGCACTCAGTTGTTTTGAATCGTGGCCATTCAGATTCGGACTTGTCCAACCAATTAGGGCCGTGCCACCAAATGTTTATCTCGATGAGCTTTGAGGGCGTTGATCCACGAGATAACACATCGGCAGGATTATCGGACGATTTTATGTGATTCCATTGATATTTGGAGGTATATTCTTGAATTTCTGAGACTCGATGTGCGACAAACGTTTTCCAGCGTGTTGCCGGAGAATTTAACCATGCCAGCACAATTGTAGAGTCCGTATAAAGAAATATGCTGTCAACATTGACGTTCATGATAGGAAGCGCCTTGTGCAGCAGCCTTGCTAGCAGAAGAGCTCCACACAGTTCCAGACGAGGCAGCGAAATTTGTTTAACCGGAGCTACTCGCGATTTTGAGCAGAGAAGTCGTGTACACACGTTGTTCTCCGTATCTATGCTTCGAACATAAAGGCAGGCACCATACGCTCGTTCGGATGCATCCGAGAAACCATGAATTTGAATATTGCTTGTGTTGGTTGAATGCCTGACCTTGCGATGAATATAAAAGTGTTTTAAAAGTTTCAATTCGTCGCTAAACGCTAGCCAGGAAGTACTTAAATCGGAGTCTATTTCTTGATCCCATTCCAGTTTCTGTCGCCAAAGTTCTTGAATAAATATCTTGGCTCTTAAAACGACAGGTCCTAAAAATCCCAACGGGTCAAAAATCTTTGAGATCGTAGATAATACTGAACGTTTAGTGAGCGGAACTTTCTGTATTTCAGTTGGAATTACGACCATGAATTGATCTTCAACCGGATTCCAGGTTAATCCAAGCGTTTTAACTGTTTCCTTGTCGTCGGTTATCAATGTCGATTGGACTTCTTTCTTCGATTCTGAGACTGATGTTAGTAAATCGCGATGATTTGCGCACCATTTGTGAAGTTCAAAACCTCCCAGTGCCAACAAAGCAGTTAATTGACGTTGTAGTTCTAGTGCCTCGGTTAAGTTGCTGGCTCCCGACAAAACATCATCTACGTAAAAGTCTCTTTGTAAAACCGTAGCCGCAAGTGGATAATTTTCACCGTCGTCTAGCGCTAGTTGTTTGAGGCATCTAGTAGCTAAGTAGGGAGCGCTGGCAGTACCGTATGTCACTGTTTTTAAGCGATAACATGAAATCATTTTCTCTTTTGAGTCTCGCCATAAAATTCTTTGCATGTCTGTTTGAGATTCATTGATTTTGACTTGTCGGTACATCTTTATAATGTCTGCAGAAAATACGATATTGTGGAAACGAAAACGTAAAACAATTGAAAATAAATCTTGTTGGATTGTTGGCCCCACCAGAAGAATATCATTCAGAGATTTCCCATTGCTCGATTTCATGGATGCGTCAAAGACGACCCTAAGCTTCGTGGTCGTGTTGGTGGCCTTAATCACCGCGTGATGTGGCAGATAATATACTGGACCTTGTGCAGATTGAAAATTTTGTAGCTTCTCCATATGACCCAATTTGAGATATTCATGCAAGAAGTCCTTGTACTGTTGAAACAATTCTCGGTTTTTAGTGAATCGTTTCTCTAGCATTTGAAAACGCAGATATGCTTCGTTGTAGCTGTTTCCGAGCATGAATTTGTCGCGTATTGGAAATGTAACGGTATATCTCCCCGAAGCGTCTCTTGCAGTGTTTCTTGTGAAATGTTGCTCGCAGAATTGTTCATCCTGTGAAAGCACCGAAGTTTCTGATAACTCTTCTACTTGCCAAAATCTAGCTAGTGAATCTTCTACCGTAGACTGAATATTTGACAGAAATGAGTAAGTGTTACGCTGACTGGTTGTGTCGTTCCATAGTTTTCCAGATATTATCCAACCGAAACAGGTGTTCTGCATAATGGGAAGATTTTGACCTAATTTGTAGTGTCCTTCTTGAAGAATATGAAAGAATATTTCGGCACCAATCAATATATCAACTTCTTGCGGCTCATAAAATAGCGGATCGGCTAGCATTATGTTTTCAGGAAGCTTCCAATTGTCAATAGAAAATTTTTGAGTTGGCAGCAGTGACGTTATTTTGTCCAATGCTAGAAATTCCAATTGTCGATTGAACTGGGACACTCTCGAAGCAAGTCTCACATTTACTGAGCGATTTGATTGCGTCGAAGTGCACTGAACTCCTTTGATTTGAATTTTATTCGGTGTGGTTTTTAACTTGAGACGACTGATTAGTGCAGTAGTAATGAAGTTTGATTGTGATGCGCTGTCTAATAATGCACGGCATTTGTGATAATGTCCTCCAGCATCTTGAACCAATACCACTGCAGTTGATAATAATACTTGTGGATTTTGATCGGCGTTATATAACGCGACGTTGCTTTCCGCAGTCATTGATGGTTGGCTGCTTTGCTGACTATCTGTTTTGTTGTCTACATGAATCAAAGTGTGGTGTCTCTGATTACATGCCTTGCAGCTAATGGATTGACATTGTTTTACGCTATGCCCTTTGCGAAGACAATTAAAACAAAGCCCTTTTGATTTCACGACGTCAAGCCTTTCATTGACTGAGTACCCGATGAATTTTGGACACTGAAACAGATTATGCCCTTCCTTGCAAATGATACATGAAGAGTTTGAGTCTCTGGAAGATGCGACGTGTGTGAACCTCTGCGATGTTCTCGACGATCTTGGTGTAGAGCGCTCTTGTTCAGAAATAAGTTCTAAGGCTTGGCATCTTTGCTCCAGAAATGTGAAAAATGTTTTCAAATCCGGTAGCTCGCCAGTTTTCTTGCTTAGTTCCCATTCTCTTCGTGAATGAGTATCCAATTTTTGATTTAACCAAAATATTGTTATTGCATCCCACGAGTTCACTGGTACTTTCAGTGTTTCCAGTGACTGAAGATGCTGCTTGGTATCAGTTATTAATTTTCTCAATTGGACCACTGAATTCTTTTCAACGGTTGGTAATTCAAATAATGCCTTGAGATGACTGTTTACTATAAATTGTTTGTTGTCGTAGCGTTCACATAGAAGCTGCCAAGCTACCGTGTAGTTTTCTGTTGACGCAGTAATTGATTGAATAATCTGAAGCGGTTCATCTTTCAATGAAGCCTTCAAATAGTACAGTTTTTGTATGGCTGAGATTTGCTGATTTTGATGGATGACTGAAGTGAATATATCTCGAAAATTGCTCCATTCTTGATAATTGCCATTAAAGATTGGAATGTGTAATTGTGGCAGCTTGACCTTTGACGTAATCGAATCATTCGGTTTTTTGTTAACGAACTTTTCGAGAACAGCTTTTATTTCGTAAAACATGTTTTCAAATTCTATCCGGGAATCTTCGTTCTCTTGATCGTCGTCTTGCGCTTCGTCTTCTATTTTGGCTTGAATGTCGTTGTATCGTGACCAGTAGTCTTCTAGTTTACAGGTTTTGGCGATCAATTTACTTGTATTGCCGTCTTCAGTGAATTGTTCGGTGAATTCGTGAATCCGTTGTACGCTGGTTACAACAGTTTTTCTAGCTTTTCTTAGGCGATCAGCCATTTTTCTTCGTTCTTGTGGTTGTAGTTTAATTTGACGATAAATGCTGTAGTGTGCGGCTCGAAGGACCAAAATGTTCAGTAAAGAACAATGCGATGAATTTTGATAATTTTTATTGAACAAAAAATAATTCTTAACAAAAATAATATAACAAAAAATAATATACTTTGTACTTGATGAATGCGTTTGCGTTGCGATGTGTTTAGTTTCAATGCTTAATAATGAATAATTTAATTTTTGAGAAAGAATGCCAATGTACCAAGAAGTTACATAATTAGTTGAACGAAAATGTAATAACAAAATACAGTTGAAACAATTGGTTGTTTCAGTTTTGTAATAAATGAAATTTAAACGCTAGAAAACAAAAATGCATAAAACATGAACAGGACACACAGAAGTTATAATTAAATCTGTTTTATCAATCAGTTCGTTATGGGCAGCCAGTCTTTTAATTTAATTTAATTGCTTTTTAGTGATAGATTTTTGTTTTAAGTTATTATGATAATTTTAATGATTTTTATAAAAAAAAAAAACAATTCTAAAGATGGACTAATTGTCCGAAAGCGCTCAAAACTTAAATAATAAACATAAAAAATTTTTGGAAAGGAGTTCTTGTCATTTTCAACTTTGAAGCATATTATATCACTTCTACAATGTATTGTAACACTTTAAATTTGTTAATAGTCTACGTATCCAACACCAAAGAAAAAGTTTTACTAAACCCCAATATTTAACCTGATATTAGAAAGTATATTAAAACCTCAACCGACCTCTGTCTTTATTCAAGAACAAATTTGCATATTGTTGCCATTCATAAAGTGAGCTTAACAACGTCCAAGGCAGTAAGCGCCAAAACAACATTAATAAAACATAAGCTGTTCTGAATCTGGTTTAAGTTATTAAGCCAACTTAGTCTCACGCGTAAAAGATATGTTTGCCTTCTCCGTTTCAATTTTTAACCTAAAAAAAGCTTTGAAAACCAACGAAACTAAAAATGGCTTTTTATTTCATATTATAGTTTTTGTGAACTAGTTTTTCGATTTTTAAAATTTTTTAAAGATGGTTAATTAGTACTATGCATATAAGAAATCACGAAATAATTATCTCAACCCGTCCTTTCATCTGTAAGTAAATACATTTTTCCTTAGGCGTAGAATATGTTTTTAACAATGTTTTTAACAAATCTAAAATATATTTTTATATCAACAATATATACGATTTTTAAACTTTATTGTCGTTTTTGTATCCTTCAAAACCGAACACCTAAATATGTATGTTATCGATATATTTAGAAAAAAAGATGAGCGCTTCTCTCTCATACTGAATGTTGTTAGTTAGTTAATAGAATGTATCACTACATTCTATTAACTAACTAGATTGGGATTGCCGTATTTTTCGGACTATAACACGCACTTTAAAATAAGATGATTTTTAGAAAAATATATTTTAATGTTACTTTCGGATCATAATTTTTATTTATTGTTAACATAAATTTGGAGACGATTTATTGAAAAAATATAAGACGCACCAAATATTTGAGTTCATTTTTACATGTAAAAAGGTGCGTCTTATAGACCGAAAAATACGGTATATGTTTTTTTATGTATAAAAAAAAAATTGATTGCAAAATTAAGAAAAAAATTCTGGTTCTCGACATCAGCGCCACCTACCGAGTCCAAGTATAGCTAAGAACTATCTAAGTAATCCCACAAGCACAAAAAGCAAATTTCAACAAAATCGCTCAAGCCGTTTAGGAGAAGAATTACGAACACACGGATACCGTTATATTGGGAATGCTATGTCCATTTATATTGTAACAAAACTGTACTTTCTGTGGTGGAGAATATTTATTTACTTATTAAAGTCCATATTCACAAACCACTGAATGTCCATATAACGCTATAACACTCAATGTTTATATAACACTGTAACACGACTGAATGTCTATATACCTACACAAAATTTATCTTCGCAACTATTATGGAAGTAAGCTATATTTATTTATTTCGTAATAGCAATCCACGTCTTTACTTCATAGCGCCTCAATCAAGTCTTCTCCTACTAACTGTAGGCGCATTCTATTTATATCCTCTGCCGCTGCGTGGGTCAAACATTTCCGCGACGATTTCTTTCTATGCAATTCAGCCGGCCTTATTTGTGTTCCAAACCCGCCTTTGCCGGCATCTGCATTCTTCAGGCAATACAAAGCAGTTTGGCTTCCTGCTTGTACAACAAAGCCTCATGCCGCCGTTCTGTGTGCTATTGTTAGACCGACACCGAGAGGGAAGCCAAGGCCGGGACGCGTATGTTAGGTACAATATATTTTACTAGCGGTCCCGCCTGGTTTCACCCGGGTGCAAAAGAACGAATGGGGAAGGAAGGGACATGAGTACGCACATTCATCTTAGCTTACCGAGATGAATGTTGTGTCCAAACTTCATAATGATCGACGTTACCGTTCAAAAGTTTTTGTCGTTAAAAAGCAGTATTTATACTTTTTTTAAGTAATAAATTTCTTTTAATATAATAAATATTTAATTGTAAACACAGTAGGAACATTATTTTTACATAGGTGCCTATAGTTGTAACAGTTTTCAAATGAGCTATGAATTAAGTTTATTTAATTTTAATTAGACGTAATAAAATTTAAAAAAATTGAAATGTAAGCCTTATAAGAAAGCAATGTAAAAAATAAAAATATATTCGCCGACGCGGGGCTTGAACCTTAGACCCTGGCATTAAGAGTCTTACGCTCTACCGATTGAGCTATCCGGGCTTGTAAACTTCAGGCGCTAATATTGCAATATTTAGTTGCGACATTTCACCTGATAATATTTGTCGGACAGACTAATTTTGAAATACATCTTGCAACATTTTTAATTGATGTTCCGCTCCAATTGGTCATAGCGTAATATTATATAGCCTATAGCCTTCCTCGATAAATGGGCTATCCAACAAAAAAAATGTTTTCAATTCGAACCAGTAGTTTCTGAGATTAGCGCGTTCAACCAAACAAACTCTTCAGCTTTATATGTTAGTATAGATGTCTTTGGTACCTACCTACTTTACGTTACGTGGATTAAAATTTGTGTGCTGCCAGATATTTTCAGCTCAATACTTAATGCTATAGGTAGAAGACACAGTACAGAGTATAGATAACAAGGATGTGCGTGATTCCTGTTGATCAAAGAGATAACACGCTGTCACATGAGACCGTGTTTGTTTAAGGTGTTATCATCCATCACACACATTGACGCCTCGAGTCTCAAAGCTTACCACAAGTTGATACACATAATCAGCAACAATATCACTTAACTCCTGGTGCTAATTGTCACTTCGTTATATTAGCAATGTATTAACTGAGCGGTGTAACGTAGTGGTTATAGAGTACTAAACTCGCATTCGGGAAGAACCGGGTTCGAATCCCAAGAATCGCCGAGAAACGGTAATTTCTGCACCAGATCTCTTGTTGAGGTTTTCCATAGTTTTCCTCAATAATTCCAGATTGTTATCAAGATGGTTTCTTATTCGAGGTCATGGCCGATTACCTGTCAAACTCCTATACTCAAAAGTAGCCTATTTTAGCCTGATTTCTTAAAAATTCCTGTCGCTATTAAGTTGATGTTTAAAAGTGTAAAAAATAACGGGAAGTGTGGTAGATGGAAAATAGTAATGGTGCGAATGACGTCCGTTACGACATAAAATTTAGAAACGAACATTAATTAAACGCTGTATAACGTCGTTCAGCTAATTTTTTCTTTTTTTTTTTTATTTAATAAAGAATAAACAACGTTTAAGGAAGATATAAATTTTAATATTTTAAATAGTTCAATTTTTAGTCTTACAGTATATACGAGTACATTAATTATTATTATTAGATGTCTTTTTATTAATCAAAACAGTTACAAACGGATTAATAGTAAAAATAAATCAGTTGCTAACAATCACCAATAAACAGTTAAAATACAATTCAACAAATATGCAAATTCACAAGTAAAAATTAATAGCTGAATAATACTCAAATTTTAATAGTTTCACGCCTTTTTATCAGTTTTTACGCATCTTACATAAAACTTAACATCAGTTAAAGGTGAAACGTTTGAATGGTGATTACGCAACGCCACATGCTCCCCCGCTGAACTAGTCCCTCTGATAATAGGGGCGTAGCTGATCAATATGGGCTCGAAAATGCTTAGTAGGGTCGTCCTTATCTTGTAAGTTCACCGTTACAGGTGTAGTAAATTCTATGATCCGACGTGGTGAAGACCATCTTTTTTTAAATTTTGCTGTGGTAGGCTCCAGTGGATTGTTCTGAATGTTTTCCTTTTGTAACACAAGCTGTCCCTCAATGTAAGGAACAGGTCGACGACGATGATTATAATACCTTTCCATCTTGCTTTTAGCAGCTTCAAGGGATCTTTGAACTTCCTGTTTACTCGATATCATCTGTTCGCCAGTAATGTCATGAAGATGCCACTGGTGTTCCAGCGCATGAGGAATTTCTCGTCCTAGAAACAAGGCCGCAGGAGTACTATTTGTTGCTTCAGTGACAGTTGAGTTGTGTGATAGCGCAACTAGGCGAAGTTTCTGATCCCAATTCCGATGTGATGACGTCATTTCATTTAGCAACACGGCTAGACTGCTCTTGATGTTTCGATTTATTCTTTCTGCAAGATTTCCTTGAGGGCGATATGGGGTTGTAGTAACGTGTCGAATTCCCCAAGCCAAACACATATTCTTAAATTTTGCAGATTTGAAGCAGCGAGCGTTATCTGAAATCAAAAATTCTGGAGGACCGTATCTTGAGAAAATGTCGTGGATCAATTTTGTGCAGGAATTTTCAGCTGTTGCTCGGCGAGTAGGAATTAGTTCAATCCATTTTGAATATGCGTCGACCAGCGTCAGTATGTATTGGTAACCGCCAGACGAGCGGGTAAGAGGACCCACATAGTCTATATATATTTTTTCCCAAACGCGAGTTGGCGTATCAGTTACCATATTTCCATATTTACCTTGGCTGAACGGCTTACAGCTCTGGCAAGAGTCGCAAGATCTTACGTAACCAGACACGTCTTTGAACAACTTGTGCCACCAAAATATTTTAGCAATACTCCGATAGGTTTTTGTGATGCCCGGATGACCCGCAGTTTCCATATCATGATAATAATGAAGAACCATATTTCGAACCGCAGCAGGAACAACGACTTTCTTCAAACGTCTTCGACCGACCAAGCGCACCAGTAAATCTCGATGAAGGGCAAACCCTTTGACATCTTCACCCGCAGTTAAGCGCTGCAAGATGAGGTTTGTTTCTTGATCTTGATTCTGATGTTCTTTAATAGTTAAAAACGATTGAGGAATCTTTTCAAGTAGTAGAATTTCGGTGTCGATATGTTGTTCATCTCCAAATAGTCGACTTAAACAGTCAGCTACGGGATTTGATTTTCCAGGAATATGTTCAACGTCGAACTTAAATCTTGATAAGCGGAGAACCCATCGGCCAATTTTTCCTAGCTGCTTCGGATGCCTAAAAAGCCACGATAGTGAGGCGTTATCGGTTTGAAGAATGAATGACTGTCCTTCTAGATAGGTCTCAAACTTCTCAATTCCCCAAACAGCGGCAAGAGCCTCGCGTTCATATATAGGATATTTAATTTCAGCGGCAGTTAGTCGACGGCTAGCGTAGTGAATAGGTCGAAGATTGTTTTCACATTCCTGGAGTAGAACAGCGCCCAATGCTACATCTGAGGCATCAACTTGCAGCACAAAGCGTTTGTTAAAGTCAGGAAAGGCCAATACTGGTGGAGACGATAAACAACGTTTTAATGTGGTAAAGGCCTCTATTTCTGTTTCGCCCATATGAAATTTAACAAACTTCTTTTTCAGATGGTTTAATGGAGCACAAATCTCAGAAAAATGGGGTATGAAACGGTTGAAGAAACCCACCATACCTAAGAAACGCTCAAGCTCCTTCTTATTCTTCGGTATGTCCATCTGATCTATAACTATCGCCTTATCCGGATCCAACTGAAGTCCATTTTCTGAAATTATGTGTCCTAGATAGTGTACACGACTCATGCATAGCTTGATCTTCGATGGATTTGCCGTGAACCCCACCTGGCGTAGTCGAGTGAAAACTGTACTTAGTTGCTTAAGATGATCGTCGAAATTTGTATATAATAATATCGTCAAAGTAAGGATATACATAATGATGAATAAGATCAGCAAACATATTGAAAATAATACGGTTGAGAGCTTGTGGAGAAACGCACAAACCAAATGGAGTATACTTAAACTGGAAAGCGCCATTAGGTACTAAAAATGTAGTGTAGCCCTTTGAATCTTCAGTTAAGGGGATCTGATAGAATGCCGAGTTGAGATCTATTACAGTAAATATTCTAGATCCGTGAAGTGTTTGGAAGACGGCTTCAATCGATGGTGAAGGAAAACTATCGTATACAATTTTCTTATTCAATAGTCTGTAATCGACACACAAACGATGCGTTCCATCTTTCTTCGGAATGAGGAAGGCTGGCGAACCATATGGTGAATTGGAAGGTTCGATCACGCCCTCATTTAGCAGTTTCTTGATGTGTTCTCTCATCTGATGCGCTTTTGGAGGAGACAGCGGATACGGTGGTTTTCTTATTGGAATGTCGTCCATAAGTTGAATTTTATAATGATATTTATGGGTTCTACCGATGTTCTCAGTGACCACGTCGTTAAATTCCTGAAGTAAAAGAATAAGTTGTTCGTTCTCTTCCGATGAAAGGGCAGCTGGAAATTCGAAACCAACGTAATTGCTGATTACCGAATGACTATCTTGATTTTCAACTGGAATTCGAATGGCTGAATTAAAATCGAACTGAAGTTGCTTATGGTTAAGGTTGACGATAATACCACAATCTCTTATGACATCAACTCCAAGGATGACATCGTACGGTAACTCCGAGGCAACTAAGAAATGCTTCTTCCAAGTAAAGGGACCAATTTTCAAAATTGCTTCAAGTCTGTGTTGAACATGCAGGGTTGAACCATTGGCTGTGCCACAATTAACGTGATAATGTTGAAGATCTTCTGGTAGAAATGATATTTGTTTTAATAGTTTTGTTGAACAGAATGAATGAGAAGCACCGGTATCAATTAAACAAAAAACATGACATTTATTTATAGATATTTGGATGAAAGGCAGTTTACTTTTCACCTTAGAGGATAGTAGTGCTTGCAGGACTGGATTATTAAAGAGAAATTGGAAGGAACCAGTCGACTCTCCCAAACATCTCAGTTTTCCTGCTCATTCTGATCAGATTCTTCTAATAAACTATCTTTGGCTTGAGTACGGCAATATGCATCAGAGTGGCCGTGTTTCTTACACTTAGAGCAAAAATATTTTGATGTCGTCGCTGTATTTTTTGATGTCGCACCAGCTGCAGTACTACAACGGTGTGCTAGATAAGCTTCATGTCGATGTTGCGCCGCGCGAGTTTGTAAAGCTAACGTTCGAAGCTCTTGAAAAGTTGTGGGTTTAGTACCGAATCTCATATGTGAGAATGTATCGTCATTGACATGGTTCATTACAATTGTTATTAACTCTGCATCTGACATTGGTATATTTAAAGCCTTAGTTTTAACGGAAATATCTTCTACAAATTCAGGAAAGGTTTCGTTAGGTCGTTGCCAACGTTCAATAAATTCTGTTTTCAATCTGTGCAACTCAATATCAGTAATAAGTTCGTTAAGTAATACTTCTTTAACCTGTAACCATGTATTCAGTGTAACCGCTCGCTGTGTCCACCATTGACGTAAATAACCCTCACATTTTGAAAGGAGCAAATATATTAACTGCTTTTCTTCTAAAAAATGTAACTGATTTACGGAGTCAATCTCTTGTATGAAGTTAACGATTGCTTTGGAATCTAGACCAATGCACATCGGTATATTTGTGAGCCATTCCTTAGGCTTTAATCCACAACGTCCAGGCGTATTCAGTTCTTGTGCTGGTTGAATATGAACGCGTTCAGGATTAGGTACCGCTTCTCCTTCCGGAAAACGCTGAGATATAGCTGTTAATGTTCTTTGAATGCTTTGCTGTTGAGTTGCTAATCCTGCAATAGCGTGGACAATGTCTCTTTGCCAGCGATTGTTTTCTGGATGTTGAATCGGCGTTGATTGTAGATTAATTCCAATATCTTCGTTAACAACGGAATTGTGGAGCGTTACCGGTGGTTGATCGGCGTTGTTGTTTGAAATATTTGTATTCGAAGCCATACGATTTGAAGGTGGTCCACGACGGCGTCTATCTTCACTCGTTAAACGTGTGGGTGAACGATCCATTGGCATAATCACAAAAATTTATTATTATTTTTTTTTAATTTTAAAAGATTTTAATATTATCGACGTGTTTTAATGATAAATTTTTATGTACAACTCTTATGTAACTTCAGTTAAGTTGGTTAAGGTGCTTGCTTTTTCTTGCGTAATGGCGTTAGAAGTATAACTATAATTTAATATCTGATTTAAAACTGTTGTATCTATATTTATTTTACAAATAATTATTTTATTTTAATCGTTTATTTATTAATTTTAAATGTATTCGCGAATATGATTATTTGATCAAACTTGCTCTGCTACCATTTTTGTAACGTCGTTCAGCTAATTTTTTCTTTTTTTTTTTATTTAATAAAGAATAAACAACGTTTAAGGAAGATATAAATTTTAATATTTTAAATAGTTCAATTTTTAGTCTTACAGTATATACGAGTACATTAATTATTATTATTAGATGTCTTTTTATTAATCAAAACAGTTACAAACGGATTAATAGTAAAAATAAATCAGTTGCTAACAATCACCAATAAACAGTTAAAATACAATTCAACAAATATGCAAATTCACAAGTAAAAATTAATAGCTGAATAATACTCAAATTTTAATAGTTTCACGCCTTTTTATCAGTTTTTACGCATCTTACATAAAACTTAACATCAGTTAAAGGTGAAACGTTTGAATGGTGATTACGCAACGCCACAACGCATTATTATTACTGTTAGCAATATTAAAATAATTTCGAGAACATTAAATAATTATTGGTTTCAGCAAGCTTAAGGTAGTTGCCTCTAGATTGCAAAATTTTAAGAAGTGTTTAAAATGAATTGAATGCATAATACATAGAAAATTAAAATTTAAAGACGATTGACTACACCAAACCTGAGATAATTCAATTAAACCATCTCTATGAAAAACTCATACTACTAGATATATAGACCAGTAAAATGAAGATGATTTGATCCTAAACATTTCCTCAAAATCGCAAAAAGGTGCAAATTTGAGGAAACATTTATGTATGATACACAATCTGTCAAAATTGCACCTTTGTGCGATGATTGGAAAAAGAGTTAAAAAATTCATCATCAGTTTTTTGCTTGTATTTTGTCAAAATGCAATATTGTAACCATGGAAAAAATTTCGAATTAGTGGAAACTGAAAAATTGTCTTGTTCTGTTTTTTATCAATATTTAGCTACTATTTTATTTCATTAAAAACTAAACTGGCAATGAATATACTAAATAAATAGTTTCGTTACGTATAAACATACAAATAAATAACTGGTTCATTATTATACTTGAAACACCTTTTGTTGACGTTATAATGCAATATTAGAAAAATGCATTATTCAACAAAAATGACACTGCCGGGACTCAAATCTTCTACTGTCGCGGCGGCTGAATTAATAATCAGTAATTAATAATTCAGACGCCGCGATAGAGGAAGATTCGAGTTTTAGTCCCGACAGTGACATTGCTTGAATGATACATTTTTCTAATATTGCATTACAACGTCAAAAGTGAGTGTTTTAATAATATAGCAAACTATAGCTATTTATTTGTTTAAATATTTTAATTGGATAACATAATTGAGCAATGAAAAGCAATATCTGAATATTAAATTATTTATAACTAACTGTAAGCATTTTTACGTTCAATGGGTATTTTTAATATCAGTTATAAAAAATGTAACATTGTCTGTATATTTTATTACACAATACTATTTGTTATTTAATCTCAATTTAGTTTTTCGGAACACCAATTTCACTGCTCAATACTTTTATCTAGGGGTCAAATAATTTTTACCCGAATTTTATCTGCATAATGTCAAATTCACTATGTACTTACATCATACATTGTTGATTTAAAAATATGCTTCAAAAGTTTTTTGATATAAATATTTATTAGGTAATGCGCCTTATAAATAAAAAAAATGAAGTAAAACTTCTTTTAATTTGTTTTTACCACTGACACTTTTTGGGAAATTTTCACTCACAAATTAAATCACTCGTAAATTAAATTACGTTGGTTATGCTTATTGGTTTAGGTCAGTAGCTATGTTTCACTTTTCGTTCAAGATGGTTTCTACAGATGCGTTGTGATGTCTCCATCTGTCAGTCGATGCGTTTAAATAGCGGAAACCGATCACAAAATTGGTTTGCGTCCATAGCTTAGTTTTACTTTTGGTTCATGCGTTTTGATGCCGCCATCTGTCAGTCGATAGCAGAAACTGCGTAAAGACTTCCGTTCGAACATTTTCGTCCGAAAAAAGATCTGAGTTACTCTCAACTCGCACCTAAAGAAGTCTTATTTAAAAAAAGTGATATAATAAATTACGCATACGTACTATTATTTTTTTTTATTTGCGTTTCTTTTAATACTCTGTACATCATGATTCTAACAATGATAATATGATTAATTTATCTACTATAATTGTCGCCGCCTTCTTGGTGTTCAACTGGACGTTAATAAATTGTCCAAGTTTTTATGTGAGTAAAAACAAATATAACAATTTATTTACGGGTAACTATTAGTGATGTGTCGGATCGTTAAAAATGTATATCCGCGGATACGGATCTGAATACAGATATTTAGTTTCAAGTTCCGCGGATACGGATACGGATCTTAACTTTCTTAGAGTACGCGGCGGTAAATATTGCACATCGACCTTTGGAAAGAGACTATCTGTTATGGGAAAAAGTTATTGACCTCTGTAAGAGTTAACTCTCATAACAGATTGTCTCTTTCCAAAGATCGATGTGCAATATCTCATTATAAAGATAGTTTTTTAGTACCTTTGAGTTATGTACTATTAGTATGGTACTCACTACGATAAATGTTTGCAATATAAAGGTGCCAAATACGATTTTAAAAAATATAAAATAAACTGAATGGAATTTTAATGTTTTTCATTATTACTTTATCACCTATATATATAAAATTTCATCTATGAATTGAAAATTTATAAGGTAAAAGATCCGCCAAAAACTAACGGATACGGATCTTTCTTCTCCCTCGGATATCCACGAATACGGATACGGATACGGATATCCGGCACATCATTAATAACTATTCAGCGTTTTTGATTCTAGGTAATAATAATAATATAAATATGTATGTCCTAAAATAATCACAAAGTGAATTCTACTTGAAATATTAACTTATTCCATTAATATGAAAATTATATCTTTTATTTGTTGAGCAAACAGAATTATTCAATTTAACTACAATGAACACCTGCTAAATATTGTAGATGGTTTGATATCAACCGGTCAGTAAACAAATTACTTATAATGGCATTTTCATTTAGATATTTTTATTTAGTGGACACCCTAGGATTTTTTTTACGAAATATAAATATAATTATTAAAATCGTTTTCGAGAAAATTTCAAATAAACTGCTGTTTGGTATCGACTGACAGATGGCAGTATCAAAACCCATCTCTAGAAACCATCTTGAACGAAAGGTGAAACAGCTACGGACGCAAATAAATTCTGTGATCAGTTTCAGCTATTTAAAGACATCGACTGACAGATGACAGCATCAAAACGCATCTGTGGAAACCAGCTTGATTGAAATGTTAAACGTAATTACGGACGCAAACCAATAAGCATAGCCAACGCAATTGAATTTACGAGCGATTTTATTCGTGACTGAATATTTCCAAAAAATGAGAATAGTAAAAACAAACTAATAGAAGTTTTTTTTGCAAAATATATGTAGATCTTAAACTAATCTCTGTGTGCTCGTTGTTTGTTTATTGTATTACCAATCATTTTCTTTATCTGGTGTGATTTTTGTACGAAAAGAAAAGATCATACTTATACGAAATTTCCCGAACATCCCTTATGTCAACAGTAATACAATCAAGCGTAGTTTTCCTTTCATTCCAGAAATTTCATTTATTCCATAAGAAGTGCGAGGCGGCCTTTTCCTTGGCGATCGCTAGATTACTTTCTCCACACGTTTGTTTGCCCTTCGTGACGTCGGTTGGGTTACTCCGTCAATTTAATTGAATGGAAAAACGAAGTCAGCGGTTCGCTGAATACTCGCTAATTTACGACATGCTGCATGTGTTTTTTTAATCTTTGTTGAAAATCTCTTTTTACATATTTTGTATTTTTAATGTTTCGCATACTTATTACTTGATTAATAACACTTTTATAATAATTATGTAAACTTTTATTTTTGAAGGAAAACATTTTGTAAAAAAGGTCTCTAATACAAAGAATAAAGATAAAAATACAAATAAAAATACAGGCGTTCATAATTTGTAGTAAATAATATCTGTTAATTTCTAATTTATAGTCAGCAATAATAATCCTCCAAATAGAATTTTTTTCTTATTGGACCTGAGATATAGAATCAATACATTTTTCAGTTTATTTCTTTGAAAAAGTAGTACATAATATGAACAAATAGATATTACCTAGATATCGGGTCCATCTTGACAATAATACTAATAACAAAAATCGCAGAATTGTGGACTAAAATATTAAGTTCATTTAGTATACGACGTTTCCTCTATAGATTTAGACTTTTTCAAGGACAGAAAATTAAATGAAAATTTGATTTAAATTTCTGCACTTACTTGAAAAAGTTTCAATCTATAGACGAAACGTCGTACACTAAATAAATCTAATACTTTAATCCACAATCCTGCGGTTTTTGTTATTATAAAAAATAGAGCTTAAAAAAACTCAAAAAGCCCTTTTTTATAGCAATGTGGACTATAAAGTATAAATAGTTTTTAAATATAAAGATTGTGTTCAACACCGATAGGAAGTCATCGAACTCAATATAATTCTGTTTTTTATTTAGCTTAAAATGAGAATAGCTTATTAAATTAAATTATATCGAGTTGGGAGACTTCCTATTGCTGTTGAACAAAATCTTTATATTTAAAAACTATTTTATACTTTATAAATTGTTTTATGTTATTTAGTTCACATTAATATTAAAGAGTGTTTTTTTAAGAGCTTTTTTAAACTATAGTTTTAATTATAACCCTAAAAACCAACACTCAAATAACTTTGTATAGATATACAAATAATTATCTAAATTATTGTGTTGTCATGAGTTCTTCATACGTGTGTAAAATTTCAAATTATTCAGACGTCTGGAAATAGCTGAAAACTAAATTAAAAGATTTCATTACATTGACATACATACGCGTTACATAATACATACATGCACACATACACATACAGGTGAAGTTAATAAAAGTGTGTTAAAAATGGTTACACTGTTGGGATCAGCAAGTTTTTTTCGATTAATCTGTAATAAAAATTTTTTTGATTTAAAAAATGAAAAAATATTATTTTGAAAAATATATTTGCATTAAAATGTGCAATTAATATCAATTTAAAAAAATGTTTCGGTATAACATTTTAAAAACTGGATAGCAATTTTTATGCGCAGCTGGTGGAAATAACGGGTCATATTTTTTAAGATTTTAATTTATCTTAAAAATACATTATTATGCAATTCCAGAAGATTTTTTTTTCAGTGTACTAAAATGTGTTAGGAAGAGTTAAAACTGAAAAGCACATTCAGTTTATAAAGATAATAAAAATAAAATGTTAACAAAAGTTAAAACATGAAAATTATCGTCACTAATCACCTTTGCTTCCACCATCTGCACCTATTCATGTTCTTAGAAATCTACAATTCGTTTCAATTTTGTTGAGGAAATGTAACAATTTTTAACAATAACCATGTTAGTTCGTCAATTTGCAGTAATTTAGATACAATTTTATTATCATGTAAAAACTAGTTTATTGAACATAAAACCAATTATCTTAAAATAGAGTTCTTTAGAGAGCAGTAGCCTTTTGTCGCTGTGCAGTGTTTTGCTACAATATTTTACTCCGATAATATCTGAAGTATTTTGTATTTATAGGCACGTATATATTATATATCTCCTTCTATCTTCATAACATTTCAGCATGCATCGTAAAAATATAATGTTACATTTGTAACATCAATAAATTTTATACTACTGTTTTGTCATATTTTATATTTGAGATATGCACACATATATATTAGAGATGGGACAAATTTTTCGATAACTGGTATTTTTAAACTGTTCCGCGCACGGAACGATAACAAGATTTGACAAAAATATCTGTTACTGAAGTCACGATAGAGATGGATTACGCGATAATCCTCCGAAGTTAACCCGTTCAGCACCACGGTTACAGCCTCTTTGACCTCCTCTACGCCGCCTTGATGAGTTCTCTTGAGGTGTGACTTCAGCTTGGGGAATAAAAAAAAGTCGCAGAGGGCAATATCGAGGCTAAAGTGTTGGATGCGGCAACGTTGGAATGTTTTTTTTTGCCAAAAACTCTTGCACAATAAACTAGGAATGGGCCGACGCGTTGTTGTGATGCAAGATCCAATCGTTTTCGAAGTTTCGGATCGCACACGGAAAAGGCGTGACCGTAGTCGCTCCAGAAAGCCAACATATAAAACTGTCCAGTCACTGTCTGGCCGGCACGATGAACGATGCCGCAGATATCAAAAAAAAAAAACGATCAGCTTTGCCTTCAGTCCTCGCTTTAGTTGATCGTTCCCCACCCTTATCCACCCACTGTTGACTTTGTTTACAATTCTCGGGATCATACTCAAATATCCAGGTCTCATCTCCAGTGACTCGTCCAGTCTGCAATTTTCGAAGAATTTCCGCCAGATTTCACTAAAAATTGAATCACAATACGTTGTTTGCAATATGAATCACTCATTTTCACGACGTTACAAAAAAAGTTTATGTCCAAAAATACGCCCAAAACACAAACTAAACATGCTATCAACTTCTGCCCTTAGACTGAAACTGAAAGGAAGGGTCCCCCCTCAGATGTTGACGAACGACACAGTATTGCACGTTCCCGAGTTATGACTAAATTCCCGGAACTTAATTGCCACACCTTATGTCTATGTATGTAATAAGTATTTCGACTAGAACGTGTTATTACAAAATAATATATATTTGAAACTAGTATTTCTATTACTGGAACATGTTGTTACTGTTACATAAAATATTACGGAATCCCCATCTCTAAAATATATTATTTCTTTTCAAGGTCGATACTTTGCGTGTAAATTGTGAACAAGTCTCATGAACTTAGACACGAAAGTTTGGTAGCTATGGCGTGCAATGCAAAATCGAAAAAAAAATGAACGTAAATAATAAACAGTGATTTTCAACTGTTTTTATGTACATATACCCTGGTATATTGTATTTTAAAAAGTGATCTTTGACCTAAATTAGTACCATTCTTCCTTGGGCATGTGGAATGGTAAGAAATCATTGTGTTTACGATGTTAAGTGAATCTAACGGTCGAAACATTTCAAGATAATACACTTTTAATTACTAATTTAGCTAGTCGCTTACTAAAAGCGTATCAATTAAAGGTCCGCACATTCTATTTCCGCATTTGGAAAGCAAAAAAAAGAAGAAAAAAGGTCCTCACATTCTATTTTCGCATTTGGAGAGCAAAAAAAAGGTCCTTAGGTCCTTTTTTCGTCTGTTCTGGCCCTTGCTATTTCTTTAACCAAGACGTGCCGACAAGCAGCCAAAGAAATTTAGTTGTCAAAAAAATGAATCAAACATAGATGAAAAGAATAACAACGATAATACACTAAGCGCTATGAAACTTTTTTGTATTTGTTATTTTTAGTTATTTTGACGTCCATAATAATCTGTCACGTGCCACCTGTGGCACATGTGCCTTAGGTTTGCCACCCCTGATCTATGGCCACGAGAAAATAATAAGATGAGATCTGAGGTCAAACTTAGTATTTCTGGTATAATGTTAAAGGCAACATTCCACTGAATTTTCCTGCAACATCTCAGATAATGTTAATTAACAATATATAATATTCTGTATTATGTAGGTCATGTGTTTGGTACCATTTGGTATGTAAAATATGCATAAATGTTGCACACTATATATACAGATGTTCCAAAAATATTTGCACATAACATCGTTCTCAGATTTACGCGTCGAGTAGCGTATCACTGCACAAGGAAATTTTTTTCACCTTCAAAACGCAAATATTTTCTTAAGTAAGTATGTAGGCATGAATATAATTACTTGTTTTTTTCTGATCGTTAATGAAGACCTATGCTGGGTTGTAGAAAGGGTTGTTAAAAAATCTGATTTGACAATGACTTTAGATAGTGAACAATGAACATACATATTTATCGATATGAAAAGCATATTAGAGTTTTAAATCGATCCTGCTCGAAAAATAATTGATTGATTGAAACTATATTTCTTTTAAATCGTGTATACAATATACACAGGTATTAGCTGGCCATACACACACAGTTCGATCTGCCGGTTTGGAACGGCGCGGTTCAAACGTGCGTATTTATCTGTCCGTTTGTGGGGTATGCACGCGCCAGATTTAACCGGCCCAGACTAGTCTGCCAGTTTGCACTGCCATGGAGAAAACCGTCGCCGCCCACAAACGGGCAGTTTTGTTTTAAAGTTCTAACTGCGACAAATCAACATGTGTTCTGAAGGTGTTGTTGGAATTATAGAGATTTATAAACAGCATCCGGCCAGCGTCCTCTAGAAGTCTAGACCAATTTCTTCTCTCATTACAGTATTTTTTTTCGTGAGGGCACCTCTTACTAAATTTAATAAAAGGCTGTAGTATGTGTTTATATCCATTCTTAAAATCGCCCGGGTCATTTTCTCTTAACTTCTTTAATAGAACACTATGGCTGAGTTGTTTTTTTTTTTTAAGCGAATAACTTTTAACACATTTAGAACGTCGCTTTCTTATACCCGTATTGGCCATTAGTTCCATTTTAATTATTGCACAACTAAAAGCTAATTTTTTTTTATTACTTAACATTTCAGCAGTTGACTAAGTTTAACTTTTATAAAAACCGTGCACTTTTTATAAGTCAAATAATTATTTACCTGCAGTTCACTTCAGTGATAGATTTACGCCTAGGCCCGTGAGGCCCGTCAAGACGAAATTCCATCCATACGGTTGAATCTGTGGATAAATCTGCCAGTTTCTCCCACTAACGTGCAGTTTGGCATGTGACAGACCGCCCGGTGCCAGGTTGATGCGTAGATTTTTGTTTCACGTTAGTGGGTGGCAACGGTTAAAACCGACATGCCGGCGTGACGCATCAAACCGGCAGACTTATCTGTGCCGGTTAAAACTGCCGGTTCAATCTCTCTGTGTGTGGCCAGCTATTTAGCGTCGTTTTCTTGTAGTTTCCACTTCGAAACAACGTTTATCTACGCTTTTTGACCAAAATTTAGCTTGAAAAGCGGTCTTTTTCTATATAGAATAATCATTTGTTTTTGGGTGAGTACAATCTAATGTTCTAGATGATAGGAAGTTTGAATACGACATTAGACTGCTCCTGATCTATGTTAAATCAATTTTTTTGACAATCCTTTCTGCAACCCAGCAATAGATTGTTGAACTTTCGAAGGCTTACAGCTGTTAAATGATTTATTTTATTTTTGGTGCATACACGGTAATGATCCGAGTTGTCTAGCGTTCATAATCTACTATTTGTTAGAGTACGCGCGGCGGAAGATGAAGCCACCGCTTCATAGTAACGTGAATGCATTGCTTGCTATTGGCTGTTTCGGAGATCCATGTGCGTCGAGTGTTTTCTAGAGACGTGGAATTTTAAACAATAATAATTCAAAAAATATATGAATTGTTTATGCGGGCAAGTAGGCGCTCACTAGCATATTATTGATGACGTGTCTGGCTTCATCTCTCACCGCGGGCACTCTTATCTAATAAATGCCGAAAGTTGTTATTTTTTTCTTGGATATCAACTCTACCATATTATGTACACAGAATATGTATCTGCTACAGTCATTGTAAGGTTTTGCGGTAACCAAAGTTTCAGATGGTGGCAAAGCTAAAGAGGGAAGGCTTAAAGCTAGAGCGTGTTTTAGATTTAAGGGGGATAACACACTTCTCTGCAGGGCCGGATATAGCCTTTAAGCGCCACAAGGATTCTAGTCTCTTGGAGATGTTCTACCTTACTTTTATTGCTCTCATTTGTCATTACAAAGACCGTGGCAGAGAAACAGAGAACATGTATGACGTCTTCTATCATGTTTGAGGCTTCTAAATAGTGTATACCAGAGACAGAGAATAAACTACGTTCGGGCCATTTTTTGCTCCAACAATTTTTTCCAGTAATTGGCGTTTTTTAAATTGTTTACAATAACATGCAGGTAAGTTCGAACAATTTTTCTGGGTTCAAACACTGATTAAAAAATTACCATTACTGAAAAAAATGGTCCTAACGTTATTAATAGCATTTCTTCTTCTTTTTCTAATGAGCCAATAAAAAACATGAGTTATTAAAAGAACAAATGAAGTTATCATTCGTATCTCGAAGGAGACGTCATCTATTTAAAATGCATTCAGGTAACTGAATTTAATCTTCGTTTGTTCAAAATCTCAAATCTCCGATAGTTCTTCACCGATTGATTTGAAAATAATATGACCCAACGTTGCATTTGAATACGCGCGTGTGTTTATATACCTATTATGTAGTTGCCACACCTATGACGGGTAAAAAGATGCTTTCTTTATAAAACAGCGCCATCTGTTAAACGTTAAAGTAACACACGTTATACTAAATATTTTTTGGTAACGGAAACTCCACCTATTCAGTACAGCGTCATATTGTTGGATGTTAAAGCAACTCAAGTTATACTGAATATTTGCGGCAATGGAAGCGCTATCTGTTGAACATAACAGCAACACACGCAAACCAGACTGAGCCACTGAAGACGCTTGGCCGGGTACAGCTAGCTTAGAATAAAGTATAAAATAAAAGAAATATTTTTTTTAATATACGACGTTTTAAAAGCGAACTAAAATGTATAAAATAATTTCTTTACAGACAGATTCTTCACTTGTAGGATTTGAAACGAAAAACGTGGGGCTCATTATTAGTTTTATCTCCTAAATAGATTTTTTTAGTGATAGCTATACACTCTACACTTCTTATAATATGACGGTCGCATCCTACAAGTTAAAAATCTGTTTGTAAAGAAATTATTTTATACCTTTTAGTTCGTTTTAAAAACGTGGTAGTATATTTAATTTCTTTTTATTTCCTTTAGTATTTTCTTGTATTGTCATCTAATTCTGAGTTATGTTAAAAATTTCAAGTCTCATCGGTAGGTTAGTTTAAAATCAATTACAAAACTCCACCCGGACAGACATACAAGCGAGTTAATAAAAACGTGGTAAAATGGGACACCGTGTATAAACCAATCTATACAAATCACCTGCAGCAATGCAGACTTAATAAAGGCTCACCAGTTCGTGTTCAATTTATTTTGACTTTTGACATTTATCCCAAAAGCTTATGTGTTCTGTAGGGTAGACTTTATAGTCGGATTAATTTCACTTTATGACTTCCAAATTAGTTGTTAAAAATGCATTGTTTGCAGCACTGCATGTTATTTATCACAAAACAGTAGTTTGCCATAAAGTTTCGTACCATCATTTTTATTTTTTACAGCGTCATTAATAAGAGTGCTTCATTTGTCATCTTTTTATGTATTAATAATGTTTACTGCATCGTTACCTACATATTTTAAAGTTTACATGAATATTCCGGGCTGCGTCAAAACTGACTTCAGTGAAAATATTTGAATTCATTGGAAATCCAGATAAATAATAAGCGGGGTAGCGTAGTGGTGAGTACACTAGACTCGCATTCGGAAGGTACCGGGTTCGAATCCCGGCGGAGGCAGATGTGACTGGGACTTTTTCCTACTCGCCGAGGAGCGGTTATTCCTCTACCGACTATCTTGTTGAGGTTTTCCATGGTTTCCCTCAATAATTTCAGATAAATATCGAGATGGTTCCTTATTCAAGGCCATGGCCGATTACCTGTCAAACTCCTATGCTCAAAACTTGCCTCCCTTATTCTAATTTTCTAAAAATTTTCTTTATTCGCCCATTGATATTGCAAGTTGAAGTTCTAAATGTAAAAAATAACGAGAAGTGTGGTAGATGAAAAATAGTAATAGTGCGAATGGCGTCTGTTATGACACAAAGTCGAGAAACGGACGTTAAACGAATTGTTATTATATTATTATTATAATAAATAATACACACAAATTGGTAACGGGAATTTGGACAAAAAACTTTTATTATTTAATGTTCATCTAATTATTCTACAACGTTTCGTTAAGTATCTTAACTTTTTCAAGTAGGTACTCAATTAGTTCATTAAAAGTCGACTGTAAGTTGTAATCGTTGAAATTAATAAAGTAGATCATACTTACCTATACTACATATTACCAGATATTACCCCATATTGAATATATGTTTTTTTTTCTTTGATGCTGAGCACTTATATATTAAAAAAAAAAATAAAGTAGATTCTTTTGTTATGAAACATTCATCACAATATTTTTTGGCCATATAATAACTTGAATTGTTTTTAAATTTTATATTATTTATAAACCAAACACTAATGAACTGCAATTATTATGCAAAGATAAATCAACAATCAATAGATGCAATGCAAAGCCAGATTTGGACAAATGACGCCAGAATGATTCGTTTTCGCGATATCGGCGACAGATATTCGTGTTCGCATCCGCGAATGTATAAAAATTGGAATTCGTGGCGTCACTAGTAGATATATACATGTATTAAATGCTCTAATAAAGTATGATAATGTTGTCAAAGCTTATATTCTTCACGGGAATAACTTCTTGGGGTACGCTTAAAGTTGAAGAGACACCTGCTGTTATATTGCACAGCCGCATTGTGCGTTAACTGTTCACATAAAAAATTATCGAGCGTAATTTTTTGTCAAGCAATAAAAAGTTCACAGAAGTTTTTCTTTCGTATATTTTTCGTAAGACGTCACTCACAAAAGGATGCTTAATGTAATTTATGCATGTTTTTATACGGAAGATGAAAACTCGTATAGTGTATAGTGTATATCTAACAAAAAAAAGTAGTATTTCTAAGGTAATTGCACAATAGCTTATTGAGGTTAATGGAATAACAAAGCTAAAGATATTAAAAATAACAAGATTTTATGTGAAAATGGTTAAAGGTCATTTATTAAAGGGTCACATCACTAAATGAACGTTTTTTAAGGAATTTGTTTAGGGTGTATAAAGTTAACTTAAAAAATAACCAGTGGGAGTATATGCCCAAGTAATTCAAGAATTACAAGGCGCGAAATTTTACATCATACACCCCGGTGTTTTGTTTGAAAATCGGTGTATATTTAACGTTCAGCACAGAATTGTTTTTTTAAAAACTCCACATTAGCCCCTTCCCGTTTCACTGCGAGACAATTCGCATTCCCGTTTATCGTTCACCCCGGAATTGTTTTTTTAAAAACTCCACATTTGCCCCTTCCCGTTTCACTGCGAGACAATTCGCATACTCCTTTATCGTTCACCCCGGAATTACAATTCGCATACCCGTTTATCGTTCACCCCGGAATTATTTTTTTAAAAACTCCACCTCTGCATCATCGCGTTTCACTGCGAGACAATTCGGATACCCCTTTAACAAAAAAAACTTAGTCCGCCTTCTTTAGAAGTTCGCCATATTGAATTTAGAGTGACGTCACTTTATTTTTCGAGTTATTCTCAACAAGCCCTTTCATTTGATACCCATATTGTAGGAAAGCATAAAAAACTTAGTCCACCATCTTTAGAAGTCCGCCATATTGGTTTTAGAGTGATGTCACTTTATTTTTCGAGTTATTCTCAGCAAGCCCTTTCATTTGATACCCATATTGTAGAAAAGCATAATAAACTTAGTCCGACATCTTTAGAAGTCCGCCATATTGGATTTAGAGTGACGTAACTTTATTTTTCGAGTTATTTTCAGCAAACCCTTTCATTTGATACCCATATTGTAGGAATGCATAATAAAATTAGTCCGCCATATTGGATTTAGAGTGAAGTCACTTTATTTTTCTAATTATTCTCAGCAAGCCCTTTCATTTGATACCCATATTGTAGGAAAGCATAATAAAATTAGTCCGCCATCTTTAGAAGTCCGCCATATTGGATTTACAGTGACGTCACTTTATTTTTCGAGTTATTCTCAGCAAGCCCTTTCATTTGATACCCATATTGTAGGAAAGCATAAAAAATTTAGTCCGCCATCATTAGAAGTCCGCCATATTAGATTTAGACTGACGTCACTTTATTTTTCGAGTTATTCTCATCAAGCCCTTTCATTTGATACCCATATTGTAGGAAAGCATAATAAACTTAGTCCGCCATCTTTAGAAGTCCGCCATATTGGATTTAGAGTGACGTCACTTTATTTTTCGAGTTATTTTCAGCAAGCCCTTTTATTTGATACCCATGTTGTAGGAAAGCATAATAAAATTAGTCCGCCATCTGTAGAAGTCCGCCACATTGAATTTAGAGTGACGTCACTTTATTTTTCGAGTTATTCTCAGCAAGCCCTTTCATTTGATACCCATATTGTAGGAAAGCATAACAAAATTAGTCTGCCATCTTTAGAAGTCCGCCATATTAGATTTAGAGTGTCGTCACTGTATTTTTCGATTTATTTACAGCAAGCCCTTTCATTTTATACCCATATTGTAGGAAAGCATAATAAAATAAGTCCGCCATGTTTAGAAGTCCGCCATATTGGTTTTAGAGTGGCGTCACTTTATTTTTCGAGTTATTCTCAGCAAGCCCTTTCATTTGATACCCATGATGTAGGAAAGCATAAATAACTTAGTCCGCCATCATTAGAAGTCCGCCATATTGGATTTAGACTGACGTCACTTTATTTTTCGAGTTATTTTCAGCAAGCCCTTTCATTTGATACCCATATTGTAGGAAAGCATAATAATATTAGTCCGCCATCTTTAGAAGTCCGCCATATTGGATTTAGAGTGACGTCACTTTATTTTTCGAGTTATTTACAGCAAGCCCTTTCATTTGATACCCATATTGTAGGAAAGCATAATAAAATTAGTCCGCAATTTTTAGAAGTGCGCCATATTGGATTTAGAGTAACGTCACTTTATTTTTCGAGTTATTCTCAGCAAGCCCTTTCATTTGATACCCATATTGTAGGAAAGCATAACAAAATTAGTCTGCCATCTTTAGAAGTCCGCCATATTGGATTTAGAGTGTCGTCACTGTATTTTTCGAGTTATTTACAGCAAGCCCTTTCATTTGATACCCATATTGTAGGAAAGCATAATAATATTAGTCCGCCATTTTTAGAAGTCCGCCATATTGGATTTAGAGTGACGTCACTTTATTTTTCGAGTTATTCTCAGCAAGCCCTTTCATTTGATACCCATATTGTAGGAAAGCATAAAAAACTTAGTCCGCCATCTTTAGAAGTCCGCCATATTGGTTTTAGAGTGACGTCACTTTATTTTTCGAGTTATTCTCAGCAAGCCCTTCCATTTGATACCCATGATGTAGGAAAGCATAAATAACTTAGTCCGCCATCATTAGAAGTCCGCCATATTGAATTTAGACTGACGTCACTTTATTTTTCGAGTTATTTTCAGCAAGCCCTTTCATTTGATACCCATATTGTAGGAAAGCATAATAATATTAGTCCGCCATCTTTAGAAGTCCGCCATATTGGATTTAGAGTGACGTCACTTTATTTTTCGAGTTATTTACAGCAAGCCCTTTCATTTGATACCCATATTGTAGGAAAGCATAATAAAATTAGTCCGCCATTTTTAGAAGTGCGCCATATTGGATTTAGAGTAACGTCACTTTATTTTTCGAGTTATTCTCAGCAAGCCCTTTCATTTGATACCCATATTGTAGGAAAGCATAACAAAATTAGTCTGCTATCTTTAGAAGTCCGCCATATTGGATTTAGAGTGTCGTCACTGTATTTTTCGAGTTATTTACAGCAAGCCCTTTCATTTGATACCCATATTGTAGGAAAGCATAATAATATTAGTCCGCCATTTTTAGAAGTCCGCCATATTGGATTTAGAGTGACGTCACTTTATTTTTCGAGTTATTCTCAGCAAGCCCTTTCATTTGATACCCATATTGTAGGAAAGCATAAAAAACTTAGTCCGCCATCTTTAGAAGTCCGCCATATTGGATTTAGAGTGACGTCACTTTATTTTTCGAGTTATTCTCAGCAAGCCCTTTCATTTGATACCCATATTGTAGGAAAGCATAATAAAATAAGTCCGCCATCTTTAGAAGTCCGCCATATTGGATTTAGAATGACGTCACTTTATTTTTCGAGGTATTTACAGCAAGCCCTTTCATTTGATGCCCATATTGTAGGAAAGCATAATAAAATTAGTATGCCATTTTTAGAAGTCCGCCATATTGGATTTAGAGTGACGTCACTTTATTTTTCGAGTTATTCTCAGAAAGCCCTTTCATTTGATACCCATATTGTAGGAAAGCATAATAAAATTAGTACGCCATTTTTAGAAGTCCGCCATATTGGATTTAGAGTGACGTCACTTTATTTTTCGAGTTATTTACAGCAAGCCCTTTCATTTGATGCCCATATTGTAGGAAAGCATAATAAAATTAGTACGCCATTTTTAGAAGTTCGCCATATTGGATTTAGAGTGACGTCACACAGCTAACCATGCATTGTCATCCAAACTTAACGTGTATACAAATTTTCATCTCAATCGGTTGAAGATATCTGCTTCAAAATTACCGAAGGCATTCTTGTCGCTCACTTAGTAATTTAGTCGCTCACTTATTAATTTAGTCACACAACTATTATTTTAATAAATTATTAAAACAGTATCTCATCATCAGTCACCAAGTTTTTTTTTTATTCGACCGTTTTATAATTCTCTTATTATTATTATATAAAACAACATTATAAGAGATATATTCTTTTACGCATGCGCCGATGTTCCCAAAAAACAATAGGCCACTTCATATTTGCATATCAAACATCCTCCCAAAATTTGGTTTCAATCCGCTCATCCGTGGTGTCGGAATGGTAAGAAATGTCAAAAGTGACGTTTGCATATTATGTCAAAGTATGTATTATGTTCTAATAATTAGTTATTCAAATTGTTAACCCAGAAGGCGTTGCATTTCACAAATATTCGAAACGGCATCCGTTTTTGAACAAATGCTATCTTTTAATTTCATTATTGTAATAAATAATATTATCGACCAATTTTATTTTAAGACTGAACATACGTAATTTTTAAATTGCCATGTTAAACCGTGCAACAGAGAGAGATAACCGAAAGATGTTTGCCATCGGTTATATCAGATTGAATTTATTTCTATATAAATGTGTGTAAAAAAACTGATTAGGCAAATTCTGTTGTACGAAATTTATGTAAAATTTTCTCCTCTTTCGTTTAAGACAGGTTTCGAACCGATCTGATTTAAATTGAGCGAGTTATAAGCGAAAAACTTCGTTTTTTCTAAATTGCTCCCCTCTGGAGCAAAAATTCAAAAATCGGGCGACGTTAGGATCTAAGTTACCCGGAGACGAATCGAACAAAAAAAAGTTTTTTAAAATCGGTTAAGGCGTTTGAGCTGTACACAATCCACAAAAAAGCGTGACATACAGATTCACAGATTCACAGATTCACAGACAAAGCGAGTACATATAGGCGCTTTAGCTTACGCTATTCGCGCCTAAAAACGGCATATTATTTATTGATCACTCATGTTTCAAAACTAACAAAAACATATTTTTTTAATAAAATATAGAATATATATAATGAGATTATTAAGTCTTGTTGAAAAAAATGGCGCCTCACTATCGGCATGATAACTACTCGAAATATTAATGGATCTGAAAAATGAAAAAAATATTATTTTAAAATAATGTTAACTTTAATAATCCCATATTTGAATTGTGTATAAATATATCAAAATCTATATAACTATTATATATAAAAACTCAAAATCAAAATTTGTCTGTCCAACAAAACATTTTGAGCGGTAACTCTGCGGTAACTAAGATGAATGTGCGTACTCATGTTCCCACCCCCACATCCGTTCTTTTTGCACCCGGCTGACACCGGGAGGGACCGCTAGTTAGACATAGAAGTTAAATAATATTTATATACAGAAATTGATTTTTTTTTGGAACGTACATTAATTGATAGTTTGAATTTCTTTATATGAGTATCCCAATATTTTATATTCTCTCTGATTATATTATTAATAGAACATCTGCTAATCATTTGTGGATTGAAAGGTTTTCATGTACATTTTAGATTATCGTAATTTTAAGATTAATTTATGTCATCTTATTTTTTCGGTTTATTGAGGCTAAATACGTTCCTTTAACTAAAATCAACAAGTAAAGTAACATAATGTTAACAAAACGTCGTTTTAATCATTTTTATTACAATTTGAATTGATAACATCGATAAACTCTGTGAAGGAAATCTTCCTTACATTCCGGCTAGGAAGTATATAGAAAGAATAATCAAGTTAAACATTTAACTAATTAAATTGAAAGTTGAAAGCTTACTTTCTTGTCGCTTTTCATTTAGATTTTAATATTCTTCACTTCATTTGTGCCAATTCAATTGCTTTGTAACTGTATTTCCGATCGTTATCAAAATAAAGCAATAATTCAGAAATTGAGTAAGGATTTCTTTTTACACTGCAGAATGTTAATTTTATCGTTTTGAGAAAATTTGTCAATTAAGTACTGCGTATTGAATTGTCAGCATTATAGGAATCCCAAAATGTCAAACTGAAGACGAGTTTACGAATATAGTGTCACAAACTAATTATCTCACGATATTCTCAACATGGCCGGAAACTACACCGTCCAAGCACTAATTTTCAGTGAATAACAGCTGTCAAAGCCTTACTCAACTGACTGAAAGGTCAGTTTCCAATTACAAAACAAATTTGCACTGTTGTGGTCTCGTAAAATTAAGATATTGCGTTTAATTTATTCAGTTTTTTTCATTATTAATTTTTTAATATATAAATTTGCATAGGATACAACATTGAAAGGGGTTGTTTGTAAATTTATTTTATTTTCGCTGTTGGTTTAGGCTTCTTTATTTTTTAAATTAATATTAACTAAATTACGTCCTACATATAGTCTAAGATCCGGTATTAGAACTATATACCCTCATCTGTTATTTGATGATGAGAAAGATTATATGTTAGATAATACATTGATAAATCACGTTCCAAATAAATTCTAATTAACTTTTTTGGATCAACTTTCCCGATTTGTTGATCATAAAAATCGAGCCTAAAATGAGAGTATATGACAAGGAATTGGGATATGCCATTGATTCTATACGTAAATATAGATCATCCACATAAACATACCTTGTAAATAGTTGTCTTCTATGTACTTTAGTTTGTTTTGTTAACATTTTGTTTGAGTCATATTCTCTTATCTTAGGCTTGATTTTTATGATTACCAAATCGGGGAAGTTGATACAAAAAAGTCGATTAGAACAGAATTAGAATTAGTTTAATCTTACAGCATCGGTACGCGATTTAGCTAGGTAACCCATGTGCGATTTTTCAATGTATATATTATCTAACATATAATCTTTGTCATCATTAAATAACAGATGATGGTCTATATTTCTAATACCGGATCTCGCACTAATATGATTACTTTATTTCATACTTACAGTGAATATCATAAAATACAATATACAGTGCGTTCATCAATAGTGGTAGCAGTGAATAATTCTTGTAGTATCCTTCTAGATACAAAAAAGTGTGAATATTTTTTTATTCGACTTGAAATTTACTGATTGAATTGAAACTATCCGCCGAGATTTTTTGGAGATTCATAGTTTTGTGAAAGTGAAACCAACTCCAAATTTTTTTCATTCTTAGAAATATTTATTTCATTTGATAAGCCGCTTTCGTAATAAATCGTATTACATCTTCAGATCTCTCTATTTTAAAATTTGAGATCTTTTTCTAGTTTCATTATAAAAAATTCTTTTTCCCCAATTCTCATTTATAAAATTTACTACCGGAAACTGCTGAGGTGTAAAAAAAAGTGTGTGTGTGTCAGCTCCGACGCACAACTCCAGTTTACTCCTTAGATACGCTGTGTAAGGTATTCCATATTATTCTTTCACACGTTAAATCCTACAAATATATTATATGTTTGTGTCTTTTAAAGCGAACGAGCGTAACGCCACACTTGAAGCGGTGGAGCGTAATGCCTCACCAATTTTATTACTTATAAAATTTCCGTACCGGGAATTATAACTCAAAATCGTTTCTTAAGGAGTAAATTCCAATAATAATAATAATAACAATAATAATAATAGCGTTTATTTTATGATACCATTTGGTAAATTGGTGTTATATTCATGTAATTTTTCTATATGCCTTAGCGCTATGACGTTTCACAGGATTACATTTGAAACACTTTATACGAGTAGTAATATTAGATGCAGACACATTTCGTTTGTGCAGACTTGCGGTTAGTATATTATTATCCATTCTCGTTTATAGTTTTAGAGTCAGTCTGCAGTTTTATTGTCTCCTTCAGCAGGCAACTGTAAGTTTTCACTGCAACGATAGATGCTTCAGAAGTTTTGATTATGAACTATGTTTAAACATATTGCACAAGGTTTAAAAGTTGTATGTTTTGTAATATATACCTACACCTAAACTCAACTATAGCATTAGTTTGTGTTCGTTACCACTTTCGGTGAACGCACTGTATATTTTTTTTCCAATTTGCTTGAGTTAGAAACACGAAATTTGACATGATTGAAGACGAAGATGAATTTTAGATAATCGCGCTTCCCGGCGAAAACGGGGATTGAAACTTATTTAAAAGGATATGCTTACTCACTTTTTGGCCTGAATTTTTCCATGATCTGATAGCTTACTACTTGGCCAACCTTCCTAAAGCTGAAAAACACGAAGTTTACTGTTAGATCTTATGTTGTGTGTTAAAACTTACAATAAATAAAAAAAGTAAAATAAAAATTCTTCACACAAAAGTCATTATCATAAAAAAATGACGCATTTCCGACTTCCAAGTGATAGAGGTTAAATCATTCCAAATTAGTCACAGTTTCTTCTCCTGACAGGAATATGAACAATTACCGGTCACCCTATATTATTTGGAAGGAAACGAAATCAAGTAGTTTTTCAGCTAA
Organism: Xanthostigma xanthostigma; assembly: GCA_963575645.1. Taxonomy (NCBI): domain Eukaryota; kingdom Metazoa; phylum Arthropoda; class Insecta; order Raphidioptera; family Raphidiidae; genus Xanthostigma; species Xanthostigma xanthostigma. Next base: position 37,127,913 of record OY754466.1, on the reverse strand, counting down.
GTAGCGGTGTGATATAATATGTTTCGTTGATACTAAAAACGTCAACTGTAAACATGACTGAGGTTATTCAAACTTCCTTTCTCATTTTGATCCATATATTAATGAGCACAGTATTTTATTATTAGCAAAAAAAAACAAGTAAAAATAGTAAATTTTTATTCTGTGAAATAAAGGTTAGAAAACAATTTTTACAGTACCTAAATATTGTTATGGTACGTAGATTTTCCAACATGCAGTCAAGTCATTTAAATCCTGAATTGGGCCAAATATTAATGAGCAGAGTTTTTTTATTATTTTCAAAATGACAAATAAACGATGCTAAAGTTTTATTCTGTAACATTATGTATAGAAAACAAGTTTTACAGTAAATATTATTATAGTATGTAGATTTTCCAACATACATTCAAGACATTTCAATGCTACACGTGAAAAGTTTCATAGAAAAATGCCAGTTATTATTTGAATATTATTCTAATATATTCCAGTTTGACTGTTTTGTATTCCGGTACGTACCTTATATAAGTACAACAGAGTTAGACTTCGTTATGCAGGCACATAAGGTAAATATAACCCAGTAGAACAGGAAGACTTGGTGTGTATGGACGGTGGAGATAAGGAGAACAGTCTCTCACGGGTGTTAAACTGAAAAAGTGATCACTTAAACCCATTAAATGAAGGTTTAAATAATTGACCAAAGTGGAGATACGGACCCAATGGTGTTTTATATGAACTTAGCCGTTGTAGACGTAGTGAAGTTTGCCAGTGAAAATTTTATAAAGGTGTTCTTTATAGTGGTAGTGAATTTGTTGTTTAAGTATATACTATGTTATGATGACAATGTCAATCTTGTATTGGTTTTTCTTTACATGTGGCAATATATTATTCTATTCTATTCGTATTATTTTCAGTTTTATTTTTTTATTATTATGATCCTGGGGGTTAATTACCCCCTTTACCCCCCATATCTACGCCCTTGATTCGAGGAACATTCTTTAAACATTGAATTGGTTTCTTCAGCATAAAGTAGTGTTGATCCAATAGAATGTTACGATGAAGGATGGTTTTGGTTGAGGATCATAAATAAATAAGCTTTACCAATGTTTCGCTAGTGGCCAACGTTTCGAATTGGTTCTCCTTATCTCGATACTCCATTCTTTGGTGTAAAATATATATCGTTTTGTTGTCGTAGATTCGTGCTTACCGCAGCATTGACATTATTGCTGTGATAAAACAATACAGTAGTGTCTCTTGAGTCATCGTTTCCAAACCTCCCCCTCTCCTCTCGAACCTTATTGTTTTTAATAATACTTTATGATCTTCCACCAAAGTGCTCCCTCTATTAATGGCGTGTGTGAATCGGAAAATACCTCTGAACATGTAAATATTTTGAGTCGGAAGGAGATTACCTTCCCCCAAAACAGTTAAAAACCACTCTCGAACGGGGTTAAACGCGCATTACGTTATTCACTCTTTGAAAAAAATGTTTTTTCCCTGCTTTGAGGATGCCGAGCAGGGTGATAGTGTTAAACATTGCCGCTGACACTCACTAACCTCTCCACCGGCTAAATCTCACCCCCGAAACGGGTGAATTTTTTTGTTTCATATCGCCGGCAAAATTGTCTCCCCGTTTTAGAGGATGCTGAGCACGTTGGTGGTGGTGAAAATTGCCTTCGACTCTCACCAACCCCTTCACCCCCGAAACGGGTGAATTTTGCCACCCCTTTGGGGGGTGAGATTTAGCCGGTTGAGGGGTTGATGAGAGTCGGCGGCAATTTTCACCACCGTCACCGTACTCAGCATCCTCAAAAACAGGGTAGGAACATTTTTTTCGGAAAGGGAATAACGTAATGCGCATTTAACCCCGTTCGGAGGTGGTTTTTTGCCATTATGGGGGGTTGCGCAACAACCCCAAAGAGAAATTTTAATATCATCACCGTGTTCTGCATCCTTGAAAACAGGGAGGGGAAGGTAATCTCGTTCCGGCTCAAAATATTTTCATGTTCGTCCGACTCACACACACCACTATATTATTATGCTATTTCATCTGGCAATGGCCAGATTAGAATATCAAAGATTCTTCCAAATTTGGTTTCAATGCGCTCATCCGTTCGACTTGTATAGGTTTCAAACAGACAAAAATAAGTTATCTTGTACTCAGGGAACCTCTAAACGAAGAAATATTATACAATTTTGAAATGATCTAAACTAGTAATGCTCGACTTGTGAAGTTAGATGGTAAATGGTAAAACTGAACATTCCTGAGAAGTTATAAAAGGCAGCGCCCATAGCCTGTTTAATATTATGTGTAAATTTAAAAGTTTAAAACATGTTTGTGTAATATTATAGTATTTTATCACGAACAGGCTGGAATGTTGAACCTGAATTACAGTGTATTCGCTGTTTCGATCCAATCTTATCTCACCGACACATCTTGACTAGTTACATCCGTCCGCCATTGTTCCAATACTGACACGAGCTCTGTTTTGTTTTCAGATGTCCAAGTATGAATTATACATGGGTGCTACTTTGCGTGGCCCCTATTTTAACATGGGACATTGGCGTCATGGCGTCAAATACGTAAGTACAATATTATATTTTATTTATTGCTGCGTAAGATTGCTTTCACATTAACCATTAAAGATGTTTAACCCTTTAAAACAGGCGAAAATTAAATTTCTCCGAATCGTTTCAAAATTAAAATTTAACCCTTTAGTAATGATTCAAATGTGCTACCAAAATTTTACTAAAATCGGCCCGACAGGACCGGACTTAAAAATTTTATGAAAACGTTAGTTTGTAGATATGGATTTACTTAGTGAAGGGTGAATTTAATTTGGTAAATTGATAGTAATATTGAAATTAAGAAAAAAATATTATTTTAAGGGATGTATTAACGGGTTAAATTTTTATTTTGTCCAAAAACAAAAGGGTTAAGTTCACATAATAATGCCACACTGCCAGTGTAAGCAAATACACTGTATTGTCGGCAGTGTTTCGCACTGCGACACGAGTATTTTTTTGTTTGTTATTGTATGAATTGTATATTCTGATTATTTCGGGACCAAAAAACCCAGAAAAATTAATTTAAAAAAATTGTGTATCCCTGCTTAACTGTGTAAATAACCCGCTCGAAATAACCGGTTGCGTTCACAAAAATTAATCCGTTTCGCGGCAAAAAATTGTTCGGTTGTAAAGGGTTAACCAATGAATATGTTGTTTTATATTTTTTCTTCTATCCTGTACTTTACTGGTTTTTTAAAATATTATAAACACGGTGTCCTATTTTATTTTATGATTATTTTTAAACGTACTTTAATGACTTCGTTAGCAATTGTTTTGGCTAGCCCAGTTTTTCACTGATACGGCAAACGAGGCGGATAATGTTTTTATTTGAAACGTGGCTTCCGTTTGTTTGTGCGTTTGTAATAAGAACCTACATAAAACTTTGAAGGTAATGTAAACTAAAGCTCACTACACACAAGGTTGGTTTTGCTGCTACATTCGTTGCTTGATTTCGCGCTACCTTCCAAGCATGCTGTGATGCTGGATTTCGTGGTGGCTCCACACGACGCGTATTTTAAAGCTGGATTTGTAGATGGTTTTGGGAATTGGGGCCCGTGCAAGGACAGTTCGAATGTTAACAAAAGTGGACGTTTATTTTCTCTGAACAGAACACACGCTATAACGCCATGTTTGTTTATAGTTTTCTGATTGGTTCTTGTCAAAAGCCAGCACAGAAAAAAGCATGAAAAATAGCCGCGATTTTAATTTTCTAAATTCAGTTTGTAACCACGCACGCGAGCCCGCAGTGACGGCATATCCATCCTCGCAGTCAGCACGGTAGCCCGCACAATTCCGAGCAGTGATTCCAGCGGTGAAACCAGCCTTGTGTACAGCGGCCTTTAGATTTATGATAAATGTTTTGCTAAAGCAGTATCATGTGTACATGATTTACATTTTTATTGAATCTGCGTTTGACAGATAACTACATTTTCCCTCAAAGCTGTTATAGATTGTAGCTACTTTGAAAAAGTAGCTCAGTCGATATCAATGTATGCAATATGTACCTACAGGTAAAAAATATTGTATGATATACAATGTAGGTACTCAGGAAAAAATCTAAGTTTTATACAATATGGATCTTTTTTGTTTATACTTTTTTTTTATTATTCTGAAATCCTGGTAGAATCTAAATATAAAATGGAAGCTTTTGTTAAAATTGATTTATTTAAATTTATACAAGAAACATGAAAACATTCAATTTTTAATAAAAATACACTCAAGAAACACATAATATAGGAAACTAAAATCGGGTGATCGATATTTAAAAAAAACGAGAAATTGTTTTTTTGTCATACCTCGTATAAAATAGCTGCTTTTCTTGCATCTAAATCGGTCGTAAAAACCACAGATAATTTCGTCCACCGGCATTCCAGATCACTATAACTAGATAAACACTGTACGTATGTCATTTTTGCGTCTGAAACAATAACTTCTGTAGTGTGTAGTGTAAAATTCACGGGTGTTATAAGTAAACTCAATTTTACTGTGTTGCAAAAGTTGCACTTCCATTTCCCCCGAGTGCCACCATGCATACAATTTTTTGTTTTGTTTTCGCAAAGCACCGCGTTTTGATTTGTTTTATTTTTAAAAAGTTTCAAAAAGTTGGGCGGTCCCTCGTATTTCTATTTTTAAAATAAAAAATTCTCTTTAGTTATATTAAAACTTACCTGCATTATACATTTTCAGATGTCCAATTAATCATTTATACAAAAGAGTAATTAGTACCGCAGTGTAGTATTTTGTAACAGTTATTTAAATTATATCACTTCTTTATATTATGTTTCATGAGTAAGGGACTGTTACCGACAGTAATAATACAGCTCAAACAATTTCCTTATGATATATTGCAAATGACAGACGCTGAACAACTCAGGATTAAAAACGCCGCCTTTTTCTAAACTTTAGATTGGCTTTTTGGAGTGTACTCCTTAAGAAACGATTTTGAGTTATAAGGCCCGGTACGGAAATTGTATGAGTAGTAAAATCAATTGGTGAGGCGTTACGCTCCACCGCTTCAAGTGTGGCGTTACGCTCGTCAGCTTCAAAAGAGGCAAACATATATATCTGTAGGGTTTAACGTGCGAAAGAATGAGACGGAATACATTACACAGCCTATCTAAGGAGTAAACTCCAGTCGTGCGTCGGAGCTGATACACACACATGCAGACAAAAATTTTTTTTTTGGATATACGGTTTTTTTACGATATTTTTCGTGTATGAAATCTTGTTCAGTCTCATAAAAAATAAATCTAAATCAGGTAACATTTATAAAATAATAATAAACTAGTGGCCCGGTCCGGATCGTCTGAATTTGTAGATTGTCGTTGTTTTTTCGTCAACTTTAACTCTGTCAAAAGCTATTCCAGGTTAAAGTTAAAATTTTCAACCAAAGAAATAAATTTTAAATATTTTTTTTTGACCACGTTTTTGAAATGTTCAGTCACCAAATTTTGTCAATTTTCCTAAAAAATTTAACTTTAACCTTCAATAACTTTTGACAGAGTAAATTTATCGAAAAATCATGAGACCTTTTGGTAGAGCGTTCAATTCCCTACAAAAATGTCTATTGCTGTAGGTATGTTAATTTATTTCGGAGAAAAAAAAATTAAATGTAGAAAGTGAAAAAATCCTATGTTATTTAAATGGGAAATGTGTCGTCTTTAGGGCACTATTATATTTTTTTGGTTGATATTTTTTTTAGACCATAAGCTCAAAATTTAGGGAGCGCTGCAAAAAAAAAAAAACAATTTGGGAAATAACGGACACCCTAGTATACATGTACTATATAGTTTATTAATATATGAAAGAAACTTTTGGTGCCAAATGTCTACTGTACCTTTGTATGTAAATTACTTTTTGGCATAAACTCTACTATAATTACACGCTATATTATGTAACGTTAATATCCAAATTTAGAAAAAGCACAATTTACATAATTTAAATTTCCATTTATTTGTACTCCATATTTGAAATAATTTATATTGTTTTGTTAATAATAATAATAATAATCTAAAAATGAAACGATCGATAGACCCAACCCTCGGCTTCAAGGAATTAACCCTATGTGCCAGGCACAATATGATAAGGATTAGAAAAACAAAGAATAAAGGGACCAACACATTTCCTCGACACAGGCCCTCGCAGCATTAAGATAGATAGATAGACATTTATTTGGTCAGTTGAGACCATAGAAATATAAGTAACTAGAGTACGCTAGTCTGTATGCTTGCCATAAAGAGAGAGAGATCGCTGCAGAAAACCCAAAAAAAAAAACAGATATTTGTTTTAACTCAAATCAGCATTGTTTTGTATCATCAGTTATCATAGAGATAAAGAACTGTTCTCTGTCTGAATTGCAGATACTTTTACGGCTCACTCGCGTACTCTAGTCTAATATATCTACGGCTGAGACATACAACTATAAAAAGCTCGTTCTACTATAAAATGTTTTACATTTTTCTTAAAAGCTGCGACGGTATTGTTTTTCAGTCTTTCAGGTAATTTATTGTAAATGTAGGCTGTATAATTTTCTGGACAAAATCTACTTATAAACGTCTTTTGTTGCCAACGGTAGTTTTATTGCTTTTTTACCTCGACCATCATGTCCATCCTCATATATTTAATTATTTACTATATGAATCATTCTCTATCTACTCAATGTGCGGTGAGTGAAAAAATAAAGCGTATCGAAAATATATCTGCGTCTCTTTCTTCGATGTAATTCCCTGATTTCTCTGATGAAAGGACTGGTTGATGTACTTGCATTCAATTTGAATAAAGTATTTCTGTTTCAAAAACTTTGTCTTTTTCTATGACGTTAACATGAGCGTACCCAGCTTTTGGCCCAGGAGGGGGCAAATTAGAAATTTCTTAAGCCGGATCCCCCGTGCTTGTTTTGCCCTTCTGGATACGCCAGTGTTTACGGCTTAAAAAAAGACAGAAGTATATGTTTGCACCCTAATGACTCGATTGCGATTTTATTCCTACGCTCAGTATAGAATAAAAGTATAATATGTTTATCCCTCACCAAGGCATATCTTGCCATATTTCTATGAGCGAAAAGCAACAAGCAACATCGTTTTATATATTTAGATTAGTGATGTGCCGGATTGTTAAAAATGTATATCCGCGGAAACGGATCTGAATACGGATATTTGGTTTAAAGTTCCGCGGATACGGATACGGATATGGATCTTAACTTTCTTAGAGTATGCGGCGGTAAATTTTGCACATCGACCTTTGGAAAGAGACTATCTGTTATGGGAAAAAGTTATTGACCTCTTTAAGAATTAACTCTCATAACAGATTGTCTCTTTCCAAAGATCGATGTGCAATATCTCATTATAAAGATAGTTTTTTAGTACCTTTGAGTTATGTACTATAATTGGTATGGTACTCACTACGATAAATGTTTGCAATATAAAGGTGTCAAATCCGATTTAAAAAAATAAAAAATAATCTGAATGGAATTTAACAGTTTTTTATTATTACCTAATCACCTATATACATATATAAAATTTCATCTATGAATTGAAAATTAATAAGGTAACATATCCGTAAAAGATCCGCCAAAAACTAACTGATATGGATACGGATCATTCTTCTCCTTCGGATATCCGCGGATACGGATACGGATACCCGGCACATCACTAATTTAGATGTCACACCTCATCGTTGTCTATAGCAGAGAACAGTCACAGTCTTGTTACTGCGCAAGACTGTCTTGCGGGCTAGCTCAAACATCGATACAAACAGTTTCGTTTTAGCTACTGCGCAAGACGGTGACGCTTCTGTTACCGATCTTTGACTGTTTGGAACACAGAACAGTAATTGACTGTTCTGTGATATATACAATTTACAATTAGAGAGAGAACAGTGAAAATCTAATCTTTTGTAGTTCTACTAATCGAAATCTACCTACTTGAAGCAAGTTTTACTTTGATGGACAAATTATATTAGGTAATAATTAATGAGCACACACAACTTCAACAAGGAATGTGCAAGTCTAGTTTTAATTAATTATATAATAATTTCGCTTTCTACATAAGAGCATAAGGTCCCCAGTTTGGGACACAAATGTTACGTATATCATATGGCGTATATTATAATGTATTTGAATTCAACCTGTTTAATATAATATATTGATGAAATACTATGTACATAATATTTGAGACCACAAGACAACATCGCTTATGCTGAAATTTTAGTAATTATTTTGATATCCTCAGATAGTCAGTGGATATACTGAATAAAACATGCGCACAATCTTATTATTCTAATTTAATTATTAACGTTTGACGTTAACGTTTTTCAGTCAATTAATGTGACCTATTCTACTAATAGTCTAGTTCAGTGATGTCAAAATACGGCCCGCGGGCCGCATCCGGCCCTCCAGCCATCTCAATACGGTCCGCGATCTGAATCTATCCAGTAAGGATTTTCGACGGCATTCGATGCCACTACGTATTTTTAAAATTACTTGATCCTCAAGCTCAAGATAATTTACCCTTATTATATGAAAATTGATTTAAACTAAATAAATAAATATTTTAATTTAGTAAGTGATTTAGTTTTTAATTAAGAGCCTGGCCCGCTAACACATCCTAAATCTTATAAATGGCCGTTTAGAAAAATCAGTCTGACGCCCCTGGTCTAGTTCATATGTCCCTTTTTGATGGATAACAGTCTTCCTTCACCAAAAATTATGATCATGGTGTCATTCGATTCGGAATGACATCATGAAAATGTTTGAAAAAATTGAAGTAGGTAGGGTACGAAAAAAATGCAACAGTTATAAACATTTTATAGTAAAAGAAAAAAAGGGTTTTGGTTTTTTGCGAATATATCAAAAACTATTGCAGATATCTGAAATCACAAGATTCTAAAGGAGCAGGAAATTTCCAACAAAAAACTCCCATCTCCCGGAACTCTACCACCAATACTTGTAAGTTTAATTTAGAGGTGAAAATAGGGCTGAATTTTTTTAATATAATTTTCAATGTTTTCATGTTTTGTAGCTTGTCGTATAAAAAAGTAGAAAAAAAATATTTAGCCTTATTTTCACTTTCAAATTAAAGTTGGAATTATTGGTGGTAGAGTTCCAAGGGCTGGGACTTTTTTATTGGAAATTTCCTGCTCTTTCAAGATCTTTTTTGTGATTTCAGATACTGCAATATTTTTTAGATATTCGCAAAAAATCAAATCCCTCTTTTTTTTACTAAAATGTTTATAGCTGTGGCAATTTTTTCGTCCCCTACTTTAATTTTGTCAAAAAGTTTCTAGATGTCTTTCCGAATCGAATAACACCATGATCATAATTTTCGGTAAAGGAGGACTGGAATTCATCAAAAACGGACAATATGTGAACTAGACTATAACAATAATCACGAAGATTTCCAAGTGTTTAGCAAAATAAGTATTCTGGGGGTAATCACTTTTGTTCGTTTTTTATTTTGTTAAGCAAAGTGACTACCTAAATAACATGTTAAACATTCTAAATTTTGTAAACACTGTGGTTACGTATGAACAGTAATTAGATCACTTTGAATATGGCTGATTATCGCATGAATTTGTGTGAACACTTTTATACCCCGCGTGATAAACCAATTCTAAAGTAAATCACTGTTTGTCTGTCCATTTTTTTTTTTTGTTAGAAATTTTGCAAATGAAACGAAAACTCGGTATGTTATGAAGGCAGCCGGTATAATGATCTAAATTTCAAAGTAGGTACGCGGCTTAGCTTCCACACATTTAAAGTTCACAAGCTCATTTAAAAATACAGTTATAATTTAGAATTTCTGTTATCAAATTGATTTTAAATGACCTTCTTTTTTCTAAACTTTTATGCCGAATTGAATTACATCAATCGGATGATTAAATCATTACTATAATTTAAATGCCAAAGCCATAAGCCATAAGCTATTTTGCCTTAGTTAGTGTTGTCTGACGTATATGTAGTTAATTTAATACAAACTTTCACTATTTGCAAATTAATAAATCCGTTGTAGTTTACCAATACTGAAGAGGTATAATTTCATTATATTTATAACAAACTTGTTTGACGTCAAGTTTGACAACTTAATACCAATATTATACACAAACTAGCGGTTCGTCCCGGTTTCACCCGGGTGCGATGGATATAATTCTGCAAAATGTATATCGTTTGCGGCCCGGCGTCTGAACTAATAGATTTTAGCAAATTATACCAGATTTGCTTCTGAACTAATAGCTTTGAGTAAATTATATCAGATGTCGTTACATGTTACTAAAACAGTTTTTTTGAGAAAACACCGTAGTTTTGTACAAAGTAAGTTGCACCAAGCAAGTCACATTTACAAAATTTCATTAAAATCTCCACATTTGCCCCTTCCCGTTTCGCTGCGAGACAATTCGCATACCCCTTTATCGTACACCCCGGAATTACAATTCGCATACCCGTTTATCGTTCACCCCGGAATTATTTTTTTAAAAACTCCATCTTTGCCCCATTGCGTTTCACTGCGAGACAATTCGCATACCCCTTTATCAAAAAAGCGGTGGTTTTTAATCTTCATGAAAATGTGAGTTTTAAGTTGTAGTCTCAAAGTGAAAAAAAAAATAAAAAGTAAAAACAAAAGAAGATATCTGCTTCAAAATTACCGAAGACATTCTAGTCGCTCACTTAGTAATTTAGTCACCCAACTATTATTTTAATATCTCACCCAATGTTTGTAATCCCGTTCTGGATTTTATTATTAACCAATATTTGTCGCTAGTTTAATTATTTTTTCTCTTACTCTATTTCATACCGCTCAAGTTATTCAAACAGTATCTCATCATCAGTGACCAAGTTTTTTTTTTATTCGACCGTTTTATAATTCCCCTATAGAATATAGATCATCATAAGTCACAAGCATCTAGTCGGTGCTAGTCATCCGAAGATTACTCACGTCTAGTCACGTGATAATATAATGAAGTGTAATATGTGACCATGATATATAATGAAGTATGGCATATAACTATAGTGTTATGTGTCAAGATAATATTTAATAATTGAAGTAGAATCAGTAAGAATATAACTTTACAAAACGTATTGAAATCCCACTAAAACATAAATGTGAAAAATGGATAAGTTCGATATAAAGAACAGATAACTGCCGAAAAAAAAAGTGAGATCTAAGGAGGCAAACTTTTATAAATGTTTAGTAATATGTAAACTTGCCAAATAGAAACATGACACTTTTTTAGATCTCACTTCTTTTTGACGTGATAACGTCTTATAAATTGATGAATCACCAATATTATAAATTGATAAAACACCGGCTGCATGTACGAAAAAGTGTAACGTAACGTTCCTAACGTTCCTAACGTTCGTAACGCGTAACGCATAACGCGTAACGTTCCGCCTGACCCTGTGCGTGCTTTTCTCGAAAACGGCCCTAACGATTTGGATGAAATTTATTGAAAAGGGATTTTGGGGGGCAAAAAATCGTTTTAGCTAGGTCTCATCTCTCGAAAAAATCGTTTTCTTACAAATTGTATCATTATAAAAATCAATTTTTTGACGTATGAAAATACTTAAATATTGTAAGTAGGTTTTGGAATTTTATATTATAAACAGTGAAGCAATTGTTTTATAAATATTATGACAGCTAATCTTTGAGACTTAAACTAAATACGAAAGAAAGTTAAAAAAAACAATTATATTATATGGTAAGTGATTTAAATAAATAAAATTAACCTAAATTTGAAGCGAAAGATGCAATATCATAAATTCGAATTATTATACAAATCTATTAATTTTGTGAAAAAATATATGCAGGCAACCCAAATTACGCTGCTGTACTACATATAGTCGATAGCAGGCATTTTGACATTTCTTATCATTCCGACACCAAGGATAAGCGGATTGAAACCAAATTTTGGGAGGTTTAGGTTATGTATTACGGAATACGTTATCACGTAAAACTATCGTCCGTAAACCGACTTTACAGACAACCAATTTTTTTTTGAGGCAAAGGTATTGAACTTGGTCCTTTTTTCACATTTCTGTTTTTGGTGCGATATATATTTCAAATCTGATGGCGTTAAATCAGTTCTTATGCTACAAACCCGTCTATCTTTTGTGCCATCATTAAATAAGTGCTAAAACACACTTGATTACGAATTAAAAAATGTCTATAAAATGTAAACATTTATAGATCCAGATTTAAGAAGGTGATTATATTTTTAATTGAGTGGAATCTTTGAATTTTATAATATACCAGCCTATAATATTCCTTCGATTAATAAGACCACTGATCTCTATCATAATATATGCTAATGGATAGGCTTTCTATATGTTCACCTCTCAGAATTTGTTGTTTCAAATTGTAGCATGCATTGTCGACAAACCAGTTATCGCCAAACCATTGATTGTAGTTACGAACCAGCACATGTAATAATTAGAAAATTTTCCATGGAAAATTTTTCACTACATTTTTGACGTGATAACGTCTTATAAATTGATGAATCACCAATCTTATAAATTGATAAAACACCGGCTGCATGCACGAAAAAGTGTAACGTTCCTAACGCGTAACGTTCCTAACGCGTAACGTTCCGCCTGACCCTGTGCGTGCTTTTTGCTAATTTCTCGCTCAATTTAAATCAGATCGGTTTGAAACCAGTCTTAAACGAAAGAGGAGAACATTTTACATAGATTTCGTATAACAGAATTTGCCTTAACAGTTTTTTTATACAAATTTTTATAGAAAAATAGCTGTATAAATGCAATGTTGTCTAATGCATGGCGCGACGCGGTCGGTCGTCTTTGTTTGCCGTACATGGAAATTAGAAGAGAACGTATGTCTTGTCTTAACATGAAAACGGCTGCATTTCTAATGTTTAATTCAATTTTTTGACATTAGTATTTTGTGAAATGCAACGCCTTCTAAGTTAAGTATTGGAATAACTAATAATTATTATTAGAACATAATACTTTGACAGTTGCAAACGTCACTTTTGACATTTCTTATCATTCCGACACCAAGGATAAGCGGATTGAAACCAAATTTTGGGAGGATGTTTGATATGCAAATATGAAGTGGCCTATTGTTTTTGGGGAACATCGGCGCATGCGTAAAAGAATATATCTCTTATAATGATGTTTTATATACCTAATAATAATATAGTTTTTAAAACGGTTTTTACTCTATCTATTTTTACTAGAAATTTTTGTAAATTTTTTGGGGAAAATCGGCGCATGCGCAAAAGAGATACATGCCATAGTTGTTTTTTATATAATAATAGTATACTTTTTATAGTATTTTATTATTCTACTTAATAAAATTTACCTAAATTTGAAGCGAAAGATGCAATATCATAGATTCGAATTATTATAATTATTATATAAATTTAGGTTATGTATTACGGAATACGTTATCACGTAAAACTATCGTCCGTAAACCGACTTTACAGACAACCAATTTTTTTTCGAAAAATTTTCAAAGTAAAAAAAATTGGTTGTCTGTAAAGGCGGTTTACGGACGATAGCTTTACGTGATAACGTATTCCGCTCGAATATCATATTTAATAATACATAACCTAAATTTTAGTAGCTGTCAAACTATATTTTTACCGACTCTCTAACGCTTATACTGCGCTCTCGCTTGCACGCACAGGGTCAGGCGGAACGTGACACTTTTCGGAACGTTACACTTTTTCGTGCATGCAGCCGGTGTTTCATCAATTTATAAGACGTTATCACGTCAAAAAGGCAATTTTTGAGTAAATCTTTTGTAGGACATAATTGGACTTTCCATACTCTGTTTTATTAGGCAATTTCTGTTCCATTTAAGCAAAAATTACGGGTTATAATTCTAACTTTGTAATCCACATGAATAAAATTAAGTTTGATTTACTTAAGGTTTGTCTTATTGTTTAATTTGCAACTCATAACAAGTCAATTCATCTTATTTCATAATAAAAGAGCACACAGTAAATGAATCACCCATTTCTCTTGTTATGTGATAGTACCTAATGAGGTTAGTGGCAGAGGCCAGAAGATGGCACAACTGTACTGGCTGCTGCAGTTATAAAGGGAATTCCCCTCATGTAAACAGCACTAGATTATTGTTTTTTGTTGGAAGGGAAAAACTTAAAAGGGCATCACATCCAGCTGATGAAAATACTCGTTTTGTTTACTTGTAGCCTCTAGTGAACGAGAGTTTAATTTTGCAATACCTTATTAATTTAGTGGCTGAGAAAATTTTCCAGAAAATTTTGTTTCAAAATTTTCTGGAAAATCCACAACTCTAATCATAATCCAAGTCAATGTGTGAGATGATAAAAATGTTTTAATCTAAGCAGGGTTCATCAGATACTTTTTAATTCCAAAATAACGCTCCTATTTATTGAGTTTGGCGACTTCAGCAACAAACGTGACAAAGTCATGAAACAACTCACAGAAGCTGTCTAAGACAACTGGCTGAAGCAATCTTAAATTTGATAGTTGTTATATAACTTACATTATATATTTCAGACTTTTAATCCGCTAAAATCGTATATTTTTTATCATGTAGATACTTATAATTCCTACCTTGTCGACATCATAAAAAGTTGCAATAGAACAGAAATTTGTAAGTTGAACGCGGCAAGAAACCACTATCCACTATCTGTTACATATCGGTGAATTGACGTAGAATCAGATCACTCGAGATAATATGAGGTGTCATATTTTACTGACAGTTTGACATAACCTATACATTAATGGAAACAAGCACCTCTTAGACCCCTTTTAGTAGACCCTCCATGATAATAAATGGCATTGGCACTTCAAATTTATCGGAACATTTTACATTAAAAATAGCTTTGATGTCACGATAGCTGAAAAAAACCATTGAATGAAAATATAAATTATATTATTTTTTTTACTATTGGGATTTCACATAAAACGATGCGACATCTACTGACCGAAATTTAAATCATAAATACATTACATTTCACATTCTGTCAGTATTACTACATATACTGTGACGCACACCATCGAAAATGCGCGCATTGGTAAAAGCAGGTAGAAGAGTTTTTGTGACGAAGAGAAGGGTTTCGAACATTCGAGAAAAAGCTAGAATAAGTATCCTATCCATATAAATGCAGTCGCGCGACAGTGTACAGACAAACACAGTTAAGACGGTATAGTGTTAACATACACTGTTCGGTTGCCAGACATAAATCATTGAGTTCGGATATAAATTTCTAGAGCGCTTAGATAAATATTTCTTGTATATATTTCTGTGTACTATAGTGACTTTGTATTATTTTTATTACTTAAAAGCTGTTGTTTTGTTTGTTACATTATTTCTATTTTCTTTCCATTATATAAGAGAAGTACTCTTAGTTTCAAATCTTCTTGGTTTCCGGGCTTGTATGCCGTGGCTCATTGGTATTACTACCTGACGTTTCGTCTACAACTGCGGTAGACAATGACATTATCAAAGACGATGTGGTAGCGGGCGAAGTTTCCTTCTAGGCTGCTCACAGGTAAGTGTGTTTGACTTTAAGTAAAACCTGGACACCAGCACTGTGCAATACCAACCCACTGAATCGAACGAACAATCAGAGAAGAGCATACTACGACCGAGTAGAGAACACGAGCACGTTGGCTATAAAAGACGGAAGTACCACACTTGTCGACACACTTACCTGTGAGCAGTCTAGAAGGAAACTTCGCCCGCTACCACATCGCCTTCCTTTGATAATGTCTACCGCAGTTGTAGACAAAACATCAGGCAGTAATACCAATGGACCACGGCATACAAGCCCGGAAACCAAGAAGATTTGGATCAACACCGGCCGTGAAAGCCTACACATTTGGAAACTTTTAGTTTGTTTGTTTTGTTAACATTTTTAATAAATATTTACCACCACATATAAGAAAAGTTTTGTTACAATACGATAAAATGAAGGATGCGACCTTGCATTTGATCTAAACTCCCCTTATATTATGTTAAGGAGGTTGAGCCGTTTTACGAAGGTAATGAAAAAAATCTGAAATAAAGTTTATTTAATAGATTTTTTATGACAAAATTTTCTGTAAAAAACCAAAATCATTAGGAGATTTATAAAGTTAAAAATTAAAAAAAACTTTTACATGTAGTCTTATGGAAAATATGTCAACCTAGCATGCAAACGGTACATTTTAATTTTTTGCAAATAACCAAATAATGTCAACAGTTCCGAAAACTAGCTATGTAAAGCATCGATGTCTTACGCATATTTTAATATTTTTTCCAATTTAATTAGGAGACTTTTAATCATTAAAAAAAAATTTTAAACCTTAGCACTTTTCGATTATGGACTTTTATTCTTGACAATTTTAACTGAATTTTCAACTTTTTAATGATTTAATTTTAATTTTTATTACTTCTAATTTCTTTTTTTAATTATTTACTGCAAAACATATGTAAAATACAGATATTTACATAAATTTATTTTTTCTAACCTAACTTTGTACAAAAAATTCAAAAGTTAGTCCATGAAGTAAAATACTGAAATAATTAATTAATATTAAAAAAAATATTTATTTATGCCTTTATGACAATAATTTATTAGTATCATCGACTTATAACCTTTTGTAAAAAATTATTATGGAAAAGTTCCTATTTAGAATTCGACTTCCTTTTGATTGGGACTGTAACGCATCAACCTCCTTAAATTCCAATTAGAAATCAATGCCATAAATACAAAGAACAAATCTTTAAGTGAAAAGTATTTTAAATATGAAATGAAATACTGAAATGCATTTGAATATGGTACTTGAATTACTTTTATTCGAATATTTTACAGTTCTGCGCCACTGATTCTGTTTGAACTGCACCATGTATTTGGGCGTGTATTTGTATGGATGTGTGCGTGCTTTGGTTGTAGTAGGTACATAGAAAGCTTGGCCGCGGGGTCGATTCCACATGAATAGCAATGAGAAGTCAAGTGTCACTCAGAACTTAAAGTAGAACGTACTCACGCTGAATACGTATACTTACTGGCTTAATTTACTAAGAGTTGGTATGCTTATAACACTATACAGCACGATCAATACAGATGTTTATTCATATTAAAAAATAAAAAAAGCTCGGGTCGCAGTGGCAAACTCTGTCGACAATATAATGTATTTGCTAATACAGGCTTTATTATGTGAAATTTATTTTGTTTTTGGACAAAATAAGAAAAGTTGGCTCCTTAATAAATTCTTTTAAAAATTATTTTCTTTGTTAATCTTAGGGATTAATACTTGAACTTTTATCTTTGGACTTTTATTTTAAATCTTTTACGACAATTAAGAAAAATTGTATCAGAGGCAGTGCCGGATTAAAACTGCTTGATGCTCTAAGCACTTCTTGCCTATGAGCACTCATCTCTAACAACAGTCAAAAAAAAAAAATGGTTGTCTGTAAAGTCGGTTTACGGACGATAGTTTTACGTGATAACGTATTCCGTAATACATAACCTAAACCTCCCAAAATTTGGTTTCAATCCGCTTATCCTTGGTGTCGGAATGATAAGAAATGTCAAAAGTGACGTTTGCAACTTACAAAGTATTATGTTCTAATAATAATTAGTTATTCCGATACTTAACTTAGCAGGCTTTGCATTTCACAATATACTAATGTCAAAAAATTGAATTAAACATTAGAAATGCAGCTGTTTTCATGTTAAGACAAGACATACGTTTGCTTCTAATTTCCATGTACGGCAAACAAAGACAACCGACCGCGTCGCGTCATGCATTACACAACATTGCATTCATACAGCTATTTTTCTATATAAATTTGTATAAAATATTTTTCTATATAAATTTGTATAAAAAAACTGTTTAGGCAAATTCTGTTATACGAAATCTATGTAAAATGTTCTCCTCTTTCGTTTAAGACTGGTTTCAAACCGATCTGATTTAAATTGAGCGAGAAATTAGCAAAAAGCACGCACAGGGTCAGGCGGAACGTTACGCGTTAGGAACGTTAGGAACGTTACGTTACACTTTTTCGAACATGCAGCCGGTGTTTTATCAATTTATAATATTGGTGATTCATCAATTTATAAGACGTTATCACGTCAAATTTCTAATATTATCTGTCTCTGTCATGTTTATAGAGTTTATAAAAAAATTTCAAATTGTGAATGTCATAAGCTTAAAATTGATTGAAAAAAGTTGAAAAACATAGAATTTTAGGCGAAAAAATTGATTTTACAATTAATACTCTCATTGAAAATTTTACTGTCCATAAAATCGGTTCTTATAGGCATTTTTATACAGTTAATTGAAAAAATAGTTAAAAAAATCAGTGTTTTCATTTTAAAAAATAAATTATTATTTATTTTTAATTTCTGTACTTCTGAAGACAGTTATATATTAGTAGACAACGTGATTTTTGGTGTCCCCTGAGACGTGATGCCCTAAGCAGATGCTTATTTTGCTTATAGGTTAATCCAGAACTGTTCAGAGGATGTAGTTATAAATGCGTATTATGCTTTTGCACATTCTCGATTAAAATACGGAATAATATTCTGAGGAGTTTTATCACACACTAATTTTTTCATGAGCTGTCTAATTAATTAGTTATTACTGTGAGAGTATGTAAGACGAACTGTGATTAATTTCGAGAAGTTTCTGGGCCAATTTAGCCTTGAGCGTGTCTCTTAACACACCGCGGTGGGTAATCGTTATAAGATTAATTATGAGAGCCGAGAGGCCTTGTTGTTGACCCTTGAGATACAATATGAACGGTCGCCAAGGAGAATGTTTAATCTGCGAGCTCATATTTACATTATATTGCATGTCCAAAAGTTTCTAGAGCATGATTAAACCGACGTAACGCGATGGTTTTGTATTACGTCAGTTTTCCATAAAAGCTAATGCCAGCAGTACACATTCGCCGAGGGATACCGAGAGTAATAGTATTAACACACGATCGAACTTGGTACGGAGCGGACAGCGGATATGGTCCGCTCCGTACCAAATCTGCTCGTCTGCACAGTAGTCTGCGTGTCCGCGCGGTTCGATAATTTGCATATCGTACTTGGTCCGGTTCGTACTTATATCCGTGCGTGTGTATCGAACGCGAATGTGTACTGGAAATGTTCGCCTGATCTCGTAGCGCACTGTCTCGTCTCGCCAGGGCTCCGTATAAAGTCGGCTTTTCTACCGCGTGTCAAGGGAACGGAGCGGCGAGTACGAGCACAGTCAGTACACACTCGTTGCCTCGTGCGAATTTAAATGTACTTAAGTTGTCATTTTTGTTGGTTAAAGTGTAACTTTTAATGATAAAAAAAATAAATTGGTTGTCTGTAAAGTCGGTTTACGGACGATAGTTTTACGTGATAACGTATTCCGTAATACATAACCTAAATTCTACATATAATAATTATAATAATTCGAATCTATGATATTGCACCTTTCGCTTCAAATTTAGGTAAATTTTATTTATTAAATTACTCACCACCTATAAAAATAATTTTTTTTATTAACTTTCTTTCTTCCGTATTTATTTAAGTCTCAAAGATTAACTGTCATAATATTTAGAAAACAATTGTTTTATTGTTTAAGTATATAAAATTCCAAAACCTACTTACAATATTTAAGTATTTTCATACGTCAAAAAATTGATTTTTATAATGATAAAATTTGTAAGAAAACGATTTTTTCGAGAGATGAGACCTAGCTAAAACGATTTTTTGCCCTCCAAAATCCCTTCTCAGTAAATTTCATCCAAATCGTTAGGGCCGTTTTCGAGAAAAGCACGCACAGGGTCAGGCGGAACGTTACGCGTTACGAACGTTAGGAACGTTACGTTAGGAACGTTACACTTTTTCGTGCATGCAGCCGGTGTTTTATCAATTTATAAAATTGGTGATTCATCAATTTATAAGACGTTATCACGTCAAAATATGGCGGATTGGACCAATGACACAGTAATTGATTTCTTAAAACATTGCCAAAATGAGCCTGTGATCTGGGAAAAAAAAACAATGACGCGTGGCTCAGATTGAGTGAGATTTTGCATATGCCAATTTCAGAATTGAAAAAAAAAGATTCTGTTATGGTCCAGATCCGTTTAACTGCGCCGTTTAAATGGACAGTGAAGCCGAGCCACGCCGAGTGTGTACACAGACACATTCGTAGTGGCTCGCTTTACCTAATCTCCCGACGAGACCTTTCGGCGAGCTCGCGCGGCTAATACGTACTGCAGGCATTAAAACATATTTTAAATCAAATAGGTAGGTAGGTATACGTTATGCATGGTTTTAGTTATAAGTTTAAATACATCAATTTTATGTTTATCGTAAAATAATATTTGAATATTCTTGGTTTCATGGACTTGGAGGTCCACGCCTGGCATTTCTACCCGACGTTTCGTCCACAACTGCGGTAGACATAATCAAAGGAGATGTGGCAGCGGACGAAGTGTCCTCCTTGTCGATGACTGGTGACTAAGTGTGAGTGTGTTTTCTGATTGGTCGTAGTCGGCGCTTCCAAATACGGCCGAGCAGAAAACAGTCACGCATAGACATCAGAAATCGATATACTTAGCTATGAGCCGCCAAGGAGAACATTTCGCCCGCTGCCACACCGCCTTTGATAATGTCTACCGCAGTTGTAGACGAAACGTCAGATAGAAATACTAATGAACCACGGCCTACAAGTCTGAAAAGCAAGAAAATTTGGAACAACGGCGTCCGTGCAAGCTTACACACGTGGAATTTATGATTTATTCTTTAGATTTATATATGTTAATGTTAAAAATAATATGATTTGAAAAAAATCGACTGTATCTAAGTAAAAAAAATTGGTTGTCTGTAAAGTCGGTTTACGGACGATAGTTTTACGTGATAACGTATTCCGTAATACATAACCTAAATTTATATAATAATTATAATAATTCGAATCTATGATATTGCATCTTTCGCTTCAAATTTAGGTAAATTTTATTAAGTAGAATAATAAAACACTATAAAAAGTACACTATTATTATATAAAAAACAACTATGGCATGTATCTCTTTTGCGCATGCGCCGATTTTTCCCAAAAAATTTACAAAAATTTCTAGTAAAAATAGATAGAGTAAAAACCGTTTTATAAACTATATTATTATTATATAAAACATCATTATAAAAGATATATTCTTTTACGCATGCGCCGATGTTCCCCAAAAACAATAGGCCACTTCATATTTGCATATCAAACATCCTCCCAAAATTTAGTTTCAATCCGCTTATCCTTGGTGTCGGAATGATAAGAAATGTCAAAAGTGACGTTTGCAACTGTCAAAGTATTATGTTCTAATAATAATTAGTTATTCCAATACTTAACTTAGAAGGCGTTGCATTTCTCAAAATACTAATGTCAAAAAATTGAATTAAACATTAGAAATGCAGCCGTTTTCATGTTAAGACAAGACATACGTTATTTTCTAATTTCCATGTACGGCAAACAAAGACGACCGACCGCGTCGCGTCATGCATTAGACAACATTGCATTTATACAGCTATTTTTTTATATAAATTTGTATAAAATATTTTTCTATATAAATTTGTATAAAAAAACTGTTTAGGCAAATTCTGTTATACGAAATCTATGTAAAATGTTCTCCTCTTTCGTT
The DNA here is from genome assembly GCA_963575645.1 of Xanthostigma xanthostigma. Classification (NCBI taxonomy): domain Eukaryota; kingdom Metazoa; phylum Arthropoda; class Insecta; order Raphidioptera; family Raphidiidae; genus Xanthostigma; species Xanthostigma xanthostigma. Next base: position 37,106,239 of record OY754466.1, on the reverse strand, counting down.
TAAGACTGGTTTCAAACCGATCTGATTTAAATTGAGCGAGAAATTAGCAAAAAGCACGCACAGGGTCAGGCGGAACGTTACGCGTTACGCGTTACGAACGTTAGGAACGTTACGTTACACTTTTTCGTGCATGCAGTCGGTGTTTTATCAATTTATAAGATTGGTGGTTCATCAATTTATAAGACGTTATCACGTCAAAAAATAAAAATGTGTTACGAGAACGCATTATAGAAGTAAACTTCTAGTTGCAAATCATATCAGAATAATCAAATTTATATCAGAATAATACTTGAGCTAAAAAAACAATATTTCCAGTAAACCTGCGAAAATTTTGTTGTGTGCTTGTGTTTTCTTATTTATTATTTGCAGTAAAAAAATTAAAAATGTGTTACGAGAACGGATTACAGAAGTAAACTTCTAGTTGCAAATCATACAATTGCATTTGGACAAGTGGAAAAAACATGTTACGTGATAGTTTCACATTCAGATATTTCATCTGTACAAGTTAATATGAACGTGAAACTATCTCGTAACACATTTTTTCCACTTGTCCAAATGCAATTGTATGATTTTACTTCTGTAATGTGTTCTCGTAACACATTTTTACTTTTTTTACTGCAAATAATAAATAAGAAAACACAAGCAAACTAAATTTTCGCAGGTTTACTGCAAATATTGTTACATAATGGGTATACTTAACAATAATAAAAATATAGTTTAAAAAAAACTAAAAAACACGCTTTATATCGGACTAAAAAGTAAAAAATAATTGTTTTAAAATAAGCTTAAAAAGCGTTGGGCGCTCGATGTACGAAAATGTGGAACAAAGCGCCCCACGCTTTTTAAGCTTATTTTAAAACAATTATTTTTTACTTTTTAGTCCGATATAAAGCGTGTTTTTTAGTTTTTTTTAAACTATATTTTATTTTTCACTTTTTAGTTTGAGGATCTATAAAAGAATTTATTAATCCTGGGGGTCCTAATAAGGATAATGGGAAACTGTTATCAAATTATTGCATTGTCATCGGTCCTTGATACGTATGCAAAGTTTCAAATTAATCAGACTTCGGGAAATTGGTGAAAATTATGCTCAAAGATTCCGTTACGGACATACATACATAGTTACAACCCAAACTAATATAAAGCGTTTAATAATAAGGATAATGGGAAACTGTTATCAAATTATTGCATTGTCATCGGTCCTTGATACGTATGCAAAGTTTCAAATTAATCAGACTTCGGGAAATTGGTGAAAATAAAGCGTTTACTACAGAGGATCTATAAAAGAATTTATTAATCCTGGGGGTCCTAATAAGGATAATGGGAAACTGTTATCAAATTATTGCATTGTCATCGGTCCTTGATACGTATGCAAAGTTTCAAATTAATCAGACTTCGGGAAATTGGTGAAAATTATGCTCAAAGATTCCGTTACGGACATACATACATAGTTACAACCCAAACTAATATAAAGCGTTTAATAATAAGGATAATGGGAAACTGTTATCAAATTATTGCATTGTCATCGGTCCTTGATACGTATGCAAAGTTTCAAATTAATCAGACTTCGGGAAATTGGTGAAAATAAAGCGTTTACTACAGAGGATCTATAAAAGAATTTATTAATCCTGGGGGTCCTAATAAGGATAATGGGAAACTGTTATCAAATTATTGCATTGTCATCGGTCCTTGATACGTATGCAAAGTTTCAAATTAATCAGACTTCGGGAAATTGGTGAAAATTATGCTCAAAGATTCCGTTACGGACATACATACATAGTTAGTTACATACATACATAGTTAGTTACAACCCAAACTAATATAAAGCGTTTAAAAAAACAAACTGTTGCGCGCATCTGACGGTAATCGAACCCGGGCCGGCCGCGTGGTATGCCAACATTCTGCCACTGAGCTACCAATGCTTACAAAGAATTATTGTTTATATTGGGTTACTAATAGTACAATTTCGTGATAAATTCCGTTACATAGGGATATCAATTTCGTTACACAGGGAAACGAGTTTACCCCAGTTTTTAAAGAAGTATTCACTTCAAAAACAAACTTATAGTTGGCAAAACCAAAAGTGCACATCCCGCAAGTTTTCCACTGTACATATTATAGGTAATGAAAAAAATTGAGAAAATAGATTTAAAAAAAACAATTAAAAAAATAGAAAAAAAATTAAAAACAAAATGGAATAGAAAAAAATTATTACTTGTGTCAGCGGGAATCGAACCCGGCACCTTGCTATGGACCAACGCTTTTAACCGCTCGGCCATTCCGATATCGTAGCTTGCGTTGTTATTGTGGTATAGCAGTGTAGCAGGTATTCTACGTAATACACTACATATTTTACAATAACAGTAATAGGTATTTTTTTGTTTTTTAAGGTTTTTTATTTTAACTATTAGCTGTCAAAAATAATAAAATAAAACTGTTTATAAAAATTAAACTACTGAACACATTTATGTGAATTTAAATAGGGTTCTGGTCTGATACTAAACAAAGTGAATAAAATATAACCCAAGGCAATCCGACCAAAATTGCGATCTGTAGAGTCGTGACGTACATACGTACAGACCAACCGACAACTGCTGATTGTAATTTTCAATTACAATTTTAATAGTATTTATGAACTCGAATTGATTTAAAAATGGTTCTGTTTTATAGATCAGAATCTCCTCTTTTCAAAAAGCTTCAATTTGAATGGATTTCGTGTGAAATTAACTTAGATATAACTTCTTATATGAACGAAAGTCAGCTCTGACGCACAAAGCGACAATAAAGCACATACCGCTAGTTTAGCGGTATGTGCAACAGTACAAAAAGTAGTCGGGTATAGCAATATTAGAAATGATGCGAGTTGGACGTTATCGAGTAAAAAATGTTAATAAGTGTGAATTAATATTATTATTATACCCACCCCATCAATGCTTCGTGAATTTGTGAACATATCGTATATGTATGTTTTGTAGTAAAATTATTCATAATATACCTTTCAGCAACATCTCTCCTGTGCAAAGGGTAATAGCTTTATGACTACAAAAAACAAGCATAATTAATAAATTGAATTAATCTGCTCTCGCAGCTTCGCGCGTCATATTATTTCAGCTGCTGGGTTTCTGGTACGACTTTCAACGCCTATTTATTCTACAGTTGCGAAATGTGACCTATTTGGAATGGGGCACTTACAGAATTTGCCTGTGTAACGTGAGAACTCGTAATACAAGATTTTATGTAAACCTTGCTTTGAAAGTATATCTGTAATGTTTTTGACGTAAAAAAAGAACGGGCAAATTCTAATAAAGGCTCTTGTTAACAACCGTTTTAGTCAAAGGGTAACGCGGGCCGTCCCGAAATGGTTACCCTTTGTACACGATCCGCATATACGTGAGCACGTCCATTGTTATCGATATCAGTTCTATACTTGAAGGGCGAAGAAGTGCAAGTGTGTTATGTCTTGCTTATATATTTTTTAAATTTCTAGTCTTGTCCCAACACTGGCCTATTATGAACAAGGCTAATTAAATAAATCCATATTAATATCAATTTTAAACTCCATATTCACAATGAGCAGAACAAGGTAGGTAGGTAGGTATAGGTAAAAACGTGCGCGCACATCTGTCGTCGTCGACTATGAAATGACGTGGTCCACTGCATCGGACCGACTGCCGTCGCGCCGAGGGGCGAAGTGCGGGTATCCGTTGAAATATTCAAGGCAAACATTTCATAGAAAGTCGTTTGTTTCTATACGTATTTTTACAGAATTGTGAACGACAAAAAAATCATCACGCGGATGTCTTCTATCGATTACGATTTTTCGACCATATCACTTCTCTTACGAAACGCCACGGAGGAGACGACAGTGCATTGTTGTCAGAACCGCGTAGACAACAATACTTGCATTGTTAACTCATTGTTATCGTAACCGCATATAAGAATGCCGAAGCTTCTAGAATGTCGAAGAACGCGGCTGAGAACTTATATAAACAGCGCTAGCGTGGAAGGCAGTCCAGTCAGAAGTCAGTGTCAGTGACAATTGCGTGACATAAATAAATAAGTGTTCTAAATAAATATAGAGGTAGATAGACATCTGTGAGATATAAGTATTCTGTGTACAATGTGGATGGTAGTTTAGTGTTATTATTGTTGTTTCAGAATTCGTTTGTTTTTCGTTATTTATTTTATTATTTAATATTTTATTATTATCTTATTTTTATTTATATTTTATTTTTATAAGTATTTTGTAGTTTGTTGTGTGAGCATTTCTTTTTGTAAATAAATATTTTAACCACCGACAAAGAACAGTTTTGTCAATTTTGTTACAATAATGTACCTATATTGCTGGTGTTAACTGCTGACTTTATGAGGAAAATAAACTAGCGGAGTTCAATTTTGACGTACTATCCTGTATTCATTTCGTTTCTATTCACAGGTTAACAGTGGCGATACGTGAACATTTTAAATGGGGGTTCTGCAAGGTCAACCGAAAATACCTCCTAACACGAGCTAGGAAGTAATTAAGCTATGAATCACATCCACGCTTATGACGTTCTAATTATTAACTTTTTTTAAACACTGTTGACAACAAACTACAACAGACTCTGTAACACTAGTCACTACTGCCATAAGCCGTGAGTCATATGTACCGCCGAGTTAAAGCCTTCAAGGGTGTTGACTGAATGACATAGATTCAGTGAAGACTTCTAGCATATGACAGTGATAAATGCTTATTTGTATTAATGTGCTGACGGTAAATGCAGCTCAAATCCGATTTAAATAACAGCTTATAAACTTGTTGATCAGGAGTCGCACGGTGTGCACCGAGGGCAGCGTTGCCAGACGTCCCGATTTTTAAATCAAAATTAAATGTCCCGCGCGGGACAGGCTCAGTCCCGCTTTTCGGGGATAACTCAGGGATAACTTTAAAAGAAGTTAAATCTTCACAGAAATATCATAAATAAGTAATTCTTATAAACATTATTCTTTTATTGTAAGTTGAAATTTGTAACACTTATGCTGGGTTGCAGAAACGATTGTCAAAAAAACTGATTTGACAATGACCTTAGATTGTGAACCTACATATTTCTCCATATGAAAAGCATTGTAGAATTTCAAATCAGTCCTGCTCGAAAAATAATTGATCGATTGAAACGATATTTTTCTTAAACTGTGTATACATATATTTAGCATCGTTTTTTGTACAGTTTCCACTTCGAAACAACTTTTTTTTACGCATTTTGATCAAAATTTAGCTTGGAAAGCGATATTTTTCTATGTAGAACAATCATTTGTTTTTGTGCGAGTACCATCTAATGTCCTGGATGACAGGGAGTTTGATTACGACATTAGACTGCCCCTGATGTATAGAAACTGTAATTATATGATCACAATCTAAGGTCATTGTCAAATCAAATTTTTTGACAATCCTTTCTGCAACCCAGCATTAATCCACAGACTATTGTTTGAAACGCCATATTTTTCTAATGAATAAAACTTTTTTTAAAATTATGAAGTATTTTGGTTGCTCTGCAGCGCTCATGGAGGTACTGCCACTGCGGCGTATCCTTTATTCACATACAGTAAAGAAGTGTGCCATTAGGATTGCCGGTGGTTTGGATAAGATTGAATGCTTGACATCCGACAAGAATAGCTGAGAACATAAAATAAACATTGTTACGGCAAATTTGTCGTGCGAAGTACGACTTTGTAATAAATTCATGAATTTCAAATAGTAGTGACGTATGCCAGTATCTTTTGAATATTTTAAACATCTAGTCTCAATTTACGCTTAATTCCCAGATACATTTGAATAAAATATGTGTATTTTCGAGTTTAGATCTGTACGTAAAATACTAGTTGATGCGTATACTTTGTCTGGTCTATTTTATTCATAATAGTAATGCTATTTTCGCAATGTTTATAGTTCTATGAAATCAAATGTTATAATTTAACGATTTAGTCGTCTAGTCTACACTGACAATGAGTTATTGGTGTCAGGTATAAAGGGCTTAAGTCGAAAAATCCTAGTTTTTAGCCGTTAATAACAAACGAAAGAGAATACAATTTAGATTTAGTAAAAATATACATAAAAAATCATGCTTTAATTTACTATCCGGTAACTAATGGCCAAATATCGGTAATAAAACATTGTCGTCTGTTGGTTTGTACTGGTTAAAATGCATTTTGTTTTTTGTTTACTTGTTACGTAAAATGTAATTTCAACTGTAATTGGGGTTTATACCCTGTTGTTGAATTAAAATAAATAAATAAATAAATAAATAACAATTTTTTTACTTAAATCCCTTATATCTGAGACCAGAGAATTAATTTTCTTATTTTGATGTTTTTCATTTTCACACAGACATTTAAATACAAAACATTTACATAATTCGGTCTGTGGTCATAATGTGGTCTGTGCAGTTCTGATGCGGGTGGTGTGGAGGCTAAAAATTTTGCATTTAAGATTTATGCACTTTTCTTGATTTCGGCTGGATGCGATTTTCAAATATTTAAGCGTCTTCTTTGTTTATTATTTGAACTAAAAATTGGGCACAAGATCTACATGTTACAAAAGTACATCACCAATCATGCGAAACCCAGAATATATTAAACAGGAAGGCTTTTGTATAGTACTAACCGACTAGTTAGACCAAAAGCCACTAAAGAGCGAAAATAGATTTATTGGTAGAAGTTTTGTTCCAAAAAAAAAAAAAATATTTTCATCTCCAGGGCCTCAATGCAAGTTAAGATGGTAAATTACCATCTTAAGTTAAGATGGTATTTTACCATTTAGCAAGTTAAGATGGTAAATTACCATCTTAAGTTAAGATGGTATTTTACCATCTTAACTTGCATTGACGTCCTGAAGAATAAAATATATTTTTCGAAACGTTGACCACAAGCGATACCCTGGTAAAGCTTATTTTTCACATGACTCCTCAACGAAATAAATCTCCTTCAAAATAGATTTATATCGACGCACACAGCCTAGTATCTGCGTGTCTTCGTACTAAAAAAAAATATTTGAGGTCGGCGCCAATTTGGTTAATATAACATCTAATGTACCTACAATGTACTCTCATTAAATTGACGCTGCTCTCAAAACGTTATTGTTTTTTGCTTTCTACTGGATTTTTTTGGAAGGATATTCAATTTTTGTTTAAGTTTCTTTTTCTTTTATTACTTTTAATGGCTTTGTATATACGTAGTTTGCACGTTATTAACTGCCTTTTTCCTTAATATTTCATTTTTAAACTGAAAGAAAAAACTGATTTAAATGAAATTTATATGAGGCCACCTGAGGTTAGGCCCTATCAAACAGAAATAGAATCGTCAAAATCGGTTCACAAATGCAAAATATAACGTATTATAAAACAAAAATATTCTTTTTTCATCTGGACCAATTAAAAAAAATATATTATGTGACCATCTGCAAATATTCTGAACAAAATGAAGTCGAATTTTTTTTAATCGGTTAACCCCTCTAAAAGTTATGGCTGAATAAACATTTAAAAAAAATATATACAGGGTGACCGGTAATTGCTTGTATTCCTCTCGGGAGAAGAAACTATGACTAATTTGGAATGATTCTCACTTTTTGGCCTGAATTTTTCCATCATCTGATAGCTTACAAATTGGCCATCCTTCCTAAAGCTAAAAACCACGAATTTTTTCTGTTAGATTTTATGTTGTGTGTTAAAACTTACAATAAATAAAAAAATTAAAATAAAAATTCGTCACAGAAGTGTCATTATCATAAAACAAATGACGCATTTCCGACCCCCAAGCGATAAGGTTAAATCATCCCAAATTAGTCATAGTTTCTTCTCCCGAGAGGAACACGAGCAATTACCAGTCACTCTGTATATTTACATGACGAATTGATAAGCTTAATATGTTGGTTAAAAAGGATACACCTCTTTACTTGAACGTCGTTTCTTTTTCTTCAGCTTTGTAGAGGCCTTTGGAAATACGATGTAATTTGTATGATTTATGTTAAACGTTACATTGAACACATAAACGCTACATTAACTTTTGAAATTTTGTAAAAATATCACGATAGAGTTTATGAATTTCAAAAAGTCTATTGAAGTTTTCTCGGCGTTATCTACACTGTTAATAGTCCAGGCGGTAGATTTTCCGTATGTTAATGTGGAAACATTCTACCACGCTGAATTTATTATTTTTGCATACGCTTTTAGACTCCCCAAGAAGAAAATCTTTCTAAATTAAATATAAGCTCAGAGAGGGCACAGTCTGAGGCTTTGCAGTGGTTCACTGCAAATAAGTTGACCCAAAATTTAAATAAAACTCAGCATTTGACATTATTCGCTGAAAACAAAAACAATGTTGACAACTTATTAGGCATATTAATCGATCCAACTCTATCTTGGGAAAACCACATTGACAATTTAGTTTCCAATTTACATAAAAATATGTATCTAAAAAGAAATCTAAGAAACGAGGTAAATCTGTCAGTTTTAAAAATTGCATATTTTTCTCTGTTTAATTCAAAGATGACATATGGCATAGAATTGTGGGGAAATTCGACTTTCGCAAATAGGGTTTTCTTGGTGCAAAAAAAGGCAGTTAGAATACTGTCAAATGCTGAGTTTAATGAAAGTTGCAGACCGTTATTTAAAAAGCTAAATATTCTAACCTTTTACGACCAATATATTTACTCATGTTTAGTATATTATGTTAAAAAAAATTTTAGCAAATTTAACCAACAGTCAAGCGTACATCGTCATGACACGAGATATAAGTGTAACCTTTGTTTGCCTCTAAAAAAATTTACTCATACTAGGTATGGTCCCAATTATATTGGATTACAATTTTTTAACAAATTAACACCTGAGGTAAGAGACTTGCCCATAGCAAAATTCAAAAAAACCATAAAAGGGTTCTTAAAAAATTCTTGTTTTTATAACTATAAGGACTTTCTAAATAATGATATATTAATCTAAATATGTATAACTGACCTGTATTTTGACCATTTTGGTGTAACATGATACAAATAAACATTCATTTATTATTTTATCAATGTCCCAAATGCACAAAAGTCTACAATTTTTGCGTTACGGGCAAACTTGTAGTGCTCGAAGCGCCCTCTATATTGGTATAATTATTTTTGTCGTAGCTATAATACAAGCCGATAAAATTAGAAAACAAATTTTGCACTTTACAGGCTCCTCCCTGCCTCCTCCGTAACGCTAAAATTGTAGACTTTTGTGCATTTGAGACATTGAGAGGAGCCTAAAAGCGTATGCGAAAATTCAGCGAGGTAGAGTATGTTTCCAACTGAAACTCCCTACCGTCTGGACTATAAGGACTAGTGATGTGCCGGATATCCGTATTCGTATTCGTATCCGCGGATATCCGAGGGAGAAGAAAGATCCGTATCCGTTAGTCTTTGGCGGATCTTTTACCTTATTAATTTTCAATTCATAGATGAAATTTTATATATATATAGGTGATTACGTAATAATGAAAACCTGTTAAATTCCATTCAGATTATTTTTTATTTTTTTAAATCGTATTTGGCACCTTTATATTGCAAACATTTATCGTAGTGAGTACCATACTAATAGTACATATAAATCAACTATCTTTATAATGATATATTGCACATCGATCTTTGGAAAGAGACAATCTGTTATGAGAGTTAACTCTTAAAGCTGTCAATAACTTTTTCCCATAACAGATAGTCTCTTTCCAAAGGTCGATGTGCAATATTTACCGCCGCGTACTCTAAGAAAGTTAAGATCCGTATCCGTATTCGCGGATCTTGAAACCAAATATCCGTATTCAGATCCGCATCCGCGGATATACATTTTAACGTTCCGGCACATCATTTATAAGGACTATAATAACTTTTGTGACGAGATTTATATATCAACACTCATGGGGTAGTTGAAACAAACTTTGTAACGAATGAAGCAAAGAAAATGAAATTGAAAATGTGATCTGACTGTTTAATGGATTTTGTTTACTCTTATTTGACATGTAATCGTATTTTCTTTCTTTCTGCATTGACTACATGCCACGGACGTTTATGATTGATTGATTTTCATATTATTGAAATCTTCAAATCCAAGTTTTATTTATTTAGTTGGTACTGTGTATACGGGAAATCGTGAAAGATACTATTGAAAAAAGAGGCAATAAATCATAGAAAATCGTATAAAAATTGAAAAAAAGTAGTCTCTCGAAAACAAAAAAGCTACAGAGTGTTCAAAAAATCCCGGAATGACTTAATATTTCTTTTCAGGTAAGCCGGACTCAAAATGTTAAAATTATTTTTGTTATAACTTTTTCCTGTCTATCGATCGACAAAATTATATTTTGGGTCCGAGAACTCTAAAAGAGTCCCGTAGGGTTGAACTTTGAAATTTTAAATGGGAATCATACTTTTTTATTTCATGTTCGAATTCTGCGAAAAATTTCACATACGGATACGTCTTAGTAATATTTTAATCCTCGGGTTCTATGTAGAGCCCGTAAGAAAGATCTAAAATTGGCCCTGTACAATTAATATCTAAAGAAATAATTGACTTACTTTAACCTAAAACATTCGTGTTGAGGAGAAATTTCACTAATCGATACTTCATAGGTAACTAAAGTTTGATTTTGAACTTTAAGGCACCTTTGTAGGGTTTCTAAAAAAGTCTAAAAGAGTTCAGTATTGAATAAATCTTAATTTGATTTCGGTTACTTAATATTATCTTACATACTTTTTTAAGGGATGACATTTTAGAAATTAGTACTTCATAAGGTCTTCGGGCTCAATTTAGTACTTTGTAAAATTTTATCCCGAAAAAAAGTATATAGTACTAGCGGTCCCGCCCGGTTTCACCTGAGTGCAAAAGAACGAATGGGGAAGGGAGGGGCATGAGTTCACACATTCATTTTAGTTTACCGAGATGAATGTTGTGTCCAAATTTCATGATGATCGGACTTACCGTTCAAAAGTTTTTGTCGATAAAAACAGTATTTATACTTTTTTTAAGTAATAAATATCTTTTAAATGAATAATTAATGTAACTAATAAAATATAATAAATATTTTATTGAAAACACTGTAGGAAAATTATTTTTATATAGGTACCTATAGTTGTAACAGTTTACAAATGAGCTATTAATTAGATTTATTTAATTTTAATTAGTCGTAAATAAAATTAAAATAAATTTAAATGTAAGAAAGTAATGTAGAAAATAAAAAAAAATTAAAAATATATTCGCCCAACGCGGGGGGGATCGAACCCACGACCCTGATATTAAGAGTCGCGTGCTCTACCGACTGAGCTAGCCGGGCTTGTGAATGTACGACGTTAATATTGGGATATTTAGATAGAGCATTTCACTTGAATAGACGCTAATTTTGAGGTACATTTAGCAACATTTTTCATTGATGCTCTGCTTCTATTGGTCGTAGCGTGATATTATTATAGCCTATAGCCTTCCTCGATAAATTGGCTATTCAACAAAAAACATTTTTTTAATTCGAACCAGTAGTTCCTGAGATTAGCGCGTTCAACCAAACAAGCAAACAAACTCTTCAGCTTTATATATTAGCATAGATTGGCGTTGCGACCGTCGAATAGCGAGATCGGTTGCACCAAAATTTCTCGACGTATATTTTTAACGGGCAATTCCTTTCGAAAGAGTTAAATTTAATGATTTTCACGGTGTCACATGCATTCACATCTTCCATTGCTATTTTTTCCCGGAAAAGTAGCAAATATTGAAAAAGACTATATTTTTTTATTGCGACAAAAATCTATTTTAAGAAATTCTCTTTAAGTTCTATTTGTAGTGAAGGTATATTTACAGTGTTCAGACTTAGTGTTTACTCAAGTGAAGCCTTACAAAAGGGTGACAACGCTTGGAAACGTGACTTTGGCAGATTTCAATTTATTGTCTTGTTATTTGCACCATTTGTGTGTGCAGAGAAGTTAATGAATTGTGCCTACATTACAGGTACATTTATTAGTTACTAGCTGCTCCCTGCGGCTTCGCACGTGATTGTGATGAAACACGGTAGCGACAAAAGTAGTGGAGCTTTCGGCTATATATCTATACTAACAGCTGAAGAGTTTGTTTGTTTATTTGTTTGGTTGAATGTGCCATTCTCTGGTTCGAATTGAAACATTTTTTTTAGTTGGATTTATCGAGGAAGGCTATAGGCTGTGTAATATCACGCTACGACCAATAGGAGCAGAGCATCAATGAAAAATGTTGCAAAATGTAACTCAAAATTTGTTTGTCCAACAAAAACTTTTGAACGGTAACTCCGATCATCATGTTTGGGCACAACATTTATCTCGGTAAACTAAGATGAATGTGCGTACTCATTTTCCTCTCTTCCCCATTCGTTCTTTTACACCCGGGTAAAACCGGACGGGACCGCTAGTATTATATATAAAGGAACCAATAAAAAATACCTAAGCAAATAAAAAAGTATGATCTAACTCCAAGAAAACAATTTTTTAAAGCGCGCATTGAGACACAACCATCCGCAATAGCCCGCGCGACAGGCAGCCTTTGTGATATTAAGTCGTCGGAGGGAGGAGCAGTTAGTGGAAGTTCAATGTGAAATATAATTATTGACATCAATTTTTTTTTCAATGCGAATGTATTTTGACGGACTGCAGTTTTTAATAGCCTAAGTTACTCCTTATAACATTAGCTATCTGCAGTGAAAGTCACGTCAAAATCGGTCCAGTCGTTTAGGAGATTAGCCGGAACAAACAAACAGAGAGACAGACAGACAGACAAGACTTTGAAAATTGTTTTTTCGTTATAAGTACCGTATATACTTTCATATGCATTTAGTAAAAAACTGTTATTTTGACATTACAAACAGACACTTCAATTTTATTTATCTGTATAGATGTTTTAATAATTATTACTAAAGGCCGGTTTTGTCGTTAAAATCACTGTTGGGACTTGTGCTGGCTGGCGCGCTGGCTGCGAGGATGGAAACGGTCACTGCGAGCTCGCGTGCGAGTCCCAAGATGAATTTCAAAATTAGAACCGGGGCTATTTTTCGCGCTAGTTTGTCTGCGTGTTTTGAGCCTTAACCAATCATAAAGCAGTATATTGTCACGTGAGCGACTTGGACAAACGCCCATAAACTTGGCGTCATAGTGTGTGTTAAATGTCGTGTTTTTTTAGCTTTTAGGAAGGTGGGCTAATTAGTAATCTATCAGATCATGGAAAAATTCAGGCCAAAAAGGCAGAATATATATGTATTTTTTTAAATTTTTAACTCCCAAAATTCGGATTTTTGTAAAAAGGAAACTGAAGCAGATTTTTTCGAAAATGACGCATTTCCGACTTCCAAGTGGAAATCAATCCAAATTAGTCATAGTTTCTTCTCCCGAGTTGAATACGAGTAATTTATGATCCCTGTATTCTTAAAAATCGAAAAAGGATTTTTTTCTGAGCAAACGTCGTTTGGTGTTAGCATAGCTAATATAAAGTAGTTAATATTCCCAAGCGACGTAATTATTGTGAGAGAAAAATACCAAAAAAGTGTTTTTACGAAAGTTGCTTAAGAGGATTAAATAAAATGAAAAGGGAATTACAGGCACTATTTACATACCCTACCTTAAGATAAGCAGTTTTAAAACGCTATGTGCTAAAATATTTATATAATTAGTCATTTGGGAAAAGCAGGGGAAATGAGAAATGAATTATCTGTAACAAATAAATTATATCAGAAAGCATACCGGGTGTTTCTTTAAATGTATCATTTATATTTTGTTTTATTACGCATGTGGAATAAATACTACCTTAAGGCCACTGCACACGAGGCTGGAAACACTGCTTAGACTTCTGCTGGCCGGCAGGCTGGGTATGAGGCTGGAAATGACGTCACTGCGGGCTCGCCTGCTAGCGCACAAGATAGATTTTAAAACTAGAACAGTGTCTATTTTTCTTGCTAGGTCCTCTGCTTGCTCTGAGCAAGAACCAATCAGGAAACATCTTGTCACGGGGGCGACATGAACAAACGCCCACAAACCAACATGGCGTCATTCTGCTCAGGGTCAGACAATAGACACGTTTTGTTCTGTGTTTAATTAATTTGAACTGTCACTGCGCGCGCACCAGATCTATCTACAAAATAAGCTTGAAAAGACGTCTCGTGTGAAGCGAGCACATAAAATCAATCAAGAAAACCAGCGCTAGAAAACTAATAGTTAAATCTAGCAAGGAATCTAGCGGCAAATCCAGCCTCGTGTGCATCGGCTTTTAGTGCCCGCTTTTTCTGGCGGTAATTAACTGTTTGCCTATTAGCATAGAAATATTTATTTGTGTGCAAAGATTTACACTTTGCGCAGCAAATTTTACTTAGTGAACGCGAATCAATGTTAAAAAAAACACTCTAGTGTGTTTTTTTAAAGTAACAGTTCCATTGTTACATAATATAATGATTATTATTGTGACTAGGTTCCTTATGGGACGTTATAGATATGAATGGCTAGGAAAAAAACGCAAAAAAAGCGTAAAAAAAGACAAAAAAGAAAATCTGTGACGAAAATCTAATCTAATTACCTATTGTATGTCTGTCCGTAGACATAGAAAGTTGAAATTTGGCACACTTATAAGATAGGGCATGGGACAGATGCTAACGGAGTCGGATTTTTGAGTTTTGGTCTCAAAGGAGCGCAAATTGAAAACAAAAAAGTGTTTGCCTTATAAATCGCTCAATTTTAATAAGATCGGTTCAAAACCTGTCTTAAACGAAAGAGGAGAACATTTTACATAAATTTTGTATAACAGAATTCGCTCAAGTAGTTTTTTTTACATAAAAAAGCAGAAATAAACACTTGTAAAATTCGATTTTGCCTAATACATCGCGCACGTGTTTCGGTTATCCTTTTCTCTTACACACTGTGTTATGGACATTTAAAGATTACGTATGTTCTGTCTTAAAATAAAAAGGTTGCATTTGTTAAAAAACGGATGTAATTTCAAATATTAGTTAGTTTTTTGACATTAACATTTTGTGACAACGCTTTCTAACTTCACGATTTGTTATTAAACCTATAAAAATAACGATTTCTAAGCAATGTCAATGGTTTAGTGGTAGAATACTGTTCTGCCATGCGGGTGGCCTGGGTTCGATTCCCGACAGATGCGCAACAAATGTTATTTTTATATTTTTAGAGTTGCAAATCATACGATTAATTTTTGATTAAAAGTCATATTACAGTATAAATAAAATTTTCGAATAATTTATAGACAAATTAGTAAACAAATTATATAATCATACCTACATAATAATTAATTAGCGAAAATAACTTCGTTCCAACCGGGTGTTCCACGTCTTTTTTTTATTTTAAAAATTGTTATCTAAAAGTTTGAAAATGAAATGAAACCAATTCCGGCATTTGTAATAAAACGACCACTAGGGTAGTACCTACTTATCTCGCAAATGTTGACAGATCGTTGGTGCCGCGGGAGGGCTTAGATCGTGGAGATTTTAGTGGGTAGGGGGCCATTGGTCCGACTCCCACACTACCCAGAGATTTCTCTGGGCGTTCGTAAAAAATAAATAAATAAAAAATGGCATTTGCAACAGACTAACAGTTGAACCGATTTTTTGGCTTCTAGAATCTACTGCAATCTTTTTGTCGTCACATGAATCCAAATCACTCTGCCGGGCGCAAATAAGTTTACAAAAAATATAGTTTAAAAAAAACTAAAAAACACGCTTTATATCAAACTAAAAAGTGAAAAATAAATATAGTTTAAAAAAACTAAAAAACACGCTTTATATCGAACTAAAAAGTAAAAAATATTTTTTTTAAATAAGCTTAAAACAATAATGAATAAAAAATACTAGTATTATTGATGAGTATTTGGAAAGAATTCCGTGGCATAAGGATCGAAAATGAAGCAATACTGAGATTTTTTTAATACAAAACGTATCGAAACGTTAGTATTAAATGCAAGTTTAAAAAAATTTCAGTATTGCTTCATTTTCGATCCTTATGCCACGGAATTCTTTCCAAATACTCATCATTAACTTCAATGGATCACAGTTACTCTATTTATTGAATAGAGTCAATCTTCATACTAGTATTATTGTAAAAAAAGCGTGGGACGCTTTGTTCCACATTTTCGTACATCGAGCGCCCCACGCTTTTTTCACAATAATACTAGTATTTTTATTCATTATTGTTTTAAGCTTATTTAAAAAAAAAATATTTTTTTTACTTTTTAGTTCAATATAAAGCATGTTTTGTAGTTTTTTCAAACTATATTTATTTTTCACTTTTTAGTTTGATATAAAGCGTGTTTTTTAGTTTTTTTTAAACTATATTTATTTTCCACTTTTGAGTTCGATTTATTGTAAAAAATTTGCCGAAAAAAAAACAAATTTTTTATTTCGGCGTGGACAGGATTAAAACCCACGACCGGTGAATCCGAGAGTTGGCCTCAGCGAAGACTAGCGCCTTAGACCGCTCGGTCAACGATTGCTCTTACAGTAGTGGCATAACATACTAACAGCTTGCTGTAGTCCAAACGAGGTTACAAACAAACATACATAGATACAAACTTACAAGTGAAACTAATATAAAGCGTGTAAAAACGTCACTGTCAAAATGAAACTACTTGTGTTTTAAATATAATATATATAGATATTCACTGTGTAAGGCCTAGCACACATGAAGAGCGTTCAACGCGCGTTGGCCCAACGCGCGTTTACAATTTCTATACAATTGTATATAACTGTTTATATGATAACGCGCGTTGGCGGCGCGTTGAACGCGCGTTATCATATAAACAGTTATATACAATTGTGTAGAAATTGTATAGAACTGTTTATATGATAACGCGCGTTGGTGGCGCGTTGAACGCGCGTTATCATACAAATGTATAGAAATTGTAAACGCGCGTTGAAAGCCTCTCATATAAACTAGGCTATAGTACCGAGCCTGCTTTTAATTATTTTACTATATTGTATAACTATTCAAGTTATTATGCAAGCCCCAATCAACACTGCGCCAATACATTTTAAAGGTCATCATTCAGTGGCAAGCATTTCGATAAAACTATTAAAATATTTAACGAGCAATATAATCTAATTTTAAAACAATCTGATCTAAAATTCAAAATAGATTTTCAATAAAAATAGTATATTGCTATATTTCGTTATTGACTATATGTTTAAAAATTTACGGAATGAAAGCATGAATAATCATTAATATATAATTGAAATCACTCTCAGTATTTGTTTTTAATTCGGATATTTTTTAAGTGAGATTTATAATTGATGTGTTTTGAAAATAGGATTTTGTGAATAGAGTATTATTTTGTTTATTATGATACGATGCCTACAAAACTGCAAGTACCTACCTATATAGGTACAGTGAATTTCATTTAAAAGGCAATACAAACATGAGTTATGTTGATATGGTAGCTAGGGAAATAATTAGTACATTACAGAAAATCGTTTCAAATAAAATACAATATAGACAGGGCGCCCAAGAGAGGTTCGTATTAGTGCAGGGAATAAAGACAAAAAATAAGTCAAACTTCGGAAAAATTAGGAGAAAGCTAGATTTTTGCATGAACCTTACTTTTTGTGGATCTGAACAATATCCCAAAAGTCCCACCGATACATGTATCGCTAATAATATCACGCGGGATGAAAGGTCACAAAAACGGTTTTTCGCGAAAATCTCGTTAATGGTGACTTTTATGAAAAAATAGAAAAAATAGTGGTTTTGAAGTTTGTAGCTTATTGTTATTATTATTGCCTACAAAAAATACTTTTTTTCCGTATGACTAAAATTACCAATTAGCAGAGATGTAGGTACAAGGTACTGTAGGAAATTTCAAAATCAGGTAAAATGATTAACACAATTCTCAAATCAAACAATTACAATATTTATTACAATAACCGATCACGTTCACATTTCAATAAGGTCTGGTAGCCTTTTACAAAAATAGCTACAAATTTATATTGTATTGCGTAATAGTGCTTCATTATAGTATATACAGACGGTCGAACTTGGTACGAAGCGGACAGCGGATCTGGTCCGCTCCGTACCAAATCTGCTCGTCTGGACAGTAGTCTGCGTGTCCGCCCGGTTCGATGAGATGCACATCGTACTTGGTCCGGCCCGGTACAATATCCGTGCGTGTGTATAGCAGTACGACGGACTTGATACATATAACCGTATAACGACGTCATTGTAATTCAAAACGTTGTGCACAATGCCAGATTTAGAAGTCTGGAGGCCTCGGGGCAACAAAGGAGTGGAGGCCCCCTGGCCCCAAACTATTTTTTAAATAAAATGGACAATTTTTTTCAGTCGATTTTTCCAATAAATAATTTATTGTGAAACCAAGTAAAGATTCTTTTATTATTTAACAAACATATAAATATAATCAGAAACAAGAATTATCTAAAAATTAAATTTTAGCATTAACGAACAGAACTTTCCGAGCTGAAATCCAGTTCCCGAAGTAAATCACTTTCAATGCTCAGGAAATTTGAATTTTTTTTCCAATGTCTCTATTGTGGGGGTCCCTCTTTTGTGGTGGCCCCGGGGCTGTATCCCCGGTTGCCCTGCCCTAAATACGGCCCTGGTTGTGCAACATGACAGAAATTTTGACAGAACGCGAAGAACTTGGTGGAGTATTGGTATTATAAAAAGATTTCTCATGTTTGTGGGATCTATCAGATAAGTTATATTGTAACAGAGAAGCGCGTAACAACGCTCTAGAAATTCTCGGGAGTGTTATTCAAAATATGATCTTCGCTATCAAGCGATTTTATTAACTTCATATGACTAAATTCATCGCGATCTTTCAAATAGAATTTTGCCCACTCCTTTCTTTTCTTCCTTGTTGTTTGTGGCGGCATTAACGTTGCCGCTAGAACAATCGCAATTTTCGCGCGCTTAATCGGAGGCATGATTACGTTTCTATGTACACAAGGAGACTGACAGATTCGGTCGTCTGTTGCAACCAGCGAACTTGATCCGCCGTACCATGTCCGTTGTCGGAGCGGACCAAGTTCGACCGTCTGTTAGTACCTACTATTAGATTTGATGTCATCACCAGGTCAGTTTCAAAATGCAGATGCAGCGGTTCGAAATACACGTTACAAGATACTAAGCAAAGTATTTGAGATATCAGATACTAGATACAAAATACCTATCTTCTAAATACTTTTCTAAATAAGAAAACATAATTTTATTATTCTAGTAAAACTTACTACTACTGTCCCGTTCACCCACCTCGCATTCATTCAATCGCTTAGTGAACCATTACAGTTCAAGCACCCTCATAATGTATGTAGTATGATGCATTGTATTCGTTTGTATAACCACTATAACCGCATCAAACGAATCGAAATTACATAAGAAAGATAAACGTTACAACTTTTGACGTGATAACGTCTTATAAATTGATGAATCACCAATCTTATAAATTGATAAAACACCGGCTGCATGCACGAAAAAGTGTAACGTTCCTAACGCGTAACGTTCCTAACGTTCGTAACGCGTAACGTTCCTAACGTTCCTAACGCGTAACGTTCCGTCTGACCCTGTGCGTGCTTTTTGCTAATTTCTCGCTCAATTTAAATCAGATCGGTTTGAAACCAGTCTTAAACGAAAGAGGAGAACATTTTACATAGATTTCGTATAACAGAATTTGCCTAAACAGTTTTTTATACAAATTTATATAGAAAAATAGCTGTATAAATGCAATGTTGTCTAATGCATGGCGCGACGCGGTCGGTCGTCTTTGTTTGCTGTACATGGAAATTAGAAAATAACGTATGTCTTGTCTTAACATGAAAACGGCTGCATTTCTAATGTTTAATTCAATTTTTTGACATTAGTATTTTGTGAAATGCAACGCCTTCTAAGTTAAGTATTGGAATAACTAATTATTATTAGAACATAATACTTTGACAGTTGCAAACGTCACTTTTGACATTTCTTATCATTCCGACACCAAGGATAAGCGGATTGAAACCAAATTTTGGGAGGATGTTTGATATGCAAATATGAAGTGGCCTGTTTTTGGGGAACATCGGCGCATGCGTAAAAGAATATATCTCTTATAATGATGTTTTATATAATAATAATATAGTTTTTAAAACGGTTTTTACTCTATCTATTTTTACTAGAAATTTTTGTAAATTTGTTAGGGAAAATCGGCGCATGCGCAAAAGAGATACATGCCATAGTTGTTTTTTATATAATAATAGTATACTTTTTATAGTGTTTTATTATTCTACTTAATAAAATTTACCTAAATTTGAAGCGAAAGATGCAATATCATAGATTCGAATTATTATAATTATTATATAAATTTAGGTTATGTATTACGGAATACGTTATCACGTAAAACTATCGTCCGTAAACCGACTTTACAGACAACCAATTTTTTTAAATCAAATTTTTTCGAAAACCGTAAGTCTTACGGAAAAAAATGATACTATGTTTTTTGAAGGCAATTTTCTAGGCTACAAATTTTATAACCACTATTTTTTCACAAAAGTCACCGTTAACGAAATTTTCGCGAAAATTCAGTTTTTTGTGACCTCTCATCCTGCGTAACATTTTTAGCGGCACATGTACCCATGGGGACCTTTGGTATATTGTTTAGAACCATGAAAAGATGGTTCATGCAAAAATCCAGCTTTCCCTTAATTTTTCCAATGTGAAATGTCTCTTTGCCCTGTGTTATATGCATTGTATGTGGAACGATTTTCTGTGATGCATTAATTATTTCCCCAGATACCATATCAATCATTGCAGGTACATCTGTTGTATACAGTTTAAAAAAAAATGTTGTTCTTATTTTGCAGAGTCAACGAGGGCAGGTCAGATAAGGAGATCCTGGACAACTTGTTGGCGAGGACGCGTTACGACAAGCGTCTATTACCTCCGGTGCAAGGTAAGCTCAAAGCTATTATTTTCTTGTGCGTGCTTTTTTGACATTATACTCTGGTTGTACCAAAAAAGATACCACAGGCCATTCAAAATAAATCATTGTTAGGAAAAAGAGAGAGATATTGTAGTAATAAAGAAAAGCAAAACTTTCACTTGTCAACCGTTTTGCTGGGACCTAGACAAACAGAAAAAATATTGTAACAAAACTGTTCTAGATGGTGGTGGAAATTATTTATTTACAATAATAAATGTTTAACAAAACAGTTAAACACACAAACGAAAGTACTTCTTCAACGTAACAAAAACATGACAGTGAATTGACTAATAAAATAAAAGAATAATTAACGAAGAATATAAGTCACTAATTATGTACACAAAATATTTACAATACAGGAATACTTGTTCACACTTAACTATACACACACGATTATTATTTACAAAAAGTTATTTATGTTGAACCAGATTTATATATCTTCAGCAATGGTTTATTAACCATACTGCACTAACATTTCTTTACAGTTACCTCGATACTATTGCACCGACTGAACAATTTATGTCGCAGCTGACTGACTGACTGCGTATGATGACTATCCAGGCGCTGGATCGTTATTTCCTATTTTGCCTTCTTTGTTGTCTGGAGTTAGGCAACAAAGCCCTTTTACCTATGCATTTTGTTAGAACAACAATCAAGTCGATTGTTGTCTCCCACAACAATATGTGTATCATTCAAGTGTGTAGGCTTTCACGGCCGGTGTTAATCCAATTCTTCTTGATTTATAAATACCAATTGACCACGGCAATCAAGCCCGGAACCAAGAAGAATTGGATGTGTATCATTGTTAGAATGACTAGCTGAGTGTCGTCTCACAAAATTCTTTGTTGTCCCAACGGGGAGATTGTAACAGTATATGGTATTGTGAATACCTACCGTATTTTTCGGACTATAAGACGCACCTTTTTACATAGAAAAATGGACTCAAATTTTGGGGGAGTCTTATGGTCCGAAGGTAAATTTAAATTTTTTTTCAATAAATCGTTTCTAAAATTATGTTAACAATAAATAAAAATTTTGATCCGAAAGTAACAATAAATATATTTTCCTAAAAATCATCTTATAAATTTGAGGCGCGTCTTATAGTCCGAAAAATACGGTACACAATGAAAACTTGTATTTTGTCTATCGGAAAATTCATTGATGACGTCGCATACAACAGCTTTTCTTTCTGCTTAAAAATACATTCAATTTTCCTAACCTATTTTTAAATTTTGAATTGCGTCACAATTTTGATAGGCAGACGAACAATGTAAAATTCTGTGTTTATAGGAATTTTGAAATGCTTATGCTATTTCTTAACAACTCTCTTAAAACAGACAATAAATTTAGAATGATCGAAAAAAAAATCTTAAAATTAATATCATATTGTTGGTTTGATGTTGTCTAAACTCTATTGAAATGATTTTTGTTTTGCTGCAGCTTTTTTTAACATCTACGTCATAACTCTGACGTCTATTGCACGTGGCACGGTAGTTACGCATACTAAAGAAAGCTTGCCAAAAGTCTGTATCAAAATAACATTATTATTGCATTAGTGATACATGATTCTATTGTCAAAATGTACAGGTGTTTTTAAGCGGTATTTTATACAGGGTCGCGCATAAAAGTTTTCATGATTATAGTTATTTGAAGAATATTAAATTTTTAAGGTCGTGTTTACCAAACGCAGTTTAAGATAGAGCAGACGTCGGAAAACTTTTTTGGTTTAGATTTAAAATCAACCAAAATATAACTATGAAGACTTTTCTCGGATCAATGGATATTTTCATTTTAACAGTACCTATAATGCAAAAATTAAGATACTTTCAATGTAAACATTGTGTTTTTTTTTATAAAAAAATCCTTAATGGAACACCCTATATAAGATATTGTTCCATTTTTCGGCAATTATTGAAATAGATTAATGTAAAAAATTTAATTTTTGTGTTATGCGCGTAATTTTTAAAATGCAGAAAAGGACTGTGAACCACAATACATTTATTTTTTAGTTTCCACATGAGAAACTTGAAAATTAGAATGTCTTGAATATCAACAAATTTTAATAGCTTCTTTTATTTTTAGAGCGTGCGAATTACTCGGAAATTTTTTATAGCTCAATAAAGAATTTAAATGTTTTTTACGGATAATAATATTAAAATACACTTGTGATTATTTGATTGCATTGGCGGAAACACTTTATGATTTAATATTAAAAGTCATAATTAATGTATCTCCATAAAATTTTATTAAAAAGAAAATTATAGCTTTTTGATTAAATAAAAAGAGACTGCGTATTTTACACTACATCTATACAAAAGTAGAACTGATAACAAAAAAGTCATAATGTTGGCACCGACCACCGAGATCGAACCAACTACCTTTAAGTTACGAGGTAACCGTTCTACCTTGCAGCCATTTTGTTAATGCTCTGCAGTCTGTTTATATAGCACCTATATGGTATACGTACATTGCTACACGATCATTACATTTTCAATCTCTAGAACGAAATTTACCCACCGTGCCAAATGAATTTTTTTCTCTATTTTTGAAGCTGTACGGACAACTTTATCTCTTGTCGATAAAATTGCTTAGGCACTTTAAAGCTGTTGCACAGCTTACAACACCCACTGACTAACTAGACTATTTCTTTGTGCTCACCAGCAAACAAATAATTCGCCCGATTAAATATTGTGAGAATCAGTTAATTGAGTCTGTTTGCGCTGATCGTCGACTAGTAATTGCGCAAAATTGCCTGTCAGCATCAGGCCCAAGGAATAGATACAAAAATATATTTGCTGATAATTCGCTGCCAAACAGTAAAATTTTTCTTTATTGTGTTCGGTTAATGTGAGAATTTACAGTGCTGTAAATTGTCACTTCAAAACAAATTTAACATTAAATTAGGTAATGTGAGACAGAAAGGACGCCTGCACAAACCTTATGGGATTTGGTTCTAGGATTGATAAAAAATGGTTTTATTTTATAGTTTAAAGGTTACTAAGTAAAGTGTCCATGGGCGCATAGCCTAAAAAACCAGTAGCTTTTTAGCTACAAATATATGTTTAGCGAGATTTTAGATATAGGGATATCTATTGAATTCACAACTTAAAAAATCCGAAGCTATAGAAATATGTTTTCGAGTGCGCTGAATCCGAATATGACATTATTATTTTATACAGGTGACATATTCCAGCATTACCTAATTTTCCATTGTTTTTTTATTTCTAAAAAAAAGCACAAAAGTTGAACATGGAACATATTTGTGAAATCAATGGATATATCTAAAATCTCGCTAAACATATCTGTTGCTAAAAATATATTAGTTTTTAGGCTATTTCTCCATGGATACTTTTTCTTAGTGACCTTTAAACTATAAAATAAAACCATTTTCGATCAATTTAACCGAGAACCAGCGTTGTATACATCTAACAGAGGTTACAGAATCGAACAATCTATACTAATTATATAAAGCTGAAGAGTTTGTTTGTTTGTTTGTTGTTTGTTTGAACGCGCTAATCTCAAGAACTACTGGTTCAAATTGAAAAAAAAATTGTTGGATAGCCCATTTATCGAGGAAGGCTATAGGCTATATAATATCACGCTACAACCATTAGGAGCGGAGCATTAATGAAAAAATGTTGCAAAATGTATCTCAAAAATAAGCTTCTATTCAGGTGAAATAAATATACTCAAATTAGCGTTGTGAGTAGGTACACAACGTCGTATGGCTCAATCAGTAGAGCATGCGACTGTCAATATCAGGGTTGGGCGAAAATATTTTTATTTTTTTTTTATTTTCTACATTTCTTTCTTCAAAGGCTTACATTTAAATTTATTTTAATTTTATTTAATTAATTAAAACAAAAACTATTAGTTTAAAAAAGTATAAATACTGCTTTTTATCGACAAAAGCTTTTGAACGGTAACTCCGATCATCATGAAATTTGGACACAACATTCATCTCGGTAAACTAAGATGAATGTGTGTACTCATGTTCCTCCCTTCCCCATTCGTTCTTTTACACCCGGGTGAAACCGGATGGGACCGCTAGTTAATTTATAAACCTCTTTTTTATTAAATGACAAAGTAGAAAACGTTTTCAAAGTGTACATAAAAAAACTACATTTAATAGTCATCCGAATTTACTAATTATAGACGCTCGTCTATGTAATTATTAGTGTCCGACCGAAACTAGTTTTACGGCCGAAACCGAAACCGAATTTCGGCCTCAGTCTCAGTTTCGGCCGAAACCGAAACCGAACCTTTTTTTTCGTGGGAAAAATAAAATAAACATTATCATAATCAGGCTTTATTATTTTTTTTTTAATTTTTAAATTAATCAGATATTAATCATTCAGCCTATGATATTTTAACTAATCATTAACTTATCATATCATATTATTACCCCCCTTATTTCAAAAACACAAATAAATATACTTTTTTAAATATTATGATTTATGAAATAAAATAAAAGCTCCAAAACAAAATTTTTTTTAATAAAAAGTATTTACCCAATAGTAGGTACACACAACAAAAAAAAGAAAACACTCTTTCATCTTAAGAACAAAATTATTTCTTCTAAACTTTGGTCATTTTGTGTGATACTCTTGTTAACGAACTACATTAAAATTAAAATTAATAAGTACCTACCTACCAAATATAACAACTAAATAAATATTTTTAATGCAAATAATAGGTATCAAAATAAAAAAGTTTTCTTTCAAACTAAATAAAAAAAAACCCGGAGCGCGCAGGCATAAAAGACACATCGTCGCTCGCAGCTGCACCGCATTTCAGCGCGAAACCTCCTGAATGTAGTTTCGGTTTCGGCCGTAGTTTCGGCCGGATGGGCAGCCGAAACCGAAACTAAGCCGAAGCCAGTTTTTTGGCCGAAAGTGGCCGAAACCGAAACCGAAATTTCGGTCGGACACTAGTAATTATCTAAAATAAAAAAAAGTTTAATAGTAGATAGAACTCTTTGAAAAGTTGCCGTAAAAATTAAAAAAAAAATTGATATCAATTAGTTTTGTGATCAGTTGCGTAGCTATACGACCTGGGCCCGTGGCAAATTCATCAATTTAATGTAAAAAAGCTTCACGCTGTAGTTTCATATTTATAAATTAGGAAGTAAAGCAGATATTTGTATAATTCGTGTATTTTCTTGAATTAATACCCAACTTAAAATGATTAAATACAAAATTAAACTTTTTTATCAAATTTTGTAATAACTGTTAGGTTCTATATATTAGATATCGTGTCCATCGATAATAGTTAATAAGAAAAAATTCGCAGGTTTGTGGACAAAAGTTATATTTATAATTGTACGACGTTTCGTCTATAAATTTAGACTTTTTCAAGTACAAAATTGAAAATTATTTAAAACAATAATTATGAAAATAAACATTAATTACTAACCATAGCAATTAACAAAAGTTAAGGTACATAAGATAAAAACATGGCAACTAGTTTATGTATAAATGTTTTAAACAATAAAAATAAAAATTAAAAATTCGTAAGTTAGTTCAATTTCATAATATAGTTGTACTGACTACTTAAATTTTGAGTGTCTGTTCTATAATTAATAGAATTGTTTTTTCTAATAAAACACATTTCACTGATATTACGTTTTTTCCAATTTGACTCTTTATCTAATATTTGAACTTCGTTAAATAGAAATTTATGTCCAGTGTCGAAATGATGAGATGACAACGCGGTCTTATTATCACTTAATAAATTATTGTTTCTACAGTCCATTCTGTGTTGGTAAATTCTATGTTTTAGTAACTGTCTTGTTTGCCCCACATAACACTTACTACATTCACAAGGTATTTTGTAAATGATATTAGATTGATGTAAAATAGGTGTTTTATCTTTAAGACTTGTGAATAATCTGTCTAATTTATTTAAGTTATAAAACACCAACTTGATATTTGTGTTAGAAAATAGTCTGTTGATCTTGTAGGATAAGTTCTTGACGAATGGAAATCTAACATACATCTTGGTAGAGTTAGTTCTTTCAGCCACAGTATCCAACGTGTTATTCAGGTGATTTTGGTCTTGTATAAACTTATTGATGCATTGATGAATAAACTTGACAGGGTAATTATTAGCTTTTAAGATATTTTCAACTTTCTTAAAATTGTCATTATGGTAATCTTGGTGACTTAATCTTGTTACCCTGTGTAACAAGCTTTTTATAACACTAATTTTCTGCTGTACTGAATGGTTTGAGCGATAATTCAGAAGCCTGCCTGAATGAGATGGTTTCATATACCAATTCGTTCTTAATTCTCCTGAAGCTGAACGTGTTACTAATGTGTCTAAAAATGAAATTGAACTAACTTACGAATTTTTAATTTTTATTTTTATTGTTTAAAACATTTATACATAAACTAGTTGCCATGTTTTTATCTTATGTACCTTAACTTTTGTTAATTGCTATGGTTAGTAATTAATGTTTATTTTCATAATTATTGTTTTAAATAATTTTCAATTTTGTACTTGAAAAAGTCTAAATTTATAGACGAAACGTCGTACAATTATAAATAT
Organism: Xanthostigma xanthostigma; assembly: GCA_963575645.1. Lineage (NCBI taxonomy): Eukaryota > Metazoa > Arthropoda > Insecta > Raphidioptera > Raphidiidae > Xanthostigma > Xanthostigma xanthostigma. The sequence continues at coordinate 37,078,724 of OY754466.1, read as the reverse complement.
AACTTTTGTCCACAAACCTGCGAATTTTTTCTTATTAACTGTTAGGTTCCTCCTGCCCTAACGGCCTCTTGGGCCCCCTTAGGCCAGGCCATTGTTTGTGATCAATATTTCTGTTATACATGGTCATTAATTTTGATGACAAAGTTTTCATAATTATTGTTTCTATTGGCGTATAGTTTTTAACTAACTGGGGAACTAGTCGGTCGATTTTTTGTGAGAAAATAAAATTCTCCTGTGAATTAGAATACCACCGACAGATATAATAGTGTTTATTAGTGATGTAACGAGTAATTCGCAATCGTATATTCGCTAATATTCACACATTTTTTGACATTGAGCGTTTGCATTCGCAAAATTCGTGCGAATATTAATATCAGAAAAAAATCATATATTTTTTACGGGAAAATAATATTAAATAATACAAAAAATATTAATTTCTTACCATTTTTGTTAGAGAAGATTTTTCTTTCTCCTCGCCAAGTACGAGTCAGACTCTCAAACCGAGAGTTCCGTACAAACTTGTTGGTATGTAAATTGTTCGTACATCACAAGAATCGAGTTTAGAAGATTTTTCCCGCTTAGACGTTGGAAAATTGTTGTTGCCATACATCGACAAAGGTTGTCGTCACTTTGCTAACTAAACGTGTAATTGCATTGAGTTCAGATGGACTACTGAACTGTATTGTACCTCGTGGCTATATCTGATAGCCTAGTTGTCTTACCGTGTTGTATGCGAGAGTTCTCATATTGTGCTGTATAAACGCGCCGATAGCGGACGCATGTTTTGTATTAGAACTCTATCTGTGTGAGTGCGTAGGACGTTGTTGCGGTTTAAAAACATTATTTTTTTGTGATGTAAATACACATTTATGGTTTTCGGATTTTTCCCTGTGAGACATTGTGTCTTGCCAAATTTCATGATTCTAGGTCAACGGGAAGTTTTGATTCTCAAGAGTCTTGACAGACAGACGGACAACCAAGTGATCCTATAAGGGTTCCTAACTTTGCAATTATAAATCTTTTATCAAGCTTTACTTTAACATTAGGTATTAAAGTTTGACTTATAGGCTAGACGGCGAGGAGGTAAAAACATTAAAAAGTGTATTATTCGGGTATTGGAATCCCTTCATTTTAGGGTGTAGTTCAACCCCCTAAGTTTTCTTACAAATTGTTGGTGTGCTTGATTTTATAATTAACAATTAATGACGAAATAGTGTTTTTTTTTTCACTATTTCCTTTAATATCTCCGTTCCTCTTGACTTTTAGTATAGCATATGCATTGAGAAAGTGGTTCCATATGAAATTTCCTAAAAAATGAGAACTGACAGAGGTCGCTAAGTGCAATTGTTAACTTGCAAATAGCCCCGAAAGTTAAAAAAACACGTATAAATAAATACCATAATACAACTTTTCCAATATTCAATCGTTATAAAATCGGTTAGAATTATTTTTTCCAAAAATTCCAACGGGATACTAAAGTTGAATGGACTTGTGATTTTTCTGGCTTGGTCCGACCAGCGAAACCCGTTTGTGAAAAAAATGGCGCAATTTGCAATTAAGGAGACAAAAAATAAGTGATCGTTAATTACTCGAGAAGTAATTAACCTGTGACGCTAAAATTATTCATGCATGTTTAGGTCGACATAGACATAATTTTTGAAAATTTTTAGCCATCTATGTGCGGTCATTTTTTAGTAAAAAAATAGTGAAAAAAACGTGTTTTTTAACTTTGGGGGCTATTTGCAAATTAACAATTGCACTTAGCGACCTCTGTCAGTGCTCATTTTTTAGGAAATTTCATAAGGAACAACTTTCTCAATTCATATGCTATACTAAAAGTCAAGAGGAACGGAGATATTAAAGGAAATAGAGAAAAAACACTATTTCGGCACTAATTGTTAATTATAAAATCAAGCACACCAACAATTTGTAAGCAAACTTAGGGGGTTGAACTACACCCTAAAACGAAGCAATTCCAACAATAATCTCGCCTGTGCCCAAAAAATACACCCAAAACTCTTCGCCGTCTAGCCTATTAATATTCATAATCAACCTAGTTACCCAGAACCGCTATAAATGTGTGATTGCGACTTGCGTGGCCAATCCGCTGTCAAATTTTAATCTTGGACAAATGACGCCAGATTATATTCGAGAATATAATCGACATTCTCATTCGAGAATGTCTAAAAATTGGTATTTGTTACATCACTAGTGTTTATAAACATATCTCTGAGCAATAAAATGAAAAGCGGTTTCATTTTCGAGCCAAGCCTTTGTTGTTTTTAAATTGTTTTGATAAAAACAATACTGCCGTTACACAGAAAGTACTCTAGGGCATAACAAATGGAAATCTCTACAAAGAGATATTTAATTTTTAGTTATGAATTTTCCGTTTGACTGGTTACATAGTTTGATATTTTTAACGAATCTCTTTAGTATTTAACTTCAATAATTTAGTGTGGGGTTTAGGGGTGCCGTCGTTTGTAAAACATTTCCGTCAAAAAAATATTTAACATCTTATCAGGGAGGTTGCCTTAAGTAAAAAAGTCTGCTATCTCGGTGGGTTATTGTTTAAACAAGCAATTTAAACAAAGAGGGAATTTTTTATTGACCTAGAACTTTTTTTCATAATCTTTAGGTTATTTTGAGTCCAAAATGTGCTTCGACTCGTCCCTGTACCTATCTTTATGCCTTTTTTTAAACTTCATGAAAGATAAAAAACGAGTGTTTTCACCAATAAAAGTCCACTGAATCGATTAAGCTATTGCGCAAGTCAGTATCTCGTTTAGTTAAACAGTTATGACGATATAAAACGTATAAAAATTTAAATCATTAAAAATAGGAGTCGCCGATAGTCGTAATCGATTCAGCATGATTTTTATACTTGATATCAAACGGAACAGGGCGAATTTATTTTTCAAAAATGTTACAGTTTTTTAAGAGGGGGGCTAGCAAAAAAGGAGTTTTGTATTTCACCCGTTTGGAGATCTAATAAAGTCGGATTGAACATTTTTTTCGGAGAAATTTGACAACGGCGCATGTTAATTTCTGAACCTTTTGTTTGAGAGGTACGCGCATTTTTGACGCCGCTTAAGCTAAAACCGACAACCTCTAAAAAATACATAATAAAATATTTTCGAAAAACTTCTTCAATAAATAAAATTTTCGACCAATTTTTCAGACAATTATATTTTTATATTTCAATTTTTATTAAATGAATTAAATTTTAGAGAAATATTTTTGAAAAAAGGAATAGTGATTCATTTTTTTTTTAAATGTTTCTCTAAAAGGACAATCAACATTATTAACATTGTTTTGTGAATTATGATTTTTTGTTAATATATTAATTCTAATTTTGATAAATTTATTATTAAAATTGAGAATTCTAAATTCTTCTCTGGACGAAGCCGGACTCTATAGTAATTTTTTTATGTTTTTACCATATTAGTAGCTTTTGCTTTAAAGGTCATACTAATTCAGACTTTGTGGTTTTGCTGTTAAATTAATAAAGAAAATATGAAAACCATATACACGAAAATGGACTTAATGTAATTATTATCCTCTTTTTAAATAACATTACTGAATACTTTAGTGTTGTGTATAAACATTCTGTCGGTTAACTTTGTATTTATAATTATTATAAAAACGTTTTATTTAAAAAAAATAATTTAATAACACATTTACGTACCTACAATTGATAATTAATTTGCCTTCTACATAAATAAACTTAATATAAATATTTGTTAATTCAGAAACGTTCTTTACCGATTGCTTTGAAATTTTAACACACCGTTGCATTCAAATACGCGCGTATTTTTATATACCTACTATATAGATGTCGCACCTGTGGCAGGAGAAAACATGTTTTTTTTTTAAATTGCGGTTTGTGGTATACAACATCGTCAGTTGGTCGTTAAAGCAACACACGCTGTACAAAATTTTATACGGAAAATTGATCATAATCTGTTTATTGTTAAGGCAAAACGCGCTATGCTAAATATTTTACGGCAACGGGAGCACCATCTGTTGAATACAGTGTTATCTGTTGAACATTATTGCAAAACACGCTATACTAAATATTTTACGGCAACGGGAGCCTTAACTGTTATCTGTTGGACGCTATACTAAATATTTTCGTTCTGCTGCATCTTATTGAAGAATGCAAACAGTTGCAAAGTTTTCTTGGAAACATTAAACGAAATAATAGTATTGATTAAAATATTCACTGATGTTCGCTACTTTCCAAGTATTTAATTCAATGCTTAAAAATTTCAATTAAAACAACTTTATTTTTTCTGTATTCTATTTGGAGTACACTGTGAACACATTATTTAAAGTTATTTTTTAATTGGAACACTGGAATTTTATTTTTTCTAATGGAATTGTTTTTTACCAGCCACAGTGTAGTGTGCCTGTATTTAAAAAAATTGGTTGTCTGTAAAGTCGGTTTACGGACGATAGTTTTACGTGATAACGTATTCCGTAATACATAACCTAAACCTCCCAAAATTTGGTTTCAATCCGCTTATCCTTGGTGTCGGAATGATAAGAAATGTCAAAAGTGACGTTTGCAACTGTCAAAGTATTATGTTCTAATAATAATTAGTTATTCCAATACTTAACTTAGAAGGCGTTGCATTTCACAAAATACTAATGTCAAAAAATTGAATTAAGCATTAGAAATGCAGCCGTTTTCATGTTAAGACAAGACATACGTTATATTCTAATTTCCATGTACGGCAAACAAAGACGACCGACCGCGTCGCGGCATGCATTAGACAACATTGCATTTATATTTTAAACAGCTATTTTTCTATATAAATTTGTATAAAAAAACTGTTTAGGCAAATTCTGTTATACGAAATCTATGTAAAATGTTCTCCTCTTTCGTTTAAGACTGGTTTCAAACCGATCTGATTTAAATTGAGCGAGAAATTAGCAAAAAGCACGCACAGGGTCAGGCGGAACGTTACGCGTTAGGAACGTTACGTTAGGAACGTTACACTTTTTCGTACATGCAGCCGGTGTTTTATCAATTTATAAGATTGGTGATTCATCAATTTATAAGACGTTATCACGTCAAAAAAAATAATCACATTCAGACACAATGAGCCTATTTAGTATAATATATAATATTGACATTTTTTTCATTAGAGCTGGCAATATATAGTAGAGCTGGTGTAACGGGTATGGTCACAAGAAAGAACAATTAGTTCCAGGTTAGGATATGCTATTTGTCAAGTAACGGTTGCGACCTATAAATAGTCTATAAATACGCCATACGAACATTACGGAATCCGTGCCCAAAACGTGTTTGGCCGGTTTGGCTTTGTTACTGGCATAAAATGGCATAGTATGACATCCTATCGATATCGTTGTTAAATTCTTATGTTGGGTTGCAGAAATGATTGTCAAAAAATTTGATTCGACAATGACCTTAGATTGTGATCTTATAATTACAGTTTCCATACATCAGGAGCAGTTTGATATCGTATTCAAACTCCCGATCATCTAGATTCTAGAACATTAGATAAAAACAATTGATTGTTCTACATAAAAAATATCGCTTTTCAAGCTAAATTTTTATTAAAATACGTAGAAAAACGTTGTTTTAAAGGGGAAACTATACAAAAAACGTTGCTAAATACATGTATACACAGTTAAGAAAAATATCGTTTCAGTCGATCAATTGAGGGGTCCAAAGGAAGAACCAGGTATGTCCATTTTTAACAATTTTACAGGAAGGCAAAAAACGTTTTAAAAATTAGTTGGTCTTTAAAAGTCACTTTTTTGTATATATCTCGTTAAAGAATCCAAAAATAAAGATGCCCACAAATGAAATTTGTATTTTTCTTCTCAAAATACCCAAAAAAAAACAAAAATGGAGATGCCTGCTTCTTGCACAGAAATTGGTGTATTTTTGTAAATAAAATTATAAAAGTTGTGTTTTAAGCTTTATTTTTGCAAAAATAACCACATAATAACATAAGAAACTAAATACCTAATGATTATTTTAATGAATTATTATTATTAATTATTTTTTTATTATTATAATGTAACAGATTAGGCCAAATTTTGTCCTAATCTGATTCATATTCGGAATGAGAAGTTTCGGTAAGCGGAATAATTATTTCAGAAGCGATATTATGGTTCATTTGTATTTCATTGTAAAATAGCTTATTACATAGAGGTACATAGTTGTTTACTAGGGAAATGACATGCTCAAGTTTATTTGGCTTTAGTAAACGTTTTCTTTCGTACAGAACTTGATCGCCTTTTGCAAGAGAGAGCATAATGCCTTTTTTTTCAAGTTCGAAACAGAGGAAGAGATACATTTTGGCTACATAGTACCCCTGGCATTGCTTCCAAATCATATTTAAAAATTCTGTACTTGGATATTGTGAATTTGATTTTATTTCGGTTCACAGGTTTCTTAAATTGAGCAGCAAAGTGATCTTTAAAGTTTAAAAACATTTGTTGAGTTACATCCACAACGTGAAATTTTTTGCAAGAAGTTTTCACGATATTATGGTAATCTTTTGGGACGTATATTTTGTCATATTTACGTTTATTTTTTTCAATGTGACCAAAAGTACGATCAAAAGGTAGGAAGCTATGCCCTGGTTCTGGAAAACGTTGAACAATAAGTTTGAATCTTTCAATTTTAGCTAGGGTATACAAAAACTGAACCATCACGTTAAATAATTTTACAATGCAATAACAGGCTATCTCCTGGAGATACCTGTTTCTTGCACTAGCTTAATATTCAGGCATGTCCGTTTAATACGTTTACTCTAACTTAAAACAAAGGGAGATGCCTGTGTCTTACATAGTATGTAAAGCGAATTTTTTTGAACACATTCCGCTAAAAATATGAATTTCCGTAAAAAGTGGAGATACCTGGTTCTTGCTTTGGACCCCTCAATTATTTTTTGAGCAGGATCGATTTAAAACTCTACTATGCTTTTCAAACGGACAAATATGTATGTTCACAATCTAAGGTCATTGTCAAATCAGATATTCTGACAATCCTTTCTGCAATCCAGCATTATTATATTGTAACAAAACTGTTCAGTCGGTGGTGAAAATTATTTATTAACAATAATAAACGTTTAACAAAACAGTTAAACACACAAACGAAAAAGTACTTCTTTAACAAACAGAAACAAAATAACAGTTCTAAATAATGAAAATGTCCGAGTAAAGATTAACGAAGAATATAAAGTCCTAATTATGTACCTACACAAAATATTTACAACACAGTTTATCTATTACACTTATTCGCATTTGTCTATTAACTATATTCACACGATTTTTTACAACATAGAAACTATTTATGTAGAACCAGATTTATATAATTGCACTCAATGGTTTACACAGCTCATTTATCTTCTATCCTAGCAGCTACCTCGGTGTTGCTATACCGACACTGAACAATTTATTTCACAGTTGTCTGTAATGCACTGTACGTACGCTGCAACTAACCAACTGACTGACTCACTCGCTAACCACTCCGCTAGCATTTTATAGCTTCGTCCCCCGCCTATGTTCTAGAAGCATTTCAACCTTCCTTGACATGCATTGCCTTCTCCAGGTCATTCGATGAAGGTCGGATTTTTACCTGCTTTCCATTGTTGTTGTTGTCGTGATCTGGAACATTCTATGGAACACATTATCGTCCCAACAGGGAGCACGCAACAATATTGTAAGAACTAAATAAAGTTCTTACTAGAAATAAATAAAACACAAGCTTGAACTTTAAAGATTCGTAATTGATGTTTTCTCAAGAGTCGTTAGTTATCAATTAAATTTTTTCCAAAAAATAACAACCTTCAGTTTTCCAGCGTAGCTAAGGAAAACTAATTTTGACAAAAATACAAAAAAGAGAAAGAGAGTTAATGTAACAAAGCTTGCTACAATATGATGAAAAGGAAATTTCATTGCATTATTTGGTTTAAAAGCATTCGAAGAGGTGACATTTTTTTTGAGATGATGATAATGCGAAACAATTGTTCAAAAATTTTCTTTTTATAAACTTCAATACTATATTTTTAATAAAACTTTCTTTTATTACAGGCACTCTAACGGTCAACGTCAGTGTGTTGTTGCTTAGTTTGGCATCGCCGGATGAGTCAAGTCTGGTAAGTTGGAATTTTCTATCTTCAACTTATAAACGATCCTTCTCTTACTTCTTGTGATGTATGTAGGTATAAAAGTTGTTTGTTTATCTTGTGAACGGTATAAATAAACAATTTTTATAACTGTGGATTATTTTATTTTCACTTGTCACTCGCGAAACAGCATCTTATGAAATATAAAACGAATTTCTATAAACTCTAAGAATAATATGTTTCTGTAATAGTGTCGGCGTGTGAACATTTTAAATGCGTACCTCCGAACACGGCCTAGAAATGAGAGGGAGGGGTTGTAATTATATTATGAATCACGTTCACGTTTATGATGTTTTAATCGTTAACTTTTTTCAAACACTGTTGAGAACAAATTACAATATACACTGTAACACTAGTCACTACTGCCATAAGCCGTGTGTCGTGTATCATGTATGTGTATATGTACGACATATGTATCGCCAAGTCATAGCCGTCAAATGTGTTGAATGAGATAGATTCAGTGAACACTTCTAGTATATATGACAGTAATAGATGCTTATTTGTACTAATGAGCTAAAGGTAAATGCAGCTCAAATTCGAACTAAATAACACGCTGTAACTTGAGGGTCGGGGGTTGCACAGCGTACATCGGGAGTGCCTGATAATGACATTTAAGTGCTGTTTCGCAGCGCAGAACAGCGTCTCTATGCAAGAAAAGACACACAGGCACACGCAAATTTTGTGATCTGCCAGTAGCTCAGGGGCGTATAGCTACCGCCGTATCTGCCATATCAATTATACGAGGCCCCCGGGCCACGGGGGCCCCTAACGTGCGTAAGCAAAAATTAATAAAAACTTCTCAAATTTTTGTCACTATTGTCCATAGAGGCTGAAACTTTAGAATAACTAAAGTCATCATCAGCTATAAATGATTTAATAAATCAGTTTGCCGAAAAAAAGGCAAGGAGAGTGTATATTTAATTTGAATTGTTTGTAAAAATTTTGGAAAAAAATAGATACCTAATTATGATGAATAAATATTTTTTTAAATTTTATGCAAACATTTTTTTTTCTTTTGTGAGAAATCTTTACCCTTCCTAAGGGCCCCCAAACAAATTTTTATACGGGGCCCCGCCAAGGCACGCTACGCTTCTGCAGTGGCTGTTAAATTTTAGCGTTGACTATTACACTATTATATTATATTACACTATAATATTGCATATTAATTAGATATGGAAAATATAATTCATCCTAAAATTATGAAGTAAGTAGGTAAGATTTTGGTTGTTCTGTAGCTTTGTAGCGCTCGTAGAGGAACCGTCACTGAACTGTACGACCTGCAAATACAAATTGTTGCGCGGCTATCGAAGGAAACGACCAACTAACCCCTAATAGCTTCCTGTTTATATAAATTCTAACCACTTCAACGACTGTGATTAATTGCTTCGGTTATTTTAAAGGAAATGTATGCTACGTTTCAATACGCATTTATCGATCACATTTGAACTTCTTTCTTGTTTATGTATTCCATAAAAATTATTTATTTTATTTATTTATTATTTATTACAGAAATATTTAAATGGTCTATTTTCGATTATTCTGATTTCACGACATCTAAAAACGGAAATAAATAATACCATAGAAAATGCTATACAAAAATATTATTTGGAAATACGTATATGTATCTACCTACGATTGAAAAAGCGGAATCTAGAGTTGAGAAACTTTTGAGAAGTTAGTGAGTTTCAAATTATTTATCCAAAGTCTGCTGTAGTAATGTTAAAAATACATTTTTTGCAAAATCGATTTTTGACTCTTAAAATCTACATATCGCAATTCTGACACCATATTGCACATCAGTAGGTCGAGCTCTTTCAAACGACACCTCGATCGTCGAAATCGGTCCAGCAGTTTAGGAGGAGATAGCCACACAAAAAAATTCTTGCCTAGATTTAAAAATATATTGTCAATTATTGAGACTTTCATTTAGTTGAAAAGAAATTACATTTTTAAATCTACATTTAAACCAGAAATACGACTTTGGACAAGAGAACCCGTTGCCATAACTTTTCTCTTCTTTTCTGTCTGTATATTTGAAAACAATTAATTCGATTTTAATAAAAATTTTATCAATTAGTACACATATTTAAAGTATATTTTATCTAAGTACAAACTTCCCCATCCGGATGTACTCGGGGTGAGAACGGGTTTTCTTCAAAGCGAGTCAAACTTCGCGTACAACTGACATTCGCGAGAGCAAAACCACGAGAAAAAACTAGTATTAAAGTGAAACCGTACCGACCAAACTAGAACGTATGGTTATCATATTATACTGTCGCTTGAAGCTAGAGATGAAACATTTCCGTACCGAACATATACAGCTTTATTATGTTATATTGTGTGTTTGTATCAGTGGCGGTTCCTTCATGAGTGCTGCAGAGCTGCAGAACAACCAAAATCTTAGATACCTGCATACGTCATAATTTTAGAATGAATTATATTTTCATTTTATAAAAGAATTGCATCTAAAAATGGCAAACATACTTTTGTGGCGACAAATAATTAATTAAATGTCCTATGGACAGCAATTAAGTGTAGCCAATGATAATAATCTTTATTCAACACGCGTGAGTAATATGTAATTCCGGGCCCTGCTAAATTCGGGAGAAATAATAAATTACTTCATGTTGACGCGTAGAGTGCTAATAATGAGCCGTACTGTGAGATAATAAATTTTCTGGACCAATAGGAACGCAGTAGCAAGCCCAAGCCGTTAAATAATGAAAAAAAAACTGCACAGCTTCTGGACCAATAGGAACGTGGTAGGCGGTATTGTATATATGAAAACAGCATCGCAATTCAGTGAAAGTCAGGGCCATCTTGTGTGCATCGAGGACGGTGGATACGTCAATCAATGAAGTGGTTTATTATTTTTCCCTCTTTTATCAGGGCCCCGATTACATATTACTCGTGCTAGTTGAATAAAATATTATGTGCGACCATTGATCGAAGGAGAATATTCCACTCGCGTGTTACCGCACTCGCTAAGCTCGTGCGGCAAATTTCACACTCATGGAATCTTCTCCTTCTCTCACTAGTCGCACAATACACTATTTTTTTGTAATTCAATATAAATTAGCGGAAAAAATTAAAGGATCAAAAAAAATTTCCAAATTTTTCGAGGTTTTTCAAGTGGCTGTATTTCCCTTAAAAATTGTCGTACTGGAATTTTAAAAAAAGGATTTTAAAGCTCGAAGTTTCTAGTTTTGAGATCTTATGATGAAAAATTTTTTCAAGCAACGTGTTCCGCTCAATCCTAATGAATACCGAAGAAAAAAAATTTTCGAAATTTTTTCGGTTCTTTTTTTTGGTCTACGAACTTGGAAAAAAATTTTCCAACTTAACCACTATATGGATCGGATAACTTGTTCATTCAGCTTTAATTTGCTTTTTTGAAAAGTTCGATACGACCACTTCTCGCTGAGATATCGATCTTTGAATGGAAAAGGATCTCTTTGTCTTTAACCTTCAATATCTCAGCAACCACTTATCGCAGAAGAAAATTAAGGAGGGTTTTGAAATCTTGAATAAAACTCCCACAAAAATCAGCTACGGTTTTTTCAAAAAAAATTTTTTTTCTATTTTTTACATTAATTTGAAAAATCAAGGAATAAAGGGCTTTTGGCGGCTTTTGGGATAATCAGGCGCTAAGTTGGAAATATCGAGAAAGCCAGTAATGTTGAGTGTGCCTTTTACAGTTCAATATGTTCTCAAAAACCTCACAAAGTTTCGATTCAATCCATCGAGCCGTTTTTTTGTTTTATTCGATCGAATTTTTGAAAAAAAATTAAAGGATCACGACTTTAACTTTAAATGATCTTTAACAAAATGCAAAAAAAAATGTTTTTTTCAGTTTTTTTATGCATTTTTATTGGTAAAAATGTTTAAATTTATGCGAAATTTATGCATTAGAGCGTGCACTTCTGCAAATTTTTTTTCGCATAAATTTAAACATTTTTACCAATAAAAATGCATAAAAAAACTGAAAAAAACATTTTTTTTTGCATTTTGTTAAAGATCATTTAAAGTTAAAATCGTGATCCTTTAATTTTTTTTCAAAAATTCGATCGAATAAAACAAAAAAACGGCTCGATGGATTGAATCGAAACTTTGTGAGGTTTTTGTGGGCATTTTGAACTGTAAAAGGCACACTCAACATTACTGGTTTTCTCGATATTTCCAACTTAGCGCCTGATTATCCCAAAAGCAGCCAAAAGCCCTTTTTTCCTTGATTTTTCAAATTAATGTAAAAAATAGAAAAAAAATTTTTTTTGAAAAAACCGTAGCTGATTTTTGTGGGAATTTTATTCAAGATTTCAAAACCCTCCTTAATTTTCTTCTGCGATAAGTGGTTGCTGAGATATTGAAGGTTAAAGACAAAGAGATCCTTTTCCATTCAAAGATCGATATCTCAGCGAGAAGTGGTCGTATCGAACTTTTCAAAAAAGCAAATTAAAGCTGAATGAACAAGTTATCCGATCCATATAGTGGTTAAGTTGGAAAATTTTTTTCCAAGTTCGTAGACCAAAAAAAAGAACCGAAAAAATTTCGAAAATTTTTTTTCTTCGGTATTCATTAGGATTGAGCGGAACACGTTGCTTGAAAAAATTTTTCATCATAAGATCTCAAAACTAGAAACTTCGAGCTTTAAAATCCTTTTTTTAAAATTCCAGTACGACAATTTTTAAGGGAAATACAGCCACTTGAAAAACCTCGAAAAATTTGGAAATTTTTTTTGATCCTTTAATTTTTTCCGCTAGTGTATATGGTGTACATTATAACATATGTTAATACGATTTTGCTGACAATACATGAGATATGAGAATGCCTGTCAGCAAAATCTAAAGTCTAAATAAAACTGTTTATGTAGTTAAATTGCGTTTTACACTATTAAGGGGAATCGCCACACTTTATTGTTTGTGTGTTATTAAAATACTTTAAAATGTAATTTTCTACAGTATTTATTAAAAAAAACCCTGGTACACTTTTACATACGTTTTGAAGATTTTTGCTTATATATACTTTTGTACCGCGCAGCTAGCGAAAAGAATTAGAGGAAACATTGGTATAATCAACACTTAAGTTTAATAGCCACTGACATACCACACACTCGTATGAGTTCTGTGTGGCAGACTTTCTTGTGTTTAGGCACTGTTCTGCGCTCCGAATCAGTACATGAAACATCACAGATACCCCCGGTGTGCGCCGTGCAGCTGCAGCTGACCCACAAGTTATAGCGTGTTTTTTAGATCGACTTTGAGCTGAATTTACTGACAGCACATTTGCCCATTAGACTCGGCAGTACGTATGTCGGTGCATATTACACATACATTATACACGACACACGGCTTATAGGAGTTGTGACTAGTGTTACAGTGTATATCGTTATAGTCAACTGTGTTTGAAAAAGTTGGCAATTAAAACATCATCAACATGGATGTGATTGATAATAATTTAATTAAATACTCCTCTCGGTCTTAGCTCGTGTTCTATGATATATCGCCGGTTGAATCTGCCCATTTAAAATTTGCACGCGCTGCCAATGGTTCGTATGTGTGTGTGTGTTTGCAAGAACAGCGCTCCAGTAAACTTTAATTAACATTCCTAGAGTGCGTTCAAATGAGCTTCCGGAAAACTACTAACATTAGTTGTGTCAATAGAGAACTCGCCTTGCACCGAACAAATATGGTTTGGTTATTGATATTACCATTGTAGGATAGGAAATATGATTGATATTGATTGATATATTATCAGTGAATAAAATATTAGTTTAGTCAATGAGTGCTCATAAGGGGCATCTAGATGGAAAAGTCGAAAGCAGAACATTTGACTTAGGAACTTTGTTTGGACTAGTTAGGAGATAAACATACTAAAAGTCCTTGCCCCTCTGAGGTACGCCCGAAGGGGGGGAGCACAAAGAAGGTCCCGTTTTTTGGTTTTTTGCTTTCATCTCGAAAACGGTACGTCGTACGAAATTTTGTTGTAATACATAATGAAAGCTGATAAAATTCTCTACAACTTTAGCTTTCACACTTTTTATCTATCTCCAATCTTTGCCTAGCTATGAGCTCCGAAAAATGGTCGAAAAATGATCGATTTTCAAAAATGTGTTAAATTCTCTGTAGCACATTGTAACAACACGAATTTGTCAAAATCATTTCGTATCGCTCATCCAAACTATTAAAAACACCCACACACTATTAAAAAATAACATAAGCTTTAACCTATTGAAGGCCCTGGGCACATTAGGATTATGGGGCCCCTATGACCTTAACAGAGCACTATTTTGTTAGAATAGACAAAGAAAATAGATAAACTAGGTTCTAGATTCTAAGTCGAGGAATGTGATATAAAATGCATATATTTAAAAGGATCACGTTCCCAATTTTAACATGAAGGACACAAAAAAAATAAGTATATGAAAAATAGTTCACTGATGATTTTTGTTTAAAACAGTTTAGGTACTTAGTATACCATTAAACTAGGGGGTCCCTATCGATCGCGGGGCCCTGGGCACGTGTCAGAGTGCCCAGTGGAGGTACTCCCAGCTTATGTTATTTTTTAATAGTGTGTGGGTGTTTTTAATAGTGTGGATGAGCGATACGAAATGATTTTGACAAATTCGTATTGTTACAATGTGCTACAGAGAATTTAACACATTTTTGAAAATCGACCATTTTTCGGAGCTCATAGCTAAGCAAAGATTGGAGATAGATAAAAAGTGTGAAAGCTAAAGTTGTAGAGAATTTTATCAGCTTTCATTATGTATTCCAACAAAATTTCGTACGACGTACCGTTTTCGAGATGAAAGCAAAATACCAAAAAACGGGACCTTCTTTGTGCTCCCCCCCTTCGGGCGTACCTCGAAGGGGTAAGGACTTTTAGTATGTTTATCTCCTAACTAGTCCAAACAAAGTTCCTAAGTCAAATGTTCTGCTTTCGACTTTTCCATCTAGAATTATTCGTTGCCTAAGCTATATTAGTAAAAACAAAACTTTTTAAAGACAAGATTTTATTCAAATATAATATACTACTATAAAAGGAATTATAAATTATTTTTTTCATTTTTAGTCTATTTCTTCAATAAATAAAATTATCGACCAATTTTTCAGACAAATATATTCACAAAAAATAATAATTAATACATTGACGTTACGATCCGGATTTGGCCAATCTTTAGAACTAATCTAAAAAATATAAAACTAATTATTAATTATTTATAATTCGTATTTAAAAATATTCGCTTTAGTCTATTTCTATAAAAGCTTGTCTTTAAAGTTTTTTTTTACTAATGTTTAATTTTGTTCTATTAACTTCAAAATTTGGTACTATTTATTGGTTTTCGAATATAATGATACGTTTTTAAAATATAGGTACGCTGTTTTAAAGATTGCATTCATTTTTCAAGCAGAAACCTGCAATCTGCACGATGTCACACACTAGTTACCTACATAATATGTTTCACGTCATGTAAAAATTAATCAAAACATGCTTAACTAGTTTAATAATAGTTTATTGTGCGACTAGTGAGAGGAGAAGATTCCATGAGCGTGAAATTTGCCGCACGAGCGTAGCGAGTGCGGTAACCCGCGAGTGGAATATTCTCCTTCTATCAATGGTCGCACATAATACTTTATTCAACTAGCACGATTAATATGTAATCGGGGCCCTGATAAAAGAGGGAAAAATAATAAATCACTTCATTGATTGACGTACCCACCGCCCTCGAAGTACACAAGATGGCCCTGACTTTCGCTGAATTGCGATGCTGTTTTCATATATACAAATCGCTACCGCGTTTCTATTGGTCCAGAAACTATGCAGTAATAATTCATTACCGTACAGTTTCGGCTCGCTACCGCGTTCCTATTGGTCCAGAAACTATGCAGTAATACATTATCGTACAGTTTCGGCTCATTATTAGCACTCTACGCGTCAACATGAAGTAATTTATAATTTCTCCCGAATTTAGCAGGGCGCCGAAATTATATATTACTCACGCGTGTTGAATAAATAAAATTATTATCGACCAATTTTTCAGACAAATATATATTAACAAAAAATATATAAATTCAATACATTAACGTTTCGGTCCGTATTTGGCTTCTTCAGAACTGATCTAAAAAATATAAAAATTAATTATTAACTAGTTTTTAATGAAATTTGCTTAAAGTTTTCTAATATCGAAATATTTTAAAATATAATAACAAACAATTTTTAATAAGTAGGTAATCATTGATAAAATTGTGAGTACCTAAAAAGAAAGAAAAAATTCATTAATACATTTCCGTATCTTAACTAGTTTATTTCTGACAGATCTACAAAACCAAAGAACAGCTGTTTTTTTTTTATTTTCCAAATATTTCCGAAACTATAAAGTTTAGAAGAAACATTTTTAACGAAACTTTCTTGAAAAATTAAATAGAATAATTAATTATAAATAAAAAATCGCAGGATTGTGGACAAATATTAGATTTATTAATTGTACGACGTTTCGTCTATAAAATTTAGACTTTTTCAAGTACAAGTTGAAAATTATTAAAACAATAATTATGAAAATAAACATTAATTACTAACCATAGCAATTAACAAAAGTTAAGGTACATAAGACAAAAACATGGCAACAAGTAATGTATAAATGTGAATGTAGTAAGTGTTATGTGGGGCAAACAAGACAGTTACTGAAACATAGAATTTACCAACACAGAATGGACTGTAGAAACATAAATTTATTAAGTGATAATAAGACCGCGTTGTCATCTCATCATTTCGACACTGGACATAAATTTCTATTTAACGAAGTTCAAATACTAGATAAAGAGTCAAATTGGAAGAAACGTAATATCAGTGAAATGTGTTTTATTAGAAAAAACAATTCTATTAATTATAGAACAGACACTCAAAATTTAAGTGGTCAGTACAACTATATTATGAAATTGAACTAACTTTCGAATTTTTAATTTATTTTTATTTTTATTGTTTAAAAAAATTTATACATTACTTGTTGCCATGTTTTTGTCTTATGTACCTTAACTTTTGTTAATTGCTATGGTTAGTAATTAATGTTTATTTTCATAATTATTGTTTTAATAATTTTCAACTTGTACTTGAAAAAGTCTAAATTTTATAGACGAAACGTCGTACAATTAATAAATCTAATATTTGTCCACAATCCTGCGATTTTTTATTTATAATTATCTCGATGGACACGATATCTAATATAGAATAATTAATAGGGCGTTACGAAAAGTATACCATTATTACATAAAAAGCATCCTCAGAGCATAATCTCTTCTGCGCATTCCGATTTTCCTCAAAAACAATACGGCTGTTCATAACGTTGTTTTTTATATAATAATGGAATATATTATTTCATAACGGCTTATTATGCTATTTATTTTTTCAAGAAAGTTTTGTTAAAAAAAGTCGGTTTACGGACGATAGTTTTACGTGATAACGTATTCCGCTCGAATATCATATTTAATAATATATAACCTAAATTTTAGTAGCTGTCAAACTTGGGCCGATCGTGCTTCTCTGTCGCTTATACTGCGCTCTCGCTTGCACGCACAGGGTCAGGCGGAACGTGACACTTTTCGTAACGTTACACTTTTTCGTGCGTGCAGCTGGTGTTTCATCAATTTATAAGACGTTATCACGCCAAAATTTTTTTCGAAAATTTATAGTTTCGGAAATATTTTGAAAATAAAAAAATCAACTATTCATTTGTTTTGTAGATTCGTCAGAAATAAACTAGTTAAGCATGCTTTGACTATTTTTTACATGACGTGATGACGTGTAACATATGTAGGTCACCATGGCAACGAATAGCAAATATCATATTGAATACTAGCCATTACCCGCGTCACCTCTAGCGATATCTTAAATTTTATTCTCTTTATTATATTATATCAAATGTCAATATTTTTGAAGTTGGAATGGTCCCGTCGCCTAATTAGCTGAAATTTTTTATACTGTTTCCTTTATCTCTTGAATATTAGGTTTTTAATTAGTGAACGTTTTGTAGTTATCTTTCGTAATCGTGTTAAGCCACAGAGAATTGGAAAAAAGTAAACGATTTAGTATTTTAATTAATATGTCCAATATTTAATTCGAACGCAATTCTCCTGTTGGTTGCTATTTGCCGCAGGTATACTAAAGTTAATGACCATTGTATGTATGTGCCGCTCTCTGTTGCTGTGTTGCAGTCCTACTTCCATTGCTGCTGGCTCGTGCAAATTGGGGGATGTTGATTTTCCTGTTGGCATTACTGTACTAGATTCACAATTACATCAGTGAATGGTCGAATTCAAACAGCCTTTAGTTTATCTGGGTCGCTACGTGTTTGAAAAAAAAATTAAATTTGTATGAATTTTTTGAAAAAGAGAAGGGTCAGGACAATATCGATGAATAATTTATTGATCTCATATATCTTGATAACAGAACGCATTGCCAGAAAATCTGATTTGACAATGACTCTAGTTGCGATAAAATATGTCCAGTTTTTATACAAGCAGCTTTATATAGATTTTGAGGTAGTATAACCCGGCCGCAGTGCCAGAATCGACTTTCATTGTACAGCAGATATACAAGATTAAGCACCTTCCTTTTTACTTCTCGAAATCCGTCGCTCATGGCTCTTTGTCTATAAGGTATACCCTGCATACATGTTATACAGTAACGCTGTAATTATACGTTATTTTTAACTTACTGCTGCATTTTTTACTTCTCTTTTAAGATTCCTGAAGCGTACCTACCTCTACCTATAGAATCTCGCGAGTATAATGTTCTGATCTCATTTTTCATTTAAACGAACCTTCCTTTGTGCTAGCTTCTCGTTGTTTGTTTTTATAAAGGTAACATGTTTGTCATTGATGTTAATATAAAACTTTGAGGTTAGATTTGAACATTTTGTTACTATCTATTCAAGTTTATTAAATACAGTGGTGACTTCGTTTAGTTAAATAGTAGTGGGGGAGGACGTCATCCAGCGGGCTGTTCAATATTTTTTTTTAATAAATAGTAAAAACACTCAAAAATTCTACAAAATATTTTCTCTCTCAACGATATAATGTCTGTACTCCTGAAGATGGACTGATTGTCCGAAACGATCGTCGAGAGAGAAAATATTTTGTAGAATTTTTAAGTGTTTTTATTATTTGTTATTAATCATGTTCTATCACGCGCCGAGTGAAAAATCACTGTAAAATATATATTTTTTAAAAGTTTTTTATTTTTTACTTTATTGGTATGGTTTTGCAATACTTAGTTTGCTCGTTATTAATCGCTTTCTTTCCTAATATTTTCATACTAAATTAAAAAAACTGCTGAATCGATTTAAGTAAAATGTTTCTGAAAGCACTCTACTGTAAGATGCCCAATTAGAAAAAAAAATCATCAAAATTGATTCATAAATGATGATGTGACATAAAAAGTCTCCTTTTTTGAAGTCAGGAAAAAACGATTGAACCGAATTTTATTGTAACAATCCGAAAACATTCTGAACAAAATGGCGTCCAAATTTTTAAAATCATAACCCTTCGAAAAGAAGTTATAGGTAATTGAACACACATAAATAAAAAATAAATGCTTCAAACATATAACCTCTTTTTTGAAGTCGATTAAAAATACTTAAGACGCCAACCGACGGAATCGAACCTACGACCTTCTGTCTACAATGCAGCCACCATACCTTTCAGCTACCGTAGCTGGTTTTTAGAGTATACGGTATATCAATTCGTGCATCTGCAGAGTTCCTCAAGATTTAATCTCTAGACCTTTTTTTGTAGCGCATGTGTAACACATTTCTCGTTTCACATTCAACCGCATGAATCGATCTTGCTCTAGCGTGCGTAAAGAAGTTTCACTTCAAAAAAAATTGGTTGTCTGTAAAGTCGGTTTACGGACGATAGTTTTACGTGATAACGTATTCCGCTCGAATATCATATTTAATAATACATAACCTAAATTTTAGTAGCTGTCAAACTATATTTTTACCGACTAATAATTTGATCAACCAAAGCAAAATACATATTTTTAAGCAATTATAAAAGACATTTAAAAGAATGTATATACATATATTATATATTTGTTAACAAACCGTATAATTTATCTGCTGTTATGAAATGCAGATATCTCCCAAGATTTGTTTTTGATACAAAATGTAGCTGCGTTTGTGTACAAACTATCAATTGACAAATAACGATGTATTATCTGAAAAATTGCTTTAAAAATTCGATAATTTATGACATTTTTATTAGATATCTTGATTTTAAGTCTTAATTTCCACGGTTTATAAAACAAAGGCCATCTGTCAGATGTAGCTTTCGCTGGAACAGCCGAACAAAATGTTGAACGCACACTACTCTCTGACGTCACGCGAGAAGAGGGAGAAATGCGCACAAGCCGACGCTTGGGCCGATCGTGCATCTCTATCGCTTATATCGCGCTCTCGCTTGCGGAACGTTACTCTTTTTCGTGTGTGCTGGCGGTGTTTCATCAATTTATAAGACGTTATCACGTCAAAAGAAAAACAAAAAGATATATTATGTGACGAATTGCGTTCTTTGTATGAACGAATTCACAGTGACACTGCAGAATAACCTTTTCCTTTATTAATTATACTTCATGGCACAAAATACATTTAAAATATAAGTTACCTTACTTTATATTATATAAACAGACGCGGTAGTATTACACAATATAATGGATTAAGTAATTAGTTAGTAGCTTCGCTATATAAACGTTAAATTGTTGCGTTGACTTTATTATTATTATCAAATTATAAATACCCGATTTTGTGGTTGTTACAATATAATAAATTAAACACGCATCAACTCAATTAAAAATAAAAAAAGGTAACGTGTCATGTCCTTATATTAATGGTAGCCCTTAGTTCTTCATTATCGATTTTGTGATTAAAGTAGTTACAACTTATAGTTTCTCATTTGCATACCGAATGTTCACAGGTAATA
This sequence comes from Xanthostigma xanthostigma, assembly GCA_963575645.1. Taxonomy (NCBI): domain Eukaryota; kingdom Metazoa; phylum Arthropoda; class Insecta; order Raphidioptera; family Raphidiidae; genus Xanthostigma; species Xanthostigma xanthostigma. The sequence goes on along the minus strand of OY754466.1, from coordinate 37,057,579 downwards.
CAGGGAATAGAGACATTTAAGAGTAGAAAAATTAAGAGAAAGCTGGATTTTTGCATGAATCTTCCTTCCGTGATTCTAAACAAAATACCAAAAGTCCCCACTGATACATGTGCCGCTAAAAATGTTACGTGGGATGAAAGGGCACAATAAACAGTTTTTTTGCAAAAATCTCGTTAAAGGTGACTTTTATGAAAAAATAGTGGTTATCAAATTTGTAGATCAGAAAATTGCCTACAAAAAACATAGTTTTACTTTTTTTCGTAACACTAACGGTTTTCAATAAAATTTGATTTAAAAAGTTGTAACGTCATTTCGATTTGTTTGATGCGCTTATACGAACAACTACAATGCATCATACGACATACATCATGCGGATGCGTGAACTGTAACGATTCACTGAGCGATTGAATGAATGCGAGGTGAGAGAACGGGCATCATGTCGCATGCGTCGTACGTTGTACGTAATTGGTAATTTTAGTCTTACGGAAAAAAGTAATACTATGTTTTTATTGTCTAAACTACAAATTTGATAACGACAGTGTTTTCTATAAAAGTCACCGTTAACGAGATTTTTGCAAAAAACAGTTTTTGTGACCTTTGACCCGGGTAAAATTTTTAGCGATGTATCCGTAGGCACATTGTTTAGAATTTCGAATGGAAGGTTCATGCAAAAATCCAGCTTTCCTCTGATATTTCCGAAGTTTGACTTATTTTCTGTCTTTATTCTCTGGACTAAGGACAATGATAGAGAATTAACACATTAAAATACTACCAGTATCCGCGATTGCTGTAAACCTCTTATTTAATTTTTTTGAAACGATATCAACGTCGTCTTACTTTCCCAACTACATTCCAATGTTCCCCCCGAAAGGAAGTTTAATCAAAATTAATATATCAGACTATATTGTCATTAGATGAATTATTCCAAAATAATTTATTTATGCCAGTTTTTTCGGGCTTGAGTTTAGCTCTCCAAAATATTTTCGAAAGTGACATTTAGAAAAAAAAATTTATACAAAACTCATGTATAAAAATAAATGGAATAATAAACTGTTTGGTGAAAAGTATACCGTTATTATATAAAAAACAACGTTATAGCATATATTTCTTTTCCGCATACGCGGATTTTTCCCTCAAAATATAGGGCTCTTCATATTTGCATATCAAACATCCTCCCAAAAGTTTCAATCCGTTCGACCTGTATCGTGTTCACAAACAGACTAACAGACGCACAGACCTTTTCCAAAAATATGTTTTTTGGATTCGGATAACTTCAGAACGAAAAAAATATTGTAAAATTTTGAAAAGTGAATTTTGACCTAAATCAGTACCTATACATCCCCTATTGTGGTGTTGGAACGGTAATACGGTTTATTGGTGATGATTTACAGTAAATTATAATTATTTTTTATTTTTGAAATTGATCACATTCTCTGGTTATGTCTACTATACGCAATAGCATCTGCATAGCTAATAGAATTGCATTTGCCATGTATACGTTGGTAACGCTGGATCATAATTACATCAATGCAATCAACTGAGTTTGTACCGTTGATTGTATCATATTTACATCAAGGTACAAATTCAATTTCTGTATCAAGTTCGCTTTAATTTAACTTGTCTGTTACCATTGACGTAGGCACTCGTAATTTTCTGATAACTTTAACTTTGCTGGACCGCGTCTCTCAACGCCGCCATACTAATGTAATATAATAATAATAATAATAATAATTTATTTTATGGTACCAAAGGTATAAAACATGTCAAAAACAATTAATAAAACATTAAATAAAATCTTTTGTACTTCTAGTAGCACTTTTGGTTTAAGAACATTTTTAGTTTCTTTTTGAACATTTTGCTATCTAGGCATTTAATCTCTTCAGGCACTGCGTCATAAACATTCAATAATTGAAAAAATACATTTTTACGTGTCATCGCCATCTTGCTGTTAGGAACTTGCAGCTTCGGTTTTTTTCTTGTGTTATAAGAATGAGCAGTTTCATAACTCTCGAAGTATTCGTAGTTTTGTTTTACGAAGCATGCTGCTTCCAATAAATAGATAGATGGTAAAGTTAGAATGTTATATTTTACAAAATATGGTTTACATGAGACCCTGCAACCAATTTTAGCAATGTTTCTCAAACTTTTTTTCTGAATTCTAAATAACTCTATTAGTCTTGAACTTCCCCCCCAAAAAATGATCCCATATCGTAGATTAGACTCTACGTATCCATAATACGCCGATAGTGCTGTTTCTTCTGGACAGTTCAAAGCTAATTGCCTTATTAGAAAAATATACGGAGATATTTTTTTCCTTAGATAATAATCTATGTGATAACTCCAATTAAGGTTCTTGTCTACATACACTCCTAGGAATTTCACAAATTCAGTGTTTATCTTTAGAGTATAAGGCGCTACGCCAGTCGTGTTCATAATATGTGAGTTTCCAAAAGGAAGTGCGATGGTTTTTTCTAAATTTAAACAAAGGCTATTATCTTTGAACCACTCGTAAAGCTTTTCCAGTAATGAACTGATATTTGCATTGTGATCATCCTCAGGATTTCCTTGGTAAATAATCGATGTGTCATCTGCAAACTGAGTCATTTTATAAGGAATATTACTTGTTAGATCATTTACGTACAACAAGAATAACAGAGGTCCCAAAATTGAACCTTGAAGTATACCTCTCTTCACATCTACCCATTTTGAATAGCTTGTGCCTTATATGAAATACTAGCAGGCCTGTCCGGCTTCGCTCGAATTTGTAAATTGCCGACGCTTTTTTGTCGATTTACGTTGCAAAATTGGTCTCCATGAAAAAGTGCTCTTATTTTAACGCGATAATGTCCATCCTGAAGCTCCATTCCAAATATTGGTGAAAACATTTTTGAAATCTGATAAGTAGTTTCGGAGATTGTCTCCCTACATCCAAACTTACGAACTTTACCTCAACAATATTAGTAGGTACCTAGACTAGCTGTAACCGACTACGCGTTCAGTGGCTTAGTTTTGATTGTGTGTAGTGCTTTAACGTTGCAACAGCAGGAGCTCCCGTTGCCGTAAATATTTAGTATAGCGAATCAACAGATGGCTCTGTATTTAACTATCATATATATTAATACGCTAAGGTTAAAGATGTTTGCCTCCCTTTTTAGAAAAAACCTCACAATTTCTCCACATAAATTATATATCATTTTACAGATAATTGCTTGCTCTACTGACATCGACAACTAAAAAAATTATTATTGCTTTTGTTTTTTTTTTGTAAATATATTAAAATACAGCAACGCTGAACAACGTGTGCCATCTGACGATCTGATTTTGAAACAGCGAGCAACACTGAACAACGTCACAGCAATGCTGCATGATGCCATCTGACGGCTTAGCTCAACGCTTTTGCTACTTGCGCCTCTATATGACAATTTTATTAAAATATTTCTTCGATCTGTCATCTGAGCTTCATTTTGTAATACAACAAAAAGAAGAACGTTATAAGCAGTGTGCAAAATTAGAAACGAATTGAATACCTGCAATCACATTTAAAAGATAATTTTGTAAAGTAATAATTATTATACTTATTTAGTGCGAATAATTCGCACAGGTCACACTAGTATTGTAATACAACAAAAATAAGAACGTTATAAGCAGTGTGCAAAATTAGAAACGAATTGAATACCTGCAATCATATTTAAGAAATAATTTTGTAAAGTGATACCTAATTGTTATACTTATTTAGTGCGAATAATTCGCACAGGTCACGCTAGTATTTTTTATTACAAATGAGGCATGTCCGAGCAGTTTTTTAGAATTGTTTTCTTTTCAAACGCCCCCTTATTTTTATTCAACGCCACCAAGTTGCTTCTGAGGATGCCAGCGCCTCTCTAAATAGCTTAATTATTTCTATAAATTATTGTAATTTGTTTTGATCGTACAGAAATTTTGAATTAATCATCGCAATATTCAATTCCATTTACCTACCTTGTTATAACAAAAAGTGATCGATTTAGGGGTTAAGTTCACCTGTTGAAAACATTTTAAATTATCACCGCAGGCACTGAATTCGTTAATTGCTATTGAATGCATAATAGGGTGTTTTCATGGACTTTTTATGTTAAGGCCGCTGCACATGAGGCTGGTTTAGTCGCTGGAATCGTTGGTGGGACATGCCTTGGCTGCCGCGCTTGGTACGAGGATGGAAATGTCACTTCAGGCTCGCGTGCGTGATCACAAGACTGATTTCAAAACTAGAACCGAGCCTGTTTCTCGTGCTTCTTTGTCTGCTTGTTTTGAGCAAGGACCAACCAGCAAACAGTATATTATCGCGTGGGCTCACAAAGAAACATAGCGCCATAGTGTGTGTTCTGTTCAGAGACAAATAACGTTCACTTTTGATAACATTCGAATTCCCTGCGCGCGCATCGAACCCAGCTTCAAAACACGCATAATGTGAAGTGAACACATTTAAAGCCATCACGAAATCCAGTGTCACAGCACGCTTGAAACCTAACAGCCAAATCTAGCGATAAAACCAGCCTCGTGTGCAGCGGTCTTTATAAGAGCCGTAAATTCTGAACAAAGTAAATAACTCGTAATTTACTTTATTCTTATTTCTGACTCAAAAATGTATTTAAAATATTTTATTTTTAAAACATTTCTGTTCGTATATCGATTCGGGGCGTCAGTAATTGTGTTTATATTGTCAACATCTATTTGCTCTGCTATATATAAAAAAAAAACAAATTGACAAATATGATTCTTTAAGTTCACAGCATAATTAATATAACACACGAAATAAAAATAATGTTCTACAGTCAAAAATCAACTTATCCGCGCTTTATTACAATAGTATGGAACCTACTACTATGCGACTTTCAATAAATGATCCGATGATATTGCCATGTTGCCTTTGATAAAATTTAAATGTAAACCAAAACATTACCTTGCAGAGCTTTGCTTGAACTCTGTTGTAGATTTTTAAGATTTATTTTATTACTCTGACGACACCTGCTGTATCTAGCTTATGGTTAATAAATCTGATTGATTGATTAAGAAACAGACTGTTGAAAAATACTGTTTTGAATCTATGTAAACATGATGTAAACAGAGTTATATTTCTATGGAAACGAACACTCGATACAAGCTTTGACGTCATATAGTTTCTGAACACCTGATTTCCTTTAAAATTTATTCATACCGTAGACGTCATCTAGTTATAATCTATCGAAAGTAATCGACTCATGTATTCTCAACTTCTCCTTAATTCTCACATCATGGCAGACATAAAACAATAAGAAAAAACCTTTAATAATTTAAGGTTACGTGTTCCATTTGCTGAGCAGTGTAGGAAGAGACGTAAAAACAAAAAAACTTTAAAATACAGGAGTAAAATCACTTCAAAATGGTGTTAAAAATTTTCAATAAATCATTGCACTTTGAAGATTTAATTGATGTTTCTCAGATTTTAGGGTTATGATCACTGACGTATATTTAAGTTCTAAATAATAAAAATGCAGTAAAAACAACTAACAAGCCACTTGTATAACTAATGATAAAATGCAATTTTTTTGTGGCACAGAAATACGAAGTGGAGTTTCTACTGCAACAGCAGTGGTTCGACCCTCGGATCCAATACCACAACGAGAGCGTGTACGACTTCCTGAACGCCATTCACCATCACGAAGAGATCTGGCTGCCAGACACTTACTTCATCATGCACGGTGACTTCAAAGATCCCATCAATCCTGTTCACTTTGCGCTCAGAATTTACCGGAATGGCACCGTCAATTATTTAATGAGGTGAGTTTATCATATTGTACTACGTTTCCCAAAAGAAATTTATTTATATTTTCAATCTTTTAAATTAGAGAATGGTATTTATGCAGGGGCGAATGGGCTATATGAAATAGCACCGGGATAGAAGAGATCGATGGCCCATACGATGGGCTGTGAAGCCGTCTTAATAGGCGGGTGGGGGGGGATCGCTTACAACAATGGCTTCGCGTCAAGAAGTCTGAAAAGCGTTAGTCTTCAACAAACAAATCTTACGAAGCGGTTTAATTGTATTATAATGCATTTAACGGTTCGCATCAACACATAGATTATCCGTTTAGCTTTAGTAATCCTCTTACAGACTTTTACCAGACATGAGAATAATTATACGGAATCGTTTATTGAATCACCAACTAAAACATAAAGCATCTTTACGATTTTATTTGTATAAATTCTGCCGTAATAAAATGGGTGTAGATTTTATTTTAAGAGGTTAAGTATTTATGGAGATACACATTTTTAATTTTTCCATACTTGCTTACATCTGTGACGCCCACGGTCAGTAAATTACAGGGGTTACCTCGTTCCATTAAATAGTAGTGGGGAGATGACGTCATTCGGCGGACCTGACGATTGATATTGCGTGATTGATAAAAATATGAATGGTCTGCATCTGATTATATTTTTTTTTAATAAATGCACTCTTTCGGAATTTTAACGATTTCAAATGTTATTATCTGTTTGCTTCAATCTATGATTTATATAAATAAATAAAACGATTCCATCTCTTTCTTGACCAGTTGCATCGATCGAGGTTTTCCGTTCATCACTAAAGTAGACTTATTTGCTGTAGGAGAAACAAATCTGAGGAATACTTAATCACGCAGGTCACAGAACGAATATTTTAAATCCACTTTTTCGGTACGTAAAAATCATAAAAGTCAAAATCTCACGTCAAAATCTCTAATTCTAATTTGTTTCATAACTGAAAAACTTGCTTCACTCGGTGGTTCGAAAATATAAATAAAATGCTAGCTACTATTATATTGTTTTGTTATCGGAACTACATACGTATGCCAAATTTCAACTCCATCGGACAACGGGAAGTAGTTAAAAGTGCGATTTTCAACCGGGCGAAGGCCGGAACGGTAAGTTAGTTATTATAATATTGTATTGTTCTCAGAACTACATACGTATGCAAAATTTCAGCTCAATCGGATAACGGGAAGTGGGTTAAATTTAACTTGCAAGATTCGATTACTGACAGACTGACGCCGAGATAGGTGAAACTAAATAAAAGCTTGTAAAAAAGATATCCATTTTATATACTTTTTAGTGACCGAGTGAATATTTTACGAAGTGTTCTTGATCTCTCGACTATTTAATCTTTAATAGGCGATAGTAGAGATCAAAAGTCGACGATTACTATTAAAGCAGCTTCGTTAAAGTTGTTTGATGAGAGAGGAAAATGATTATTTAAATTCATATTCTAACATTGGAGTTGGTCGACATGGTGCTCAATTATAGGAAAATCCATCAAAACTTTCATATAACTTTTTCAATGGTGTTTTGAGCCAAGTAGTCGTAAATAATGTAATTTTTAAGTATGAACATTACTGAAATGGATTTATCCTGCCTGTGTTAATTCGTACACATCGCGAAAGAACATATATTGTGCACTTCCTCTCATTAAAACGAAGGGAACGATGCATGTTTCATCACAAATCGGTATCACAATTATTTTTCCTTTCCGTATTTATTTTTACTCCTTTTGACCCGTACTGTCACCCATTAAAAATAACACCGACAGCACCCTGTATAGGTATTTACAGTAGAAAAACGGTGGAAATGGTGTATTAAGGATTGAGGTCTCAACTTTAGACAGTAAAATCGTAACATCAGCACGTTCTATTTTTAAAAATCGGTACAATTCACGATAAGTGTAGGCTATTGGCAGCTTTCATATCATTTTATATTCACAAAATGTTTTATTGTTAATGTGTTAGTTGTTTAAAATCACGTTGTTGGCAAACATGACTCAGTACACGTAATAACAGCACCGTCTAAAAATGACGTCAACACTGTGAGGCAAAGCTGTGAGCTTATCTATGTCTATTCTATTATTGTCAGTTCCCAGACACTAATTATCTATGTAGATCACCGATTCTTTTTTTATCACTTCATCTTCTTAAAATCTATACATTCTTCTGATTTTAAATAGCTTTTTAGCAATGGCATGGTACTGTTTATTTAGAAAATCCCTACAAAAATTGATAATTGTCAAAACGATTTAATGGTCATTTTTAAAGAACGTAAGTAGTTATTTATTCAGTTCATTTGTTTCATTCCTCCGAATAAATAGCGATAATTCAATTCACCAAGCATAATGTTTACTGTAGGTATAAATCTACTCTGTCCAAATTCTCGGGTATAAATATTTATTCGCCTGAGAAAATAATAATAGCCGCCACATAGATCATAATACCTAACCTATAAACGTGGAGTATTATAGTATCTGCAGTCGCTCTTGTGAATTTATTGATGTGTTGTTTATTAACCTTATGTGAAGTTTATAGTTGTAAAACATTAAAGTTAGTGGAAGTTTTGTGTGCAATTGAGTTAGGATAAAACATTATTTTAATGAAACTTTTTTGACGTTTACACTAACGCCTTCAGTCGGATTTTTAGGTGAACGTCACAATATTCAACAAAAATACCAAGGAGTATAGTGCAGTGTGTATTTATTCTTCAACTAACTATTTTACCTGATAATTTGGTTGGTGAATTGAAAGTACATTTTATTGTAACGAATAAATTTGTTACCAGATTAGTAATTTCAATCTTTAATGTAGTGTTCAATGAATATGGCCATAAGAGTGTTATTACGATTTATTCATATAATAGAATGTTAAACACGATTAATGTTAGAAATTCAAGTAATGTGTGTTTTTAAAAAAAAAAAACGAATAATACAAAAACTTCTTTTGTACTTGTAGAGTAAATTATACCATATAGATAATTATTTTTAAACGTATATTACTTCCCACTTCAGCAGAAGCTAACAAAACATGTACATGCATAAATAACACATTACGTGAATATTTTTGTTGTTTGTTCAGACTTTTGTTCTATTTTTAAAATAATCAATATACAATTATACATAAAATATTGTATACCTACACGCAAGTCGCGTTAATTTTTTGAAAGTGAATAATAAAAGAAAACAGTGAGTTCCTGGTATTTTCAGATTCGTATACAATAACAAAAAATTTGACAGTTGACAATGAGTAGAATATAGCCAACGGTGTAGAGCGACACTTTTGCGGCACTCTTCCAGTGACATTTCAATGGGCGCCAGTAAAAAAATGTTGAAAAACCTACAAATGATAAATTAGTTAGGTAATAAGTTAATACATTCAAGTAGAATAACGATTTTTGAATACCATATGATTTTAAAGAATAAAATTGTGCAATGAGTAATTTTGTCTTTAATAACGTGTTATGAATACTTCTCTTCATATATATATTTTTTTAATATATTCCCTTTTTTAAAATTTTAATTATAGCTTCTTAATTTATAAGAAAATTGTCCAGTTACGTGTCATAAAGTAATAAAAGTTGGGCTTGAAAATGATGAATAGTACATTTCTCATACTCTCAAAGACTATACGCTTTTAAATAAACACGCGTTTTAATACCAGCTTATTCTTAAACAAAGTAAAAGTATATTAGATTACAAGGGTAGAAAGTTTGAGATTCTTGCACTGCGCGTCATGATGCCCTCCGTTCGCCTCGGGCATCATGCCCGTGTGGTGTATACTATTTTTCTTCATACTTCGGTCAAAAGTGCGCTTATTAATTACATTAATCAATTAATTACAATTACACGAAAACAGATCATTTCCAATGAAGTAGCCGTGAGGTGATACGTAAAAACACTAATGACAGCTGTTTGTGACTATTGGCTGGCGGCAGTTTCATGAAGCGGTGTACATGATAACTATTTTGTTTATAGGCCGTCGAAAGTACGTATTTCCGGCATTAGTGCATGTAATCCAACGATGCATAAATGTTAGACTTTCTCCCTAAAATTGATGCTGGAAGTAAGTACTTTCGACCGAGGTATGAAGAAAAAACTTTTACTGTCCTTCTAAAAAATGGTAAGCTCCAATTAAAAATTAAAAAAAAAAAATTTATTATGCGCCGACAAGCACATAAATAGTTTTTTCACAATATTATTTTCTTTGGTCTGTCTGTAGTTCAATTGGTTACTGTTAGAGCTTAAACTAATGCAGATCTAAATTAAGATTGAACTATATAGATTTAATAGCGTTTGACTTGATGTACATTAGTCGGTAACAGTGAATAAATCTTGTATCCTACTAGATATGAAAGAAAAATGAATAGTTTTTTTATTTAGCTCGAATTTTAACTGCTCAGGTTTATTTTTTGTACTTCAAACTCAACCGGAAGTACCTATACATGCATTTCTTTTTCAAATGGCAACATATACTATTTTTACATTTTTGAAATTTGTTTTTTTTCTATAAATTCATATAAAATTATCATAAGGTTACATAAAAAAATATTCGAGAAAAATATTATCGATTTATTAAATAAACAAACAATAATAATTATTATTAATATTTACACATGTATACAATAATAGTTATTGGCGTAACTAGTAGTCTAAGTCATTCATCGCGCTGACAGGTCATGACTTAGCCTACAAGTTGCGCTCATAATTTTATTCAACAATTGCGCGTTATTCATGTTTTAATTATAATGAGATGTTGTAAATATCTATTTATTTCTTTATAAAAAAACTGTCAATACTAACAGCACCAAACAGCACGATTCAATGTTTTGGTTTGAGGTTAGCCGGTTATGAATAAACTCCATGTCGAAAACATTCGGCCTCTCAATTTTAGTCTCAATGGGTAACAACGGAGTTGTTGTTACCTACTATTTCGTTACGACTCAGAAAATAGTTACGTTTATTTTCATTACTCCACAATGGCCGAGCTAGTAGAAATCTTCATTGAGTTATGACAAGTAATTGTCACCAGTCGGTAAATGGCTATTTAGGGTTCGGTTTTTAGGCATGATAAAACATGAATAACGCGCATGAGTTGAATAAACAATTATAACTGTGTGTTTCAATAATAAATTGATAACGTTTTTCTCAAATATTTTCTTACGAAAATTTTATATGAATTTATAAAGAAAAAAATAGAGATTTTGAAAATGAAAAAAATATTGCCATTTGAAAATAAAATGTATTTTAGCACAAACTATAAAAAAAGTAACAAAAACTCGAATACGTAAAAATGACTAACTAAAAGGAAGAAAATAAAAATTATTTTTTTAAAACCATTTGGAAAATGTCAACATGCAGCGAATGGGGACTCATTAAAAAACAAAAGAAAGAGGAAAATAGGTCTCAACCTGCTTCATTTTCCGACTTGTTAGCCTCTTTTTTTTAAACTAATATTTATTTGTAAGTAAAAATTAATGTTTTTTCCGTGTCATTGCTTTGCTTAAATCCGCCAAAAATAACTGTGTTGTCAAAAAGACAAAGCAAATTACATTGACCTGAATTATACAGACAGAAAAATTGCGTGTATTGTAATAAAGAAAATAATGATAACGTTTAAACATTCTATGCAATTGCTATAAATAATGTGGCTGGAAATAATTAATTACGAGTAAAATAACTAATTGGTATGTAGCGTAATATTAATGATCAACCATACCTACTGTAAAAACAACATATTAAAATCAAGCTTTCGTACGCAAGGATGAAAAGAACATTCAAGTTTCATGTTGTAAACCGGTAGGTAATATTATTTATATAAAGGTGAGAACCATGGTGGAAATACTGCATGGTGTGCTTATTCGCTAGAATATTATGTGCAACATCAAACTTTCAAACCAAATGTAAAAAAAAGAAAAGTTAAAGTTTATAAAAACTGTATCAAATATTTCAGTAACATTAATTTTCAGTTAGTATAATTATATTTTGGAAGATTAAAGGATGAATCCTGGTGGCATAGGATCTAAGCAAACACTGAAGGTTTTTGAATTGCATTTTATTGTCTGACGTTTCGGCAAACTTTATGCCATCTTCGGAGAATCTAGAAGATTTATATATAAAAAGTTATAAATTATTGTTGTTACAGTTGTTATTGTTAAAATTATTGTTTTTAAAGTTAATGTTCAAAAATTGGAAGTAGGTAATTGGTAAGTTTATTTATTTTACTTCCAATTTTTTAACTTTAACAATAACAACTTTAACAACAATCATTTTAATAATAACAACTGTAACAACAATAATTTAAAACTTTTTATATATAAATCCTATAGATTCTCCGAAGATGGCATAAAGTTTGCCGAAACGTCAGACAATAAAATGCAATAAAAAAACCTTCAGTATTTGCTTAGTTCATCGATCCTATGCCACCAGGATTCATCCTTTAATCAACATTTAAACAGGATCATCATCACTCTGAATTATTAGAGTTATTTTTCACAATTATAATTATATTGTATGTATAATATATATTAAATATTAAATTATTAACAACATAAATAAATAAAATAAATTAAATTATTGTTATATTTTATTCTATTTTTACCTTTGATTTTATATTAGTACCTACATGTGCCGTAAAATGCCAGCTTTCCCGCTCAGTGCGTACGGTCGTTCAGCGCCTCCCTTCCAAGCAGCTGCGTTCACATAGCACGCAATTTTATACGCGCATCTCCATATGTATGCCAGACACATATGGAGATGCGCGTCCAAAATTGCGTGTAGGAAAAGGAATGAATTTTTTGACGTCTCTCTCTCTTTTTGATTTCAAAAACTGAAACGTGAAAAACTGACATAACCAAATTGTTTTGATGTAATTCATCAAACAAGAAAATAATCTGAAATATTAAATGGCATACGCCACTTAAATAATATATTTTTACATAGAAATAGAATAGAAATGGAAATTTGAACGGCACACGAAGACGTGACGAAGACGAAACTTTTATGCCATTTGTCCCTCTCTCTTTCTACCGGAAATTGGTTCGCGCGGACCAGACTAGCAGTCTAATCTATTTGCTTATAAGGCAGGTTGCTCTCTCTCTCTCTCTCTCTATCTAAAATCGTTTCACTCTTGCACATTTTTGTAAAATAATACTCAGTGTACTGAGAGAGATGACAATGAAATAGACCCAAAATGGCTGATTGACAGAAAATAATTTAAAATTTAATATTTTCCGAGTGACATTTACATTAGGTACCAATTCAAAAAATCAGAATTTATCATTACAATAACATTAACACAATTTTATAATTTGGGTAATTTATGTATTTTGAATATGAAAATGATTGTCTGTCTTAGATATTTATTTTTGAACTTATTATTTTTTTCATAGTTACAAAAACTTTAGTATACTTTACGATTGTGATATTTTATATTTAATCCAGAGACTTCGATCTATTATTTTCTAGTCTGTACGTTGCGACGTCTAGTGAAACTAAGAGAAAACCATTTTTTACATTACAACCGAATACTAAACCGCTATTTCTTTATGTACTTTTTTTTATTCATCCTAACGCTATCTACAGCTTTTGAGTTGCCTACCCTGTCATTTCATTTTTTTTATGCTAGTGCAGTTTATCTCAGACAGCAATAAAAATACAATGTAATGCGATGATATTTCAAAATATTATATTGCCGTTTTACAATTAAATAGTAATTACGTAATATTTTTAGAATCTCAATTCTAAAATTATCCATTATTCAAACCATGTAACTATTATAAGCTTACTTGATAAAAAATATGTTACGACACATTTAGTGACTTTTAATCTTGCAGCCAGAGAGACGTAGTGTTTTGTTTAAATAGATTTATTAAAGTAAAATTACATTAAAAGTTATAATAAAATATGTTGATTCATCTAAAGTTAAAAGAGAACTGTCCCTTTCATGATTCCATTGAAACGTATTTTAATGCCTCTACTACACGCGTGGCCAGCACCGCCACTCAAATAAGTGCCTATCAGCGCCGCGATGATTGCCTAGCCGTCCACACAATCGTGCCGCCGGTTCATTCACTCACTGTCATCCGTTCGACATGGATGTCGAAGTGCTAACGACTGCTGCAATTACATGGTTCTTTAAAAGTCTCTGTGTTGATCTACGCACACGTAGACATTGTCGTCGTGCTAAACACCACAAAAACAAATAAATAAATAAACAATCTCACGCATTTTCTCCTTCAACCTCTGCCGTGCGACTGAATATTGGCCGATTGTGTGTACGCGCGCACGATACTGGCCACGCATTACTTTGATGTACCGACAATCAACCGATTACTGCCGATTACAGGCGATGATGTCCACGCACCGACGAACATGCCCTCTACAAATTCGTGAGTGTCTGTAAGTGGCGGTGCTGGCCACGTGTGTAGTGGATGCTTAATACTTATTTAATAGTTAGATACTTACGTAACCCATCATAATTGGTTATCTATAATTTTATACTACACGTAGTTTGGAAAAGTTAAGGAACCACTGCTTTAGTTTTTAAACCGTTCAAACGTGACTTTTGAACGTAGCATTTAATGAAGTAATATATTTTCGATCTAAGCGTAAAGTAGGTTGAATGGAGGTACTATACACTGTGCTTTAAGCTTTACTTTTTGCTACGTGTATAAAGGTGGCTACACACGGTCCGGCAGGCCTGTCAATTTGAACTGAATAATTCACCGGAATGCTGGTCATATGAACATGTTAATATTACGGTCGGCTTGTCAGTTAAGACTATTCAAGCGGCCGGAGAAAAATCAAAAATAGGTTTGTCCATTCGGCAGATCTTACGAAGTCGCAGGTGAATCTGAATGTGTCACAGAGGGCCAGATGCAGAATTTTTGGCCAAAAGTCTGAAACTCATGGCCATTGTTTACACTGCATTTTGCGTTTCTTTTTATCTATAACGCGACTACCAAATCTTATGCCGGCACTTCACATGGCTATTTGTATTTGTGTATTTGGCAAACAATTACCAAGTGTGGACAGTCTATTTGACAAAGTGTTGGCCTTATTTGCTTATTTGACAAATAAGGCCAATACCAAATACGCGTAAACGGGCGCTTGTCGGTTTTTCGAGGCACATCAAAGGAGTCAAATAGGCAAATTCGCAAATAAACCGTCCACACAATGGCCATATTCAGAAGCGCACGCGCCGTGAACCTGTACGGACGTGCAGTATTTTTGTGTCTGTGCTGTGAGCGAGAACTGGAACAATTACTATTGAAAATCAATTGAGACAATGTAACAGTGCTAAAATTCCTGGAATTTTGAACCTTGCGTTCTGTTGCCAAATGTTTGTGTGTTTGCTATTTAACTGCTATGTGTGGATGGTCGTATTTGCCTCTATTTGCATGTTTGTCTTGAACGTCGTATATTTTGCCAAATACAACAAACACCCAATAGCGAACACAAGTGCCGCATTAACAGTGCTAGTGCGTCATCATCAATAAACTTCATGTTTGGCACTGAACGTTTGGATGGTCAACAGTCGACCGGCCTTCAGGCAAACTGTTCAATTCAAACTGACAGGTTTGCCGGACCGTGTGTAGCCACCTTAATAAAATAACACAGCAATGAGGAAGGTAACTACTTTTAGTTGTATACGTACAGTAGGTACGCTGTACGTATATATTAGGTACTCAAAGTGTCAACGCTACCATAATGGTTAAATAATCGATTTGCTGTCAGAATATTGTTTTCATTTCCATTTGTTCAATTCTTCCTGCGTATATTTCCCAACATAGGTCGGTTGTATCCGGTTTCGAATTAAATAATCAACTTTACATAAATGCTTTCGCCACCCAATCCATTCATTTGCGCCTATTATTCCATTGTTGATGTAGACAAATGTTTATATTATAATGTGGGTTTAATTGAATTATAATGCCGTCAAAATTATATATTATTATTCGTATAGACGCCCGTCAACAAAGGTCATTCACGTCCATTAATATATCTACAAAAACAGTAAAACGCGTTACGATTTATTTGGAACGTTTTTTTAAGGTTGCTCACTCAGTTTTATGATAAATATGCTGAGTTGCAGAAAGGATTGTCAAAATATTTGATTTGACATATGATTGAGATAATGTAATTACAGTTTCCATACATCAGGCGCAGTCTAATGTCGTATATTCAAACTCCCTGTCATCTAAGACAGGGGTGTCAGACTGATTTTTCTAAATAGCCATTTAGGCTACAGAGCGTGCCAAAGAAATAGAGACACTCTGGTATACTTCAATAAATAAAATTATCGACCAATTTTTCAGACAATATATTAACAAAAAAATGTATAATTAATACATTAACGTTTCGATCCGGACTTGGATCTTCTTCAGAACTGATCTAAAAAATATAAAAAATAATTAATATAAGTTTTTAATTAATTTTTTTATAAAATTCGTGCAAAGTTATTATATCGAAATATTGAAAAAATAAATATCGAAACGTTAATGTATTAATTATATGTTTGTTTGTTAATATATTGTCTGAAAAATTGGTCGATAACTTTATTTATTGAAGAGTTCTAATCAGACGTTAATCAAAGATTTGAACACTCTGGTATACCTACTTTTTTCCATATTTTTAAGTACTCGTCTACCTCTACCTAATAGTTTTATAACGCAGACGTTTTTTGTTAATATTGGGTAATATTTGTTACAGGAGGCATTTGATATTATCCTGTCAAGGTCGACTCAACGTTTTTCCGTTTGACGATCCGCAGTGTTCGTTCGCGATGGAAAGTAGTAAGTATATACTTTTGTTTATTATTTTTTTTGTTAAAGACCATTAATGTCGGAGCTAGAACTGAGCAACTGTTCAGGGTTCCCCCAAAAAAGCGATCCCCCCACAAAAAATTTACTCAGAATAAAAAAAAACAGAATTATTGTAATTACTAAACAGTAAAGGGTTTCAACCGACCCGACTGACGCTCGTTATAACATAACGAACTTACTCGTCAACTATACACTTCATTACATCCTAGATACATTGAAGTTCTAATAATCGATCACCATAGATGTTAAAATAACACTATTATTTCCAAGTTTCAATGCAAACAAATGTCTGACAATAGAATATTTATGTCTTTTCATTTATTTTATGTTTAGATAAATATGTAGTGTTTATTATTTGATTTTTATTTGTGTTTGTATGGCGCCTTTAGTTTTACAGTGTACGTTATAAAGTTTATTGTGTTAAAGTCAATAGTTACGTAGTTTATAAGTTTTTAAAAGATTAAATACACACTAAGGAATATTTATATTGCCACAAACACGAAATTCAATATGACGGAAATTAAAAATTTCAGTATAGAAACCGTTTCTACTGTCAAAAAAACAACCATATTTACAGTTTCATGAAAATCTGATGATTTTTTGTATTCAGTGGAATAGATATATAGATATAATTTTGCATTGTAAAATTAATGGAAAAACTTTTCCGCGCATAGTAGAGGTCATGTATTTTCTCCTTGATAATATTATCTTCGTGGCAGTTTTTTTATTATTATAGATTTTATTGTCCTTTGTTATAAAAAACAGTTAGCCACAACAAATTTTTATTTATTATTTAACCATTCATTCCTTAAGATTAATTAATTAGACAAGAACACGATAGAGGGAATGAATAAAAAAACCTTTCTTAATTTTAAACGTTCTCAAACATGTTTCTCTATTAGCTGAGAAACACAGGAGACACTTTGCATAAGAAGTAGGGACTAAAAACTTAAAAATACAAGTATGTATAAACAGTTGAAAATAGATGGTGTTTAAAAAAAAGTTAGTTGAAAATACATGAATCCGACTGTATGAGTTTTTTCCGTTATTAACGACAGTATAAAAACAAATTAAAGCACCCTTTATATTGGTACTTAATATTTAAAGTCAGAAAGAATAGGATTGTCAATACAAATACACAGAAGGGGTTCTCTGTTTTTTATGTCTACACAATTATGCTGTGAATTGTTTTGTTGAATTTCATTGGAAATCATTAATGCTGTAATGCATTACAGAAAATCGTTTCGCATAAAATGCATACGAGCCTCCGTTGGGCGACCAATTTATGTTGCATTTTATGTGGAATGATTTTCTATAATGAATTAATGGTTTCCATAGCTACACTATTAACAATATTGCGTCTTAAATGAAATTCACTCTGTAGGTATGACGCGTTTTATTATGTATTCATATCGAGATATGTATTTTTAGGACAGAGATTTTGGTATACGGTAATAATAATTGTTTGTAATTCATACGCAGTTTCCATATTATGCAAAGAGAGAATGCTTCCCCGAAGATTCTCAAGGCCAACAAAACACGCAAAGCGTGTCTATAATCTTTATAATAAAAGCTTTTTTATGACCTACGCATGCTTCATATTGTGTTTCGGTAACGTCGCTGAACGCTGCCTCTGTTCATTATTATACAGATGTAAATGTACGCGAACTTTATCCACACATAACAAAAAAATATACAGTGCGTTCGTAGTATTTTTTAGAACTCGGTGTAACGGTTAATAATACAGGGAATAGACACATTTCAGACTTTCAGGGGAAAGCTGAATATATGCATGAACCTTCCTTTCATGGTTCTAAACAATATACCAAAAATCCCCACCGATACATGTGCCGCTGAAAATGTTACGCAGGTCAAAGGTCACAAAAAACGGTTTTTTATAATAGCTTTTATCTTTTAGGGAATTAACTGTTTGTTATATTGTAATCAGATACTTTTTCCAAATAAATAAATTAGGAGCGACGTGGGACGCCTGACAGATGTGAAACATAAATTTAGGTGAAATTCTAGTGACTAAAAATCGCCCTGTAACTAAATTTTACCCTGTAAATTTAATCTTTCCAAATACAACTTTAAGTTACAAAGCCCTATAGACATTCTACGGACATTAAGCTCTATGGACACTAGCAAGGCCACTTAAATGACTGTTCCGGTAACTAATAAATCTCAGTTAGATGCCGCCATCAATAAAAGCTATGTTGTTTTAGCCAATTATTTTTAGTGGACTGTATTTTATGAAATGATATATATATTTTATTGACTTACCAAAAAAAAAGGGTTGACTGCACCGATGATTTAGCTTTATCACTAGGAAAGGGAAAAAAGAAAAGGAAAAAAAGCTAACTCCCCGATATAAGTAGTCGTGCACTAACAAAACCAAAATTTACAACGAACGAGCACTTTCAATGACTCTTTTTTTAACTGCGTCGCGATTCGACTGCAACTACAAAAAATATATCTACAACTGTACAAAAAAAAAAAACTTGTCACAAATAGACCTACTTGGCCATCTATTAATCGATATATTATAAAGGACCCCGCACGGAACATATGGGAATTGGCCCTCGGTTAAAATCTTCCATACTCGGGGATATTATCCAAAAATCGACGCTGATCAAAAGTCTCCATGGGCACGAAGTCCGGAAATGCGATCCAAAAAAAAAATAAATATATTATAGCACGGCAGTGGAAGGATTTCTGGTAACGTAGGTCCATTCCCACCTGTGAATAAATAAAAGAAAAAAGACGGACAGATTTCTCAAAACGGTGGATTGTTTGGGCTATACCGGTGTTATTTTGGGCCCATAGTGATCAGAGAGGGTACAGCTCCACTTCTTCTACTGTTCTGAGAAACTTGTGCAGAAATGTAACAAAGAAAAGAATATGCAGTGGGTCGATAACAATTATATTTCATAATCACTTCAAAAAAACGTGTCGGTGATAAGGTACAAAGAAATCTGATTTACAAGTACATTCTTAATATTAACAATATCATTTGATCATGATTGACAATTAGAAACTGGGGGTAGAACCCTGACGAGGTGATCACTTAATTATCTAGGGAAGTACATTTAATAAGGTTGCTTAAATTAAAAAAAAAAATAATAAAACGTGAAAGAGGAAAAGAAAACTAGGCGTGAGCGTCATACCTTTTTCTGAAGAGTACTTACTTACACTTGAACAATACTTATTCTAGGAATACTTTACATAATTCGTGAGTGACTACGGGTATTTAGGCGCTTCATAGTAGTACAATGAAGTCTAAATTCCGTTTTGAGAAGAAGTTTGAAGATGATTCTGTGGTTTATTCCATGAGCGTCCTTTTCATGCGACCACACCGAATCCCGGAAAACAACTTAATGTTTGTTATTTTTCCGTAACTAATCAATATTGATTTTAATTATTTCAAACCTAACAACTATTGTTTGTCACTTTTTCACTTTGAAAATCACAGATACCGCGTATTTAGAGTCAGACGACTGGATCACACGATAGACACACTTATGTTTATAAGCCCAAGCCTCGCGATCCAAATCGTACCGCGCATGCAAATGCCCGCGAATTTAGTGATTTAAGATTTCCTTATTTATTTACTTTATTATAATAATTTTTATGCTAATATTAAAAAAATGTCGCGGTGCTATGGCACCACGTGACAGGCTCCCCCTCTTTAGTGATTAGGAGGTATTCCGCTATACTACTAACTGTACATACAACAAGAAATTCACAACAATGAATTTATCTTTGTTGTAACTAAGTCAACAATCACTTGACAATCTACCATATCCCATACTATGGCAGTTGAAGTGTGCTCTTCATAAATAAGCTCTAATTAAATTTAACTAAATCTAAATTGATCTAACGAGATGAAACAACCACCGATAATACGGAAATTATGGGGTCGTAACCTGACTGGCTGAAGGAGACAGCTTAGACGTTAGACGAAATTGGGCCTTAGGAAAGCGCCGGAATGTAAACAAGGACAAGCTTATAATCTAAAACAAAGGACGAGAATAACGAAATAACACAGGGAGAATTCTTTATTTAGGAAAATAAAGCATAACTCAGGTACGAAAAATAACTTAAACTTTTATTGTTAGTAATATCCTAACCTAACAACACTTGACGTTTGACAGATGTCAGCTGTCTGACATTGAACTTGAAATTAAACTAGAGGGCAATGACCTCGGGTGAATTTTTCAATTGTTAACAGACGGAATTTTCTTCAGATGTTCAATATGAGATTTAAACATCTTTTTGGAGGATGGATCTTGAAGGATGCAGCTAACAGGACTCGTAAATTCTAAAATTACACGGGGATTACTGTAACGAGGACAAAGTTTGAGGTGAAAATTCGGTTTCATTTTGTTATAATGTAACCTTTGTACAACAAAATCGCCGACTTGAAACTTCGACTGCAACGAACGGTTTTTATTGAAATATTTCGCTTGTAGATCATGTGATTTTGACAGAGCTAGACGAACTTGATTTTCGGAAGGCAAAGCGTCTTGTTCCCACACAGATGACAAATTCCATTGTAAATCGAGTGGAAATTTGATTTCTCTTGACAAAAATATCTTACAAGGTAAATTTTTAATACTTTCATGATATGAAGAATTATTGGCGAAGGTTATGTGATTTAATAACAAGTCCCAACTGAGATGATCGTCAAACTTTTGTTGAAGTAAAATTGACAGAGCAGCTCTAACGTTTCGTATTACTCTTTCTACAGCATTGGACGAAGGGTGATAAGGCGAACTGTGAATGACACGTGAACCCCAGGAAGTACAGAATTCATTAAACTTGTTTGACGTAAACGAAGTCGCGTTATCGGAAACTATTTTAGTTGGTGGACCATACGTGGTAAAGACTTGATGCAGACATTTTATTATTGACGTGGAACTGGAATCAGGAATCGCGTAAGTTATTAACCACTTGCTGTAACTATCCAGAATTAGAAGAACATATTTATTCCCGGAATGTGATTTGACAAGCGGTCCCATGAGATCAATGTAAATTTTATCCCACACAGATTGTGGAGGATTAGACGACATAACTACTTTATCAGGATGTTGATCTGATTTATGCGTTGCACAGAGCATACAATCTTTAATAAATTGACGAACCTCAACAAACATGCGCGGCCACCAAAATCTTCGTGATATTGAACGATACGTCTTCGTGACTCCGGGATGACTGGCGATTTGTGAATTATGAAACTGTTCCAATATTTCTTTCTTGGAGGCGGACGGAACAACAATACGTCGACGACGGTTGCGGCCTACGAGTCGAACCAGGAAATTCTTGTGAATAGCGAAATTTTTCTGAGGTAAACCTTGATTAATTTGACTTTTAAGGCGGTTTAACTCAGGATCTTGATCTTGCAGGATATTAAGTTCGGTAAACGGATTTTTAATTTCCGTAATGGGATTGAGAAAATTTGATTGTATTGCATTTTTCTCAGAAGTTTCGGATTCAGCTACCAAACGGGATAAACAATCGGCAGTACAATTTACTTTACCGCGAATATGTTCGACTTTGAAACTGAAACGACTGATGCGAAGTAACCACCTACCTACACGACCTAAGTTGCGGGGGTGCTGAATTAACCATTTGAGACAGGAACTATCTGTCTGAAGAATAAAAGTTTGATGCGAGAGGTAAGATTTCATTTTTTCCATAGCCCAAATACATGCTAAAGCTTCTTGTTCGTACGTACTGTATTTCTTCTCGGCGGATGTCAAACGTCGGCTTGCGTACTGGATCGGGTGTAGACCATCTTCAAAGGATTGTAAAAGAACACAACCAACATGATTTTGACTGGCGTCGGTTTGCAGAATGAATTCGCGTTGAAAATCGGGAAAACGTAGAACTGGTGAACTTGACAGAGCTTCACGAAGTTTGCGAAAAGACTGAATATGCGTTTCCGTTAAATTATATTTGACATTTTTCTTCCGTAGATCATTGAGTGGCGACATTATCTGAGCGTATTCGGGGATAAACTTAGCGTAATAACCAACCATTCCAATAAACGTTTGAAGCTGTTTCAAATTCTTCGGAATTGGCAAATTCTTTATCGCTTCCACTTTGTCGGGATCCATGGAAAGACCGTTGCTTGAGACACGATGACCCAGGAAGTTGAGTTCGCTTTGGGCGAATTTTATTTTATCCGGATTCACGGTAAGATTAGCTTCTTTTAGACGTCTTAACGTTTCTCGAACGTGTACCATATGAGATTCCATATCGGGACTGTATATTAGTAAGTCGTCGAAAAATACAATCACAAACTTGTATCTTAAATCGGCAAAAATGTCAAACATCAGACGGTTTAGAGCACTAGGTGAAATAGATAGCCCGAACGGAGCCTTATGAAATTTCCACTGGCCTTCAGGAGTGACGAACGACGTTAGACTCTTCGATTTGTCAGATAATTCAACTTGGTAAAAGGCGCTGTTTAGATCCAACGTGGTGAAAACTTTGGCGTTTTTTAAGCACTGGAAAATATGCTCAATCGACGGAACAGGAAAACTATCCATGACAACCTTTTTGTTTAACTGGCGATAATCAATACAAAGTCTATAACCTCCACTTGATTTCTTGACAAGAAAAGCCGGTGAAGCGTAAGGAGATTTACTAGGTGAAATAACGCCTTTATTCAAAAGATCACTAATATGTTCCCTCATTATTTTAGCTTGAGGTGGGGAAAGTGGATACGGGGCCTTTCGGACTGGAATATCGTCAGACAAATGAATTGAATATTTGTAATTTTTAGCTTGACCTAGTTCTTCGGTAAGAACTTCTGGAAATTCTGCAAGCAAACTACTAAAGTTGGCCGCATTTGAATCTATACTGGTAACGTGATCCAGGGAGAAGGTTTTGGACGAAGCGGGTAACGGTACAAAGGGAATGACGTGAGAGGAATCGAATTTGAAAGAAAGATTATTCTCGGTACAATTAACGTTCGCACCCATTTTGCATAAAGAATCATAACCTATTATGACGGGATACGACAGAGCGTCGAGAACTAGGAAATCAATCTTCCAGGTAAATTTACTAATAGTAATGACTACTGTTAACGTGAAATTAGATCTCGCGATAGAACTGTTGGCTACTTGGGCATAAGAAATCGAATTGGTGATCGTACCTATTTTTAACGATGACAAATAATTAGCAAGTTCGGAATTGATGTAGTTCTTGGTAGAACCGGTATCAAGCAGTGCCGAAGCTCGAATATGTTGAAAGTAGAGATAAACTAGAGGGATCGTAGAGCTACTTGATTGACTTGGAGAATTATAGGAATAATTCGGGACGGGAGAAGTCAATCGAATAGACGTATTTACAGGAGAGGACAAGTTAGCTGGAGGGGGGTGGTTCGAAAGGGGTGACTTATTAACTAATGTGGTTAACCGGGGAAAGACATTAATTTGTTCTACATCTTTCGGTTTACTAAAAATTTTGACAACACTATCTCACCCTTGAGAGGGCAGGATAGCCTTAGGTTCAGAAGGAGAAGGACGTGGGGGACGAACCGGACACTGGGCTATAAAGTGACCTGGTTGTTTACAATATCGGCAACAAGGGGAAAAATTAGGAGCGACAAGTCCGGTCGAATTGGGGTGAGTGTACGTTTTACGTTGACGTTCAACTACTCTCAAATGTTTTATAAGCTGGTGAAGCTCAGCTAAACAAGTTGGGGTATCTCTGAATTGTAGATAATTAAATGTGAATTCGTTTTGGTTAAGCCAAATGCGCGCAATTATCTCCGATTCAGACAGGCTAGGACCCAATAATTCGACGTATTTCAAGACGTCTTCAGCATATTCGGGAAAATTCTCAGAGAGGTTCTGACGTCTACTGATATAGCGTTCTATTAGCATAGCCCGATCTATAGAAGTGGTGAAATGGTCTAGAATAAGATTTTTGAGCTGTGTCCATTCGAGTTCAGAATAGACATTAAGTCTCCACCACTGTCGGAGGGGTCCGTCAGTCTTAGTGCCTAAACTCTTTAACAAAATATGAAATGGAACTAAAGCGAATTGACTCACGTTCTCGATTTCTAACAGGAATTGTATCAAAATGTCAAGATCTGTACCTGTAGCGGTAGGTACGTTACGCAACAAGTCCCGGATATCGCCCATATTTGCATGCGAAGCGGTATGATTTGGAACGGAAATAAGAATTGGCTCGGACTTACTCGGTGAGTGCACTGGAGGATCGTCCATCGCCGGCGGAGAGTCTGGAAGTTCAGCGGTGGTCGGAGGCGGACCTGGAGATTTGCTTTGGCCGGGTGTCGGCGGAGACTTTGGGCTGCGGCAGGACTTATGGCGCGGCATGGTCGACTGGAAGACGTGGAATCGGACAGGAACAGGACTCAGGAATTAACTACGCTCCTTGCTACCAATTATAGCACGGCAGTGGAAGGATTTCTGGTAACGTAGGTCCATTCCCACCTGTGAATAAATAAAAGAAAAAAGACGGACAGATTTCTCAAAACGGTGGATTGTTTGGGCTATACCGGTGTTATTTTGGGCCCATAGTGATCAGAGAGGGTACAGCTCCACTTCTTCTACTGTTCTGAGAAACTTGTGCAGAAATGTAACAAAGAAAAGAATATGCAGTGGGTCGATAACAATTATATTTCATAATCACTTCAAAAAAACGTGTCGGTGATAAGGTACAAAGAAATCTGATTTACAAGTACATTCTTAATATTAACAATATCATTTGATCATGATTGACAATTAGAAACTGGGGGTAGAACCCTGACGAGGTGATCACTTAATTATCTAGGGAAGTACATTTAATAAGGTTGCTTAAATTAAAAAAAAAAATAATAAAACGTGAAAGAGGAAAAGAAAACTAGGCGTGAGCGTCATACCTTTTTCTGAAGAGTACTTACTTACACTTGAACAATACTTATTCTAGGAATACTTTACATAATTCGTGAGTGACTACGGGTATTTAGGCGCTTCATAGTAGTACAATGAAGTCTAAATTCCGTTTTGAGAAGAAGTTTGAAGATGATTCTGTGGTTTATTCCATGAGCGTCCTTTTCATGCGACCACACCGAATCCCGGAAAACAACTTAATGTTTGTTATTTTTCCGTAACTAATCAATATTGATTTTAATTATTTCAAACCTAACAACTATTGTTTGTCACTTTTTCACTTTGAAAATCACAGATACCGCGTATTTAGAGTCAGACGACTGGATCACACGATAGACACACTTATGTTTATAAGCCCAAGCCTCGCGATCCAAATCGTACCGCGCATGCAAATGCCCGCGAATTTAGTGATTTAAGATTTCCTTATTTATTTACTTTATTATAATAATTTTTATGCTAATATTAAAAAAATGTCGCGGTGCTATGGCACCACGTGACAATATATATATATCTATATATATTTTTTTTTTTTTTGGAGGAAGTGGAAAAACCTTCATATGATATATATACATATGTATACCTATACTGTATATGATATATCTAGTGATGTAGATATGTCTATAATAGAATATCACAAGGAGACGGGTGCATTTGCTCATTTTCCCTATTTTGATTGCAATAAAAGTATACTTTTATTGCAATCAAAATAATAATAACTTCCCGGGATCGCATTTCCGGACTTCGTGCCCATGGAGACTTTTGATCAGCGTCGATTTTTGGATAATGTCCCCGAGTATGGAAGATTTTAACCGAGGGCCGATTCCCATATGTTCCGTGCGGGGTCCTTTAACCCTAAACTTAAACCTTTAGTGGCGTCAACATATGTTATAATCCAAAGCATATACACAGCAAGCGTTACGCGCTGTCATCTAACGAAATACTAAGTAACTAAAAAATGTAACGACGTATCATCACAGTGCCGCACCATCACAGCGTAATATTCTCAAATATCTACGTTACTTGTAGAAATATTATAAATATACTTCAGATGCATTTGAAATATCACATTTTAAATATGCCCCAGCACAATAAAATTAGTCAAAATATGCCGTATTAAATTTCATAACAGTTTTTGTTGGGCGACTATATATCATGTACAATTATACAACACATCATACACATACATATCACAGGCGGTTTTATGTTTTTATTCTACTAAAAATATAACGTACTTTGCATTTGCTTCTAAATTAGCTTTTTGGTACACACTGGAAAAATTATAACATCAACAATTCATTTTAAATTAACTGTTCTTGAAATTAAATTCTTTACAGCTATGTTCTTTTTTTTCAATTATATTTTTTGTATTAAAAAAACCATTTTTTTAATTTTTCTCCATAATTTTAAACATAGTTACTTGTGGGTCATGAGAATAGCTATATTACTATTTTTTATTACGTGATGTGTATTTTCTAGCCTAGAATCACTGTATATTAATATTTTTCAAATTATTTGTTCATAAGTGAGCAATGAACTCTCAGAAGCCTCAATCACAATCGCCAATTTTAATAATGGCTAGCTTCTCCGGCGATCGTGGTTGAGACTTCCGAGAGTTTTTACTGCTGATTATTTGTTGTTCGAAATCATCTTTACTGTCTGGAATTCAGTGATTCCCAAACTCTCTTGGCCCACGGACCCCTTTTCATAGTCAAAACTTGCCCACGGACCCCTTTTCATAGTCAAAACTTGCCCACGGATCCCCTTTCATAGTCAATACTTTCCCACGGACCCTGGGTCTACATAAATCTACATAAATGCATAATAGAAAAATTAAAAATTTAACTTTGATGTTTTGAATGGTAAATGTTGACGTAAAAATAAAATATAAATAAAATATTTTGTTAAAAAAGTATTTATTTACATTATGACTTTTGTTTTAAAATACAAAATAATTTATTGACTTGGATGAGGTGTTATGAGTGTATTTATGTCCGGCTCAATGTTTGTGATTAGCAACCGCAATCCCCACGAGTACTAATTTCTAGTCGGTTTCTTTTTTTTGTGTCACAATTTTTTTATTTTATATTAAACCTTGCGCGAACCCCCTGATAGTGTTCAGAGACCCCAAGATCGATTTTAATTTTCCAAGGACCCCCTGAATGATCCCAGGGATCCCTTGGGGTCCGTAGGGACCACTGTGGGAACCATTGGATCCCTCTGGATCAATGCTAATTATTGCAACGTTTCGTAAACTCTCTTGAGCTTATAAACGATATTATGCTCTTGTCATTTACAAAATAGTTATTCTATCTCAAACTGGAGGGCACTGAAGGTTAGATTCAGCGCCAACTAAACGGAGTGGCCAATATAAAAAGCTCATCATTACAAAATATAATTAATTTTTTTTATTATTTTTAAAAAAAAATCGCTGTCACAATACTTGTTAGCATATTCGGAATTCACAACCGATTTCCGATCGATTAGGTACCCGGAAGCCAATTTTGCAATATATTTTTAAAAATGTTGGCTATTCACACATTCTTATATAATTAATTTATTATTTAGTCACAATCGAAAATAATAGCGTCACAAACATTCACAAACCGAAGCAAAATAAAAAATGCATTTTTTTTAAATTATATTGGTCATTCGTACGAAGTGTTATTTTTTGTCAATTTTAGAGAAGAGTACGTTATTTATAATTCTGTTCGGAAAATGCCTTGATGATGCAAATTAAAATTAAAATTCAAGCTGTACATATATTTCGAGACTGACTCCACATAAATTAACATATGTACGCCATTTTTACATGTTTTATTTGAGGGGTATGTGATTTTTGCTGCACCTTTTATAACCTAGACACATTGACCGCGTTCCTCCACCACACGGGTATATATGGCGGACGGACGGGTTTATTTATATTTACATAGTACCGATGTAATATATCATATGCATGTTTCATATATCTTTGTTTTTTATTTCGAATAAAAATTTATTGCCACTACATAGAAGAAAAAAAAAGCAAAATTATATTGGCGTTTTAAAATGAGAACATATTTAACTTGCAGAGTTGATTTTTTTTACAAATACCAAGTATCCAATTATGTTGTTTATTTTAGACAGTTTTTTTCGGACTGTCCATCCAAAAGGGAAAAGGCACCCTTATAAATAGATAGATATTTATTTATTTGCATTTCCAAAATAAAAGGGTGCAATACATCAATACAATATATACAACAGCATTCAATAAAAATAATGATTATTAAAAAGCAAAATTCGAATCGTACGGACAACTGTTTATCAATAATGTTCTTACTTTTCTTTTAAAAACATCTAGATTCTGTATTTCAAGAGGTAGCGTGTTATAATAATCTGCACTTTTACAGAGGCTATATCTTGCAGTTCTGTATTGGCCGATGTAAATATTATTATTATGTATATCGGATATCAAATTTTAAATGTCAAAATTTGTTTATCAATAAACAATCGTCTACACGATTGTTGTTTGGTTAATTTAAAAACAGTTGTGTGGTTTTAAGAAACTACGACGCAAGTGAAACTTT
This sequence comes from Xanthostigma xanthostigma, assembly GCA_963575645.1. NCBI lineage: Eukaryota > Metazoa > Arthropoda > Insecta > Raphidioptera > Raphidiidae > Xanthostigma > Xanthostigma xanthostigma. Next base: position 37,028,478 of record OY754466.1, on the reverse strand, counting down.
TATTGGATTGTAGGCGTCGGATTGTAGACACTTATCCATCACAATTAATTATTAACAAAAATATTCACATGAATACACGAATAAAAACATGTAAACACTGTACAGCACTTGCCCGCATGACAGACTGACTATGTGTTATACATACTACACGGTCAGCTGATGCTAACCATGGGCGCCGCCATATTGGCCTTGGCTGCTCTACCGAGCGTCTACTCCGAGCGCCTTTCACTTTACCCCTACTCCGCGGCCGCCTGTAATGCGACATTCAACAGACGGCCAGAAAAATTCGGGGCGATAAAATAAATGTTTCATTTTAAAAATTAGTCGAAGAATTATATAGTAAAGATGCCCGTCCGCCAGTTTGTTGAAACTTGAAAGATATACAGACACAGTACTGTGATCTGAAAATATTCCCGGAGAGTTTAAAAAAAATACGTTCTCTACGACCCTTAAAGTGAAAAAGATTTTTTGTTTTATTTATTTTATTTATACTAGCATTAACTCTTCGTTGGAAAGTGCTCACCTTCCAAATAGTAAAAATACACCTTTTTTATCGATAAATTTCTTATAAGTACCTAATTGTTTTATAAAAATGTGTCAAATAAGGTATTTAATAGCTAATAATGAATATTTGCATCACTATCGTGACACGCCTCTTCCGTGTCATTTCATTTAATGGATCTAGTATACTTTTTTTCCGGGAGACGACAGTAAAAATGTTTTACAAACCATATTAAAATTTGAAATAATAAGTGCTACCCAGATTATGTAAAACATTCCTCATTATCTATGTTTGAATGTTTTAAGGAATCAAAAGATAGAAACAATACCGCAAAAGAAAGCACATATGTACATTGTTTATGACTGTTTAACAGCCTGCGGGTAAAAACAAAAAGTTATGTAACGCGTCAGAACACAATAACTAGTTAAAGAGAGTATACCTATGTAACAATGGAGTCACAAACTGGAACACTCCTTGCCATGAGCAATGTCCTATCTATTGTTATACAAAATGCGATATATAAGCATGCATAACAAATTAATCTAACAATGTTCACTATCATAGTACGTATTAGCGACTTGACGTATCAACAATAACAATCCTTTAGTGAAGGCAATTGGTAGATCGCCGAGTTTGTGAAAACAGACGATCTACTAAAAAGTCTTATTTACGGGTATACAAATATATTTTGCCATTTTATTTTTGCATCGAGAGATGGCATTACTGTGCTCTTTTTTACACATGATCATCATAGTACTAAACCTTATTTTCACAAATGGAAATTCTTGCTTTTCATTTCGCCACGGAGATATGACGTTACTGCGCTCGTTTTTACATCATAGTACTAAAACCATATATTTAATACCCTCTATATTGCTAGTAAAGATCGGGAGAAAGACCTAAACACTATATGTAATTGACTTCTCCTATACAATTTCTTGTCTTTGGAGCAATAAAGAATTTTTATTATTATCTGGTGGTCTTTATTTTGACAAATGGAAATTTTCTCTTTTCATTTTGCCACGGAGAGATGGCGTTTTTACATATTGGCAAAAATCTCGTATAGGTATGCAGGCAATTCAGTGACTTGTTTGTGTTTTAGTATCGTACGAAAAGACGGCCATAACGTACGTGTGGAAGAACAAGGAGGACACGCTGCGCAAGTCGCCGAGTTTGAAGACGCTGAACGCATACCTGATCCACAACGAGACACTGCAGTGTCGCTTGCAGTCCAGCTGGAGAGGTATGTACAAAGGTCAAGACCCAAAACATCAAACGAGGATGTTTGTTACAGGCGAGTGTGCTCTCAATACAAAATACAACACCACCATCGCACCATCCAAATATATACAGCGGGCTGAACCTATCAACTGTATTATCTCTAAACTAGTACCTATACTATATAAAACCTCTCTCTTACATATTTACAATGTACTTGTATATTATGCTGGGTACACACTGCCGCCGCCGCGCATCCTCTACATTCGCTGTTTGCTGACGCTCTGAACTCTGCAGCCTGCTGTGCAGCTGTTGGTTACATTTATTATACCGCTACTCGCCATGTCCCGCTGATTGCTGCTGACGCCGGCCACCTGTATCAGTCACTGTAGACAGGCAATATTTTAGTTGAACGAGGCTCCGTTAGTCCAAGCGGCAGACGTAAAAAATGGTTCCGATTTTATAGACGATGAAAATTTCAGAAAATATACAGTGTATTCGCCGATAATGGTAACAGTGAATAATTTTTCTAAATCCATTTTTTTCTCTATAAGTTCATATAAAATTGTCTTAGCTTACATAAGAAAATATTCGAGAAAAACGGTACCCATTTATTAATTAAACAAACGGTAGAAAAAAATATACCTCAACAGTTTCCAATAGTAAATTTCGAGTAGAATAAAAAACTAATAAAAAAAATATTTTTTTCTATTTAGGAGGATAAACGAATTATTGAGTATTATCACTATCGGTGAAACATAATATGGTGACATCAGTCACTCATCTAGGCCAGGAGTGTCAGACTGATTTTTCTAAAGGGTCATTTATAAGATTTAGGGTGTGTTAGCGGGCCACACTAAATTAAAAACTAAAACACATACTTTTAAATCTTTATTGATTTAGTTTAAATAAATTTTCATATAAAGGTAAAAAAAGGGTAAATTATCTTAAACTTGAGGAGCGTGAGGTTCTGGTTTTTGATAAGCTCATAGATGTCAAGTGTCTAAAATCCTCACTGGATAAATTCTAGTCGCGGGCCGTATTGAAATGGCTTATTGGCTGGATGCGGCCCGCGAGCCGTATCTTTGACATCACTGGCCTAGGCGACCCTGCCAGAACCTCATCTGATCCATTTCGATGTAGTTACTAATCACATAAAGTTAGAGGTGTTAATTTTTAAAAATTAAATAATGATTAAACTTAATGCCAACTAAAACTTTTATTGCCATTATGTTTGATCGTTAACAGCAACCATATATATTTCTAAAAGCTACAAATCCATAAAAATTAAAAGTTCTAATTCTATGGGACTAGTAACTACATCAAAATGAAAACCGCTAGTGGTGCTTCCCGCAGTCGGATCAGGTTTTTGCAGGTTTGCCTTGGCAAGTGAAAATCTTAAAATATAGTCACAGTTTATTTTGAATTGCTTGGTTTTCGTAAAAGAAAACAATTAAAAATTCAATAGTCATCTGCATAGCCACAACACTAGAAATAAAAATGATATTTGTCTACCACAGCGCAGATGTAAAAAAAGTACGTACGGTCCTACCTGGCTATGCATAAAATTGTTTAATAAGATACCCTGCTCGATTCGAACCTTGGAAGTACGGTTTAAAAGTGTACTAAAAACATATCTGACAAATGGGGTCTTTTATTCTGTTGACGAATTTTTGACTGCAGAAGTCAAAATAAGCTAAATTGTACTGAATAGGGTACATGCACAATTTTTGAATATATTTAAAAACAATTATTTTCATATTAAAAGTTATCAAACACATGAAATCATTAATTAAAACATTTTTATTGAATTAAAAAATAAATACTCTTTTTGGGAAAGCTATTTTGATTGTTTAAACACGTCATTTTTTCGCGGGAGATCTGTGACATCATAATATAACATGTCAACAATTTTGTTTAAATAAAGTATTGACAAAGAGGCAATAATTCTATGGCAACCATATGTTTACGTGCTTTTTGACGTCGTGCACACTACGGTCGAATCAATAGCATTGCGTTTTGATATTTTATATTTCGCGCGTATTTATTTCATTTTTATTTAAATAATATTTATTATTTAGCAAAAATTTAAAAAGAAATAACTTTTTAGAGTTTAATCAATTGCAATAAAGATTACTAAAAATAACATTTAAACTAAATATAAGTTACATGCATATACCCTATTGTAATTGACGAAGTTTCATCCACATTGTGGTTGATTCAAATAATAAATTATTATTATGTACTGTCTTTTCTGAAAGTTTCACCCTCTATAAAATCGGAACCGTTTCTTATATGCCCACCGCTTGGACTATATACTGCGGTCTCGATCGTAGGCGGTGATTTCTAAACATGTTCATTCGTTATTGTGTCTAATTTGCAAAGCAGCTTTTAACAACGCCGGTTAAAAGACCGCGCACACGTATCAAGCATGGACCAGCACGACAAGCACAGCACGAAGCAGAAAAGTCTGTTCGTGAAAGTGTCAATGTCATTTAACGGAAAGCTAAAAACCACGAAACTAACTGTTAGATTTTATGTTGTGTGTTAAAACTTACAGTAAATAAAAAATAATAAAATAAAAATTCTTCACAGAAGTGTCATTATCATAATAAATTTCCGAGCCTCTAGTGATAATGTTTATCATTTCAAATAAGTCACTTCTCTCGGGAGGAATACGAGCAATTACCGGTTACCCTATTAGCGGAGAGCTGGCTACGGAGAAAATGGGTGACTCGGTGCAGAGCTGAAAATTTGCAGAATAATAGGAGATAGTACAAGTAAGTAGGGAAAAAATTGCCAGAAGGCTAGGCGGAAGATAAAGAGCCGCCAGAAGGCGCTAATGTTGCGAAAAATCAGATAAATTAATAAAATTACGTTGTTATAACAAGTAACAACGTAATTTTATTAATGAAAATATATGACTATTAATTTTATTTCTATCAAAATGACATTAATAAATTTGATTATTATTATTATTATTTGATTCGAATGTAATTATTATATCATGTTTGAATTTTCAGTATGCCCTTATAACTATATAATGTATAATATATATAGTAATATATAATCTAGTTTTGAATTACAGAATAAGTATAGAAATTGCCAGAAGTGCACTGATTTTTCGAAACATTAGCGCCTTCTGGCGGCTCTTTATCTTCCGCCTAGTAGTCCGGGGGCCAGCAACCTATTTAGGTCGTCCATTTCCGCGCGGCTGAAAAACTCGTAAAATGCTCAGACAGTGGTACCATATAGCATAGTGGCCGTCAGCTGCGCCAGTATCGGTGGAATAGCCTCCCACGCACGGTTAAAAAGATAATATTTTTTATATCCAAATCTTTGACATACGTCTGTTAGGTACATAGGTATCCATGACTACTTATTAAAAAATTGTTCGTTATTAATTTTTCATTAAAATTTGATAATTCAAACTCCATTCTATTAGAAAGTAGATATTATACTAATTAATTTTTTAGATTATTTCTAAAGAAGATCCAAATCCGGATCGAAACGTCATCTAGTGAAATATTGATTTATAATTTATTATTATTTGTCAATATAGGTATAGTCTGAAAAAAAATGGTCGATAATTTTATTTATTTGAATAATATTTTTTATCATTACCTATAGATTGAAAACTTGTCAAAAGATAGTTGTTAATGATCTTTCATAAAAAAAAACGTCAGCTGGCTGTACGATGGTGGATGTTACGTCAGCTGATCATACGAACTTGACGAAATTAAATATGAATTCAGTCATTTCCTATCACATGAAACTTTGTCAAAAAGTAGTTTCTATAATATTTAAAATAAATAAAATCGTCAGCTGCTTGTATATTGGAGGAAAGATTGTCAGTTGATACAAAAAAGGGTGTGGTAGAAGAGACAGTTGGGAACGTCGATCGCGCTTTTAAATAGCCTGGCTGACGTGTTTTTCCCCAGCAAATTGCCAGCTGATACACATTTTCAAACGTAAAGAAATAACGTATCTGAATTTGTTTGATACCATGCTCTTTGCGCGTACAGCATATAAATGTGTGTTCTTGAGTTCCATTTAAAATACGTTAAAATTTGTATAGATATTTAGTTTAAATAAATGAAAACAGACGTAAACGAATGAATAAATTATTATTTCTAATTAGAAATTGTATGGATTTCTGTTTTGAGACAAATTAACTGTAAATTAATAATGTTTGTTTTAATATATTAAGAATTTCTTATATCACGTGAGGTGACGCGGGTAATGGGATCGTATTCAATATGATATTTGCTATTCGTTGCCATGGTTAGCTACATAATATTATGTTCCACCTCATGTAAAAATTAATCAAAGCATGCCGAACTAGTTTATTTCTGACAGATTTATAAAACAAAAGAGCGGCTGATTTCTTTAATTTCAAAATATTTCCGAAGCTATAAAGCTACCTATTCCCCCGATAGTGCCGCAGCTGACGGCCACGATGCTACATAGTACAACTGTCTAAAGCTTTTTACGAGTCTTTGAGGCATGCGGAAATTGGTAAGAAAAACCTGTTACTGGCCCCCGGACTATAGCCTTCTGGCAATTTTTTCCCTACTTACTTGTACTATCTCCTATTTTTCTGCAAATTTTCAGCTCTGAACCGAGTTACCCATTTTCTCCGTAGCTAGAGCTCTTAGTCCATATATATGTTACCGGATAAGTCCGTTATGAAGTCATACCTAGGTTTACCTAGGCAAAGTCCGCATTGTCGGGCCACTTTAGGCAAAGTCCGAAATTATTCGATATTTCGGACATTGCCTACACTGTGGTACGACAATCTTAGGTTTGCTAGATGTGTAGCAGGCAAACTACGAAATAAGTTGATATTCCGATTCCAGGCGACGTCACTGAATTCTCATTCTGCATTGACTTTTGTGTTAAGTTGGGTTAAGCGGCCGTTGTGTTCAGTTGGGTTTAATCTTTATTGGATTTGTGACCAACAAGACATATGCAAGTAGATATGAGTGGCGTGGGTGAAATGAAGGCGAGATTTTTGGAGAAATTAGAGAGTATGCTGAAACCAATAAATTCTTTTTACATTCCATCGATAGAGAAGTACGAGGCATTAATTAAAGAAGTTGAAGAAGCCAAGCAGGTTGCCAAAAAAAACAACTCTTCAATACCGGCGTCTCAAACGTTACGATGTGTTACTTGTTGGGGGCATTAAAAAGTTAATTTTGCCATTGTCTGCGCAAGTCACTGAAGTGAAATACTTTGTCCCTAATGAAGAATTGTTTGAGGTGCTAGATAATGCTCACAAGGAATGTGGTCATGCTGGAAGAGATATTATGATTAAAGCACTAAACAACAAATTATTAATACAAATTAGTGTTTTTTTTTTTTCTATCGCAAACTGTGCTTCTTACTCGTACATAGGTATAATATTGACAGTAGGTAGGATAGTAATGCGGTAGGTTATTTCGGAGTTTGCCTGCTACATATTTGGTAAACCTAAGATTGTCTTACAACAGTGCAAGCAATGTCGGAAATATCAACCAATTTCCGACTTTGCCTAAAGTGACCCGGCAATGCGGACTTTGCCTAGACAAACCTAGGTATGACTGCGTAACGGGCTTTGCCGGTAACATATAGATTATACCGGATATCTCGCGAATATAAATGCTTGACGTTTCTATATCGCGTTATATGGGTTAGTGTATTCTCTTGCAAGTGGTCATTCAGTCAAAATATTATTAACGTTAATTGAATATTGTATTGACTAAAGTATTTCCGTTGTTCTATTTAAATCGGTCAGTATGGAAATAGCCGCCTACGATAACACCTAGATACAAAATCTGTAATTATTACGTTAGTAAGCTGGATTTATGAACACGTAAACACCGCTATTATTACTGGATCATAAACAAGGTATTTTCTGCATTGTTAGTTTAGTTTTATTATATCATTAGTGCTAAGATTTGAACACTCATTTTATTTACATACTTTAATATTTGTCATTTCTAGACATCCTATAATAATATCATTTTAGACGTGATCTTTCATGTAGGAATATTTGTTACTCTTAATTCTATTATTTAAAATTATACTTTTTATGTTGACATTTTGAAAGCGAGTACTATTAAACATACATATTATACAGCGTGTGCCAAAATATGTAATGAATAAATGTTTTTCTCAGTTAATGTTATAAACTCCCTCAGTATGACACTTATCACTGCTAAATGTTCAAATTGGAAGGGGTATGCATAGGCTGTGTGCCGCTAGTGGGTAATAGAGAATTATTGAACTCACTTTTTATGGAAATTGCGACATGTTTCTATGGTGATAAGTCGAAAACTTTAGTTGGCCATGATGTGTCAAAAAATGTAATATGGAAAACTACAGTTGTTAATTTTCTACTTATACAGTAAAATTCAGACTGTAAACCATTATATAAATAGCATAACATAAAAGGTATATGAGAATTATTTATTTATCAATTATGACGTACAATATATAAATTAATTTGTTTACACTGACAGCGTAACGTCAAATTATGGCGCCAATGATCTTTTTTTTAGTTAAATCGCCATCAGCGCAATAGCCCAGAACACAACAAGCATTTCCAGATCGTCTAGTTTTACCCATGTTTTCTTTGTAATGAAATTGCTTTTATAAAATTATAACTATTTTCACTTTGAATAAACATTGCTCACCGACATACGGAAAATTTGAGTTGGAAATTTCCCCTAGTGCTCACTACAAACGCTCGCATCGATTTTGTAACTCTGCCTTCTTGCACATAGCCCATAGGTTTGCAAATCCCATTTTCAATCTCTATTCGGATGTGTCAATTATTTTTGATTTTGTTGCCTAGTTACGGAGATAATAACTAGATAGTGAAGATTAACGGGAATAAGTCAAATTAACAAACAGATGAATTATTATATATTCATATTTTTAATATTATATTCAACGTTTCGTGAATAACTTTGTTCACATCCTCAGGAATGGTTAAAAAAGGAAAAGTATTTTTTTTAATTTGAAAATTACCTACGTAAATGAAATACGAAATTGAAATTATAGTTTTTAATTTTTATGAAATTTCTTCTAAAATTTTGTTTTTTTTATTATACTACACTAGTCCTTAATTGTCCAACATATGCCGAAAGTATTGAACACTATTTGAGACTTGGCGCATTCGGATTCTATTGAATGGCAATACTTGTAAGCAATTTTTAGTTTTCTATTTACATTATTGCGCAGTATTTAGTACTTATATAAAATGAAATATAATGACCCTTGCTGAGCAAATCTGTTGGGAAATCAGCTATGCCGTTTCAGATTTCTCTTGAATTATTCATGTCAGAATGTAGATTGCATATTATAGCATAGTCCAAGAACATACAAATTACATACATGCGAATGGCCTTTGATACAAGTCTTAAGCTCCGACTGAGCTTGGCTTCACAGCACTTGATTAAGGCGGTGCAACACACACACACTCGACATTCGCCAGAGTTACGAATATATTTTGTAATTTGACAAATACCTTATATAAATTCAGGGTAGCCACAGACCTGGAATTATCAGGGAATTTAATGCAACCTGGAAATACAATTTTACAAAGTATCAGGGAAAAATAACATTTTGGAGTTTAAAATTTCAAGTTTTGAAAATGTTTTGTTGTTTTAAAACTGCCTTCAGACTCGAAAAAAGTTTTCCAAGCTTTATGAATACCTGGTCATTGAAACATTGCATGCATGTGTCTCTCTCAGATACTCATTAACTGACATACTCACTGCAATGCACAGTATTGAATATGATTACTTACGTCCTTTGTCTGCCTCTGTTCTTTGAAGCACAGCATGCAGGCGACTCTATCAAGTCTTACAATCGAAAACGAGAGCTAAATTCATTCGGTAATAATAATATTATATCGAATGCATAGACATATCGAATGAATTTTGTCTTCACACGCATAGTATCTAGCTACTAGATACTAATGCACTACACAGTATTGAGTACGATTACATATGTCTTTTATCTGCGTCTGTATGCAGGTGACTCTCTCAAGACTGACAATCGAAACAGAGAGCAAATTCATTCGAGGACGAGACTTCAAACGTTAATTCATTCACGCATAATACCAACACACCTGTATATAGGTACCTATATCATGCGAAGAAATCATTTTGAATCAATCATTGGATTACATAAATAGCAATCTTTCGATTAAATCGAAAGCATTTCGATTAAATCTAAAGCATTATTTTTTACAATCTATGCCTTATGATCTAAATGATTTGATGTCACCATAATTGTGTTCTTTGTATATATATAGGCTAGACGGCGAGGAGGTAAAAACATTAAAAAGTGTATTATTCGGGCACAGGCGAGATTATTGTTGGAATCACTTCGTTTAAGGGTGTAGTTCAATCCCCTAAGTTTGCTTACAAATTGTTGGTGTGCTTGATTTTATAATTAAGAATTAGTGACGAAACCAGTGCTTTTTTCTTTATTTCCTTTAATATCTCCTTTCCTCTTGACTTTTAGTGTAGCATATGCATTGAAAAAGTTGTTCCTTATGAAATTTCCTAAAAAATGAGCACGGACAGAGGTCGCTAAGTGCAATTGTTAACTTGAAATGCGGTCATTTTTTAGTAAAAAGATAGTGAAAAAAACGTGTTTTGTTAACTTTCGGGGCTATTTGCACTTAGCGACCTCTGTCAGTGCTAATTTTTTTAGGAAATTTCATAAGGAACAACTTTCTCAATGCATATGCTATACTAAAAGTCAAGAGGAACGGAGATATTAAAGGAAATAAAGAAAAAAGCACTATTCAAGTAAATAAAATTGTCGACCAATTTTTCTCAGACCATACGATATATTGACAAGAATGATAAAAATACAAATCAATATAACATAAAATGACGTTTCGATCCGGATTTGGATCTTCTTCAGAAAAATCTAAAAATATAAAAATTAATTAGTATTAAATTATGAAAAAAGTTATTTAAAAAACAAAAATTTATTTTAAAATAATATCATAAATTTTACTTAAATTTTCGGTATCTAATTGAGCATTAAGAGAGTTTTTGTTAGATTTTATGTATAACATTTCCGAAATACTTCTTTTAAAATAATTACTTTCATTATCTAAAATTTTAACATTATTCCAATTAATTTTGTGGTCATAGTCAATTTTATGCTTAGTAACGACATTATGCTTATCAGGGTTTAATTTTAGATTGCTACGATGTTCTCTGATTCGCGTTTTAAGTGCTCTTTTTGTTTGACCAAAGAGCACTTAAAACGCGAATCAGAGAACATCGTAGCAATCTAAAATTAAACCCTGATAAGCATAATGTCGTTACTAAGCATAAAATTGACTATGACCACAAAATTAATTGGAATAATGTTAAAATTTTAGATAATGAAAGTAATTATTTTAAAAGAAGTATTTCGGAAATGTTATACATAAAATCTAACAAAAACTCTCTTAATGCTCAATTAGATACCGAAAATTTAAGTAAAATTTATGATATTATTTTGAAATATAAATTTTTGTTTTTTAAATAACTTTTTCTTTATGGGTACTTTGATATCCATGACTACGTATTAAAAAATTGTTTGTTATTAATTTTTCATTAATTTGTTTGATTCTTTCAAACTTCATCATTCGTTGTAAATAAATAATAATTCATAATTTAATACTAATTAATTTTTATATTTTTAGATTTTTCTGAAGAAGATCCAAATCCGGATCGAAACGTCATTTTATGTTATATTGATTTGTATTTTTATCATTCTTGTCAATATATCGTATGGTCTGAGAAAAATTGGTCGACAATTTTATTTACTTGAAGAGTTCTATTCAGACGTTAATCAAAGATTTTAAAAAAGCACTATTTTCGCTACTAATTGTTAATTATAAAATCAAGCACACCAACAATTTGTAAGCAAACTTAGGGGGTTGAACTACACCCTAAAACGAAGCGATTCCAACAATCATCTCGCCTGTGCCCGAAAAATTAACCCTAAACTCCTCGCCGTCTCGCCTAAGATAACGTTTTGTATCTCCGCAAATAAATGTACATATCAGCTATCTATTGAAATCATTTGATTATTGCAAAGTCTACTTTTAAATTATAATTTATCAGTCGTAACTTTTTGTTATCGTTGAAATACATTTTGTCATTAATGGATCTTGAAGGAATTTGCATCTCATTCTTATGAATGTTTATCGGGTCTTGATAACCATGGGAGTTGATGACTGTAAAATAAAGGTATACCTAAGAAAAACATTTTCTATATTATCGACGTACAAGTAGCGACGCGTTTTTCTAACTAATGCGTTGTTTTGACCCTGCTTTAAATGAATACACGGCTGTTATGACGTAGGCACATAGGATACGAAGCAGTATGGAAAATTATTAAATATGTTAAAAAATGCATTTGCATGCACGGAAAAAATTAACAGCTTAGTTATGATTATAATGTATTTGTGACGCATTTTAAGTGACTACGTAATAATGAACGTGTCTAAATGCACGGCCGTGCGCCAAGCCAAGTTTTGCCGGTAACGCTGGCCCATGTGTCTATACGAGTTCCTTCATGGGAGGTCGCGTCGATAAATTTTGTAAGGCATTTTTACAGACAACAAAATTATATGTAATAGTAATAGTACTTAATTTCCGTTATGCCCATATTCACCGAACACTATTAAAGATAGAAGTTACATATCTTTGAACAAATTTATTCGTTAGAATAAAATTTATTTTCAATTCACCAAGCAAATTATCCGATAGAAAAGTTAGTTAAAGATTAAATATACACTGCACTATACTCCTTGCTCTTTTTATTGAAAAATTTGACGTTCATACAAAAATTCGACCGAGTGTAAACATCGAAAAAAGTTATTTTGTTTATTATAATTTTTTCAAATTTAAGAAATGCCCATTTTTTAATTTTTTGTTAACTTTAAAAAATTATAATAAACAAAATAAACAATTTTTAAAACTTTTATAACGTGATCTTGTTAAGTGTATATGTAAAAAGGGCTCCGTGAAGCAAAAAATGTAGAGACCAATTATTGAAACATTTTTTGTTGTTTTCAATGGATACGGTATTTCGAAAAAAATATTTAGTTAACAATAGTCTCACTTTTTTACAAATTTTAAAACATTTTTTTCATCAGAACTTTATTCTTTCAAGTGTTAAGATGACACCGTAATTTATTCAATTTTTTTAATTCTTATTTAATACTATAAAAAAATTCTTTTATGTGTTGTACTCTATAAACAGGGCGTTGCGATCGAGCTGAAACGGCCGCCCTTCCTATTTTCAACGTTAAATTAAAACTATAAATTATTTCCGAGATTAAGGCTTTGTTATTGGAAATTTTCTTCTCTTTAAAAATCTTTTTTTCAATTTCCGCTATCGCTTATAGTTTTTGGGTAATTGCCAAAAATCTGAGTTTTGTCGGCGCAAAAAGTAAAAAAAAAAACATCTTTTTCCAAATATTTTTCCGAATCGAATCAGCTATTGCATATATTTTTTGAAGACTTGGAACTATTTTTCGTAAATATCTTAGGCTATTTGGAAATTTCAAAAAAAAAATACGATCAGTAAGTACGATATTTTTTTCAAGAACAGATCAAACTTTGTAATAAAACATTAAAATTTAATACCAGATAATAAAACTAAATAAAACTGCCATTAATTCTGATTGTAAGCAGCGACATAACGCATCGTTACTAGCTTACCTGCTATTTTATTGACGTTATTTAAAACCATAAATAGCATGAATGCACTATGACTTGATGGCACAACAAAAGACAATTTAAACAATAATGTTATTTCAGCATGTACTTTTATTATTTTTTTTCTCTCTATAATTTCTTTTATAAATAAATTTAAACTGTGCTTGTTTTCATCCAGATATAAAGACCGCTGCACACGAGGCTGGTTTTGCCGCTAAATTACTTGCTAGATTTGGCTGCTAGGTTCCTAGCAGCGTTGCCAGACGTCCCGATTTTGGCGGGAAGTCCCGATTTTTAAATCAAAATTAAATGTCCCGCGCGGGACAGGCTCAGTCCCGCTTTTCGGGGATAACTTTAAAAGAAGTTAAATCTTCACAGAAATATCATGAATAAGTAATTCTTATAATTATTCTCTTATTGTAAGTTGCAATTTGTAACACTCACTCCACAGACTATTGTTTGAAACGCCATATTTTTCTAATGAATAAAACTCTTTTGATTTTGATTTCTGTTTTTTTTTTTTATTCTGAAGACGAATAAGACTCAACTATTTAACGATATATAGGGTAAATCTGATTTAAAATATTATATTTTTATTAAAATACATTTTCTATGGCTATTTTTGCTATCTATTGTCACGTAAACGTAATTTTAATTCAAATAAAAAGATAAATAGATATTTGAAAACTTCTAATTATATACGTTTTTTTACTATGTCCCGCTTTCGACGAAAAAATCCCGCTGTTTTCACTCAAAGAGTTCCAAAATCCCGACTTGGCGAAAAAAAAAAACTGGCAACGCTGGTTCCTAGAGTGTTGTGGCGCTGAATTTCGTGATGGTTTTTATTGGTTGGTTTCACACGCTGCGTTATTGAAGCTGAATATGTAGCTGATTTTGGAGCGCGCTGAACGGAACACACACTGTGACGTCATGTTTGTTTATGACGTTTGCCTATGTCTCCCACGTGACAAGGTCCCGTTTTATGATTGGTTCTTGCTAAAATCCAACACAGACTTTCTAATTTCTATTTTTTTGAAATCCAGCTTGTCACGCAACGGGACCCGCAAGACGTCATTTCCATCCTGGCAGCCAGCACGGCAGCCAGAACAAGTCCCAGCAGTGATTCCAGCGGCAAAACCAGTTTCGTGTGCAACGACTCTAAGGCTATATGTTACATTTGATGTAGTGCCAAAGAATAAGTAAACTCTATAAGAGGCGTTATTTCGAGAAGTAACTTTCCGTTGTTTTTTCCAAGTGAAATTGTTTTAGTCGCGATGAAAGTCATTTTGTTTCAACCGTGCGACGAAAAAAACTACATCGTCAGGAGAGGGGAAACAAGCTTCCAGCAGGGAACCGGAACTGATTCGCTAGCGGTTAGTGTAGATACGAATGCGTTGAGGGGGGGAACACCGATTTGGTGACGGGTAGCGTAATCGACCGCCTTTATTTTAATAAAATGTTACAGAACAATTTAGAAATAAATTAAAGTGCTTGATAATGGAGCATCTACTGTACTGAAACAGAAATGTAAGGATACATAAATAATATCATAGTATATGTTTACAGAAAGAAAATATATTTTGCACAATATTATTATGCAATTTATGAAAAAGCATTGAAAATGTAAGAGTTGTTTCTGTCGAACATCATTTTCCTTGATTCAATAAAGCGTCTTATAGAGGTACCTAGTCTTTGGTGTTACATTAAAAACTGTATAATAAAATATTTATAATCTATATATTGTTATAAATTATATAAAATTTGCCGGATTTTTTTTATTCTATTTCAAAATGTGTTATTTACAAAAAAAATATGCAAAAATGCAATAATATGTATATAGTTATGTTTTTGTGGTTGCTAATTTACTGTAACATAAGATTGTTTATATTTTCTATTTGATTTCAGGAAATTACAGTTGTCTACAAGTGGACCTCATCTTTACAAGAGATCGAGCGTTCTACTTCACAACTGTTTTTATTCCAGGCATCATTCTTGTGACGTCATCGTTTATAACCTTTTGGTTAGAATGGAATGCTGTGCCAGCTAGAGTAATGATAGGTAATGTTTTATAACCAAATCTTTGATTAACGTCTTCAATAAATAAAATTATCGACCCATTTTTCAGACAATATATTAACAAAAAATATAATTAATACATTACCGTTTCAATCCAGATTTAGACCTTCTTCAGAACTGATCTAAAAAATTAAAAAAAAATAATTAATATTTATTTTTTCTAATTCGCTTTAGGTACCTATATATAGAAATTAAATATTAATTATTTTTTTAATATTTTTTAGATCAGTTCTGAAGAAGATCCAAATCCGGATTGAAACGTGAATGTATTAATTATTTTTTTTGTTAATATAAATTGTCTGAAAAATTGGTCCATAATTTTATTTATTGAAATGTTTTATAACACTTAATAATTTTCATAATAGTACTTATTCTATTCGTTGCTTGCAAACAAACTCTTACGACCTTTGTTGTCGAGCGTGTATAATTTATAATTTCCATTTAGCTTACATCTCGCAATGCTTTCTTATAGTAGGGAAGGACGGGGTCAATTGTAGCACGGGTCAATTGTAACAGTGACTATTTTAGTGACATCTACCAACAAAATGAGTACATGATACTACCGCATTTATGTACATTCAGTCGCTGGTGACTGAATGTTCATCAATGCAGTAGAATCATTTTCTCATTTTGTTGGTAGATGTCACTAAAATAGTCAGTTACAATTGACCCGTGCTACAATTGACCCCGTCCTCCCCTAGCGTCTGGCAACAATACTAACGAACGGTGGCGTTTTCTCTGATTTTTCATCACATTATCGGTTAAATTCAACATTCAAATTATATTGTTATTAATTTATAACAAAGTGTTAGCTCTTGTTGTATGAAATACACATTGTTACAGTTACAATGCTGTAATTGGTTTTTAGGCTAAGCGCCCATGGACACTTTTTCTTAGTGACCTTTAAACTATAAAAATAAAACCACTTTCGATCAATTTAACCGAGAACCAAATCCCATAAGGTTTGTGCGGGGTCCTTTACGTTTGCAAAATTCTTCGTATATAAGTTGACACTAATCTGCACACAGAGTTAAAATAAACTTTCAACATTATTAAATGCGGCTTGCACAACTCTTGACATAAGTATGAAGATTATAAGCTGTATTACTATGTATTCGTTCCACGTATTATGTCACAGAAGAGAAGTTACAGAAGTGTCAGTAGCCGAATCATATTTGTATGCGCATGGTTAAGTTCGCCATTTTTTATATTTTTTTACTGACCATGCCGGGTCTATTTTAAAAACACTCTTGCGTTTGAACCTTATGAGAGGGGGCGGCGCGGGTGGTGGGGTTGAGAAGCTCGGTTCTCGGAAATTTAGTCGCGATGTATCACTTCACCGTAGCGCAACGTGCATTCTGCGTTAAACATTATTACATTATTTCCAGTGACAGATTGCCCTTGTTGATTTTCAAAGAAATAGGGTCCGATAATTCCGTGCGCTGATATGGCCGCCCAAACGGTTACTTTTGGCGAATGCAGAGGCTTTTGATGTTTTTCACGTGGGTTCTCTGCGGCCGAGTAACGGCAATTCTGTCTATTGACATGCCCATTTAAGTGAAAATGCATGAATCGCCATTTTTGTAATAATGTTTAACGCAGAATGCACGTTGCGCTCCGGTGAAGTGATTCATCGCGACTAAATTTCCAAGAACCGAACTTCTCAACCCCACCACCCGCGCAGCCCCCTCTCATAAGGTTCAAACGCAAGAGTGTTTTTAAAATCGCACGCCTTTCTGGCCCATCCTGTATATCACGAATACACCGTTGGTCGAAATCCTAACCGACGCGTTTCACTTTTGACGCAGTTTTGACAATTTTTGCGCAAAATAAAACCAACAGGCCTATCTATTTAATAAATACAAGCGGTCCGGTCGCATATTTACAGATGCTAACGTATTGTAAAAAAACTGTTCTGGTTCGTGGTGGAAATTATTTATTTACAATAATAAATGTTTAACAAAACAGTTAAACACACAAACGAAAGCGTATTTCTATAACTTAACAGAAATAATAACGTTAACAGAAATAAAATAACGACAGTTCGAAATAAAAAAATAAAAGACTAACTGACAGAGAATATACAGTCAGTAAATTATGTACACAAAATATTTAAAACACGCAAACACAGCAAAGTTTATCTAGTACTCTTGTTCACACTTGTATATTAACTATATTCACACGACTATTTACAAAAAGTTATTTATCTAGAACCAGATTTATATAATTGCACTCAATGATTTACACACACCAAAGTATAACTGAATTTTATGTCGCAACGTCAGACTTGTATCAACACAACTCACGAATAACTGGCTGACTGACTGTGCTAGCGGCCCGCTCGCACTTTATAGCTTCGATCCCCACAACATCGAAACTTCTAGAAGGGCAGAGAATCTCTCTTTACCTGAATTGGCTTCTCCAGGCAATTCTAAGAAGGTCGGGTTTACTTGGCTACCTGTTTTCCATTCTTATTGTTGCTAGAAGATTTTACAGAACCCATAGTCGTCTCAATAGGGGGCACGCAACAGTATGCTAACACCAGAGTGTTAAAATCACTAAGGTTCTGAACAACAGAGGATATTTACACATGCTAATGGGCGTTAACACGAGAGTGTTGAAATGACTAACTAGCGGAAGGGAAGTATATTGACGAGTCTTTTTTTGAAACCATGGCCCACTTAAATAACAGTCAGACGGATAAGGATACAAATATAGAAACGTCTGAATCGCCAACAATATTTAATTAATTCTTTCAATGAGAGAATGGACTTTTCCGTTACAAATGTTTCCAAACATCCTCTTGCTAACGAACAATGAACATTGTGAAGACGAAATAAATTTGGAAATACCATAAAAAAGTTAACGCACATAATTACTTATAATCAAAGCAGTCATAATATGAATAAGATGCTTGGACTATTTGACAATAATCTAAACCAAATTGAAACTCCATCAGATTTTTTTGATTTTTGCATGTCAGTCAATAAATAGCCCCTATTTGGAGGCAGAAAAATTAAGGTCCAACCAACTAGCATCAGCGGAAAAAAGGATTGAGAAGGATTATCTTGGGGATCTCGCAGGATTCAATCTGGACGACCGTCCAAAACAGATGTAGCAAGAACTAGAAACCAGAAACATTTCACAAAACGAACCTAACGCTAAAAGGCATGGATCTGCTCATTAAACTAAGTGTTCTAAAATATACTTAAAATATTTTATGATTGATATTTTGTTTATTGGTAGGTGTATTAATAAATTAAATTTGTTTCCGATATAACAGCGAAGTTTTGTTCATTGGCATTTAAATAAATTAATCCTTTTTTGCATAGTTACCCTTCTGCCATAACGTACAAATGTCAAGATGTTTCAGGGTTTGCGCGTTAGTTGTTTCTGCAAAAGCTTAGTGATTTCAACACTCGTGTCGACATCCATTAGTATGAGTAAAGTCTTCTGTGTGCAAAAGCGTAGTGATTTTAACACTCTGGTGTTAAAGCTGAAAATTCACAGGAAAGTGGACAGGTTAAAGATGAGACAATGTCTTTTTTAAAAAAGTATAACGTTTCGCTGATAGGTATATTACAGCATCTTCAGATACTGAAAAATTTGATACAATATGTTACATTGATTTCTTAACAAATGTTTTTACCATTCCAACCCACAAGTTGGGGAATGGTACTAGTTTAGGTCAAAAATCACTTTTCAAAAATTTTGCAATATCTTTCCGGTTTGAAGTTTCCCGAATCCAAAAAACATATTTTTGGAAAATCTCTGTGCGTCTGTTAGTCTGTGAACACGATACAGGTCAAACGGATGAGCGGATTGAAACCAAATTTTGGGAGGATGTTTGGTATGCAAATATGAAGAGCCCCTGTTGTGTTTGGGGAAAATCGGCGCATGCGCTGAAGAGATACATTCTAAAACGGTATTTTTTATATAATAATGGTATACTTTTCATAACGGCTTATTATTCTATTTATTTTTTTAAGAAAGTTTTGTTAAAAAAATGTTTTCTTAACTTTATAGTTTCGGAAATATTTTGAAAATAAAAAAAAATCATCCGCTCGTTTGTTTTATGGATCTGTCACATGCTTGAATACTAGCCATTACCCGCGTCACCTCACGCGATATCAGAAATTGTATTTTCTTTATTATAATCAAATGTCAACGTTTTTGAATTTGGAATGGTCCCGTCGCCCAATTGGCTGGAATTTTTTATACTATTGCGTACCTTTTTTTGATGGCGTTGAGTCAAATTTTAAGTATAGATACGTTTGACATAATATGGTAGAAGAAACGTTTTTTTGAACATTAAAATGCCGTTTGTTAAGTTACGTTAGCCTCTGTAAATATGCGACCCGGATTTGTAGATTGCGTATTAAAGATAGCATGTTTAATTCGATAAGGTTTAATACCATGTCGGGCAAAATAGCTTTGCAAATATTCCATTATATTATTCTCAAGTTTTTTTAAAATTGGTTGTTGTGTGTCATCCCTAGGGTCTTTTTTGTAGGCCTTTTAAAAACCTGCAATTCTGTAGTACATTAATTTGATATATCTTTTAGGGTTTAATCAGCGTAAAGGTCGCTGTACACGAGGCTAGAAACGCTGCTAGATTCCTTGCTAGATTTGCCTACTAGTTTTCAAGCAAGTTTTGTGAATAAATCTGGTGCGCGCGCAGTGACAGTTCAAATATAAACACAGAGCAAAACATGTCTGTTTTCTGACTCTACTGTCTACTCAATGTGCGGTGAGTGAAGGCAACAAAGCGTATCGAAAATATATCTGCGTCTCTTTTTTCAATGTAGTTCTCTAATTTCTTCGATAGTAGGATTGGTTGATGTATTTGCATTCAATCTTAATTAATTATCTCTGTTTCAAAAACTTTGTCTTTTTCTATGACGTTAACATGGGCGTACACAGCTTTTGGCCCAGGAGGGGACAAATTAGATTTCCCTAAGATGGTTTTGCCTTCCTGGATACGCCAGTGCTTACGGCTTAAAAAAGACACCTTAATGGTTCGATTGCGATTTTATTCCTACTCTCAGTATAGAATAAAAGTAAATGGACTCTGAGCAGAATGACGCCATGTTGGTTTGTGGGTGTTTATTCAAGTCACCCACGTGACAAGAAACTGCTTCCTGATTGGTTCTTGTTCATACCTAGCAGCGTACACAGCAAGGAAAATAGCCCCCTTTCACATTTTAAAACCTATCTTGTGAGCTAACAGGCGAGCCCGCAGTGACGTCATTTCCAGCTTCGTACCCAGCCTACCGGCCAGCAGAACTCCTAGCAGCGTTTGTAGTCTCGTGTGTAGCGACCTTAATTCTTTTTTCAACTTGATTGCAAACATCGATATTTCTCTGCTTTCTTTAAATTTAATATGAATGCATTTTCAAAATTCTCTAAATGGTGGTGAAAACCGCATCCAAATATGTTGTATAGTTTAAAAGAACTAAACGTACAAACAGACAGACGCGGATAGCGACTTTGTTTTATACTATCCAGAGATTAGAGATTGATAAAGGTAGAGATTTTTCTAAAACAACATATAAATACCTATCCCTGTTTATATTCTGCAACGCTAAAACTACCGTTAAATTAAGACAGGCACTACAAACGACATTAACCTATTTTCAAGATCGCATTGTAATGCATATCAACGATTCTGGAAATAAGGATCGCTTCTGTAAGCATGTGCTGTGGTTTTGAACAAGCGTTGTAGGTATTTAAAGCCGTAACACTTCTCACAAACCACAGGATCATAGACATACTTAAATACAAAGCTCATTTTAAAAAAATGATATCTAAAAATCTACTGTCTATTTAATAAATTTCAATTATAACTTAAGTGTTTTATGCTGGGTTGTAGAAAGAGTTGTCAAAAAATTTGATTTGACAATTATATTGTGTTCATATAATTACAGTTTCCATCCATTATAGTTGGATGATGGCGACGGAAATGGTGAAGGAGAAAAGCAGAAACGCTCTCTTTCGTGTAGTCTAAGCCTTCCTCTATAAATCCACTTGGTGGAGTAGAGGTCTAGCGCAGGGGTCGGCAACCTTTTGAAACGGAAGAGCCAAAAGTTACAATTTTTAAAATTTCTCAACTTTAAAAGAGCCATTAAAAATTTTCATGTCAATGTTACAATAGGAATTATATTTGATTTTTTATTTAAAATAAAAAAGACAAATGCTTTTAGTAAAAAACATATTAAAGTATTTTAGCTAGAATAATAAAATAATTAAGTTTTGCGTATGGAACTGGAGAGCCGCAACTTTACATCGAAAGAGCCGCATGCGGCTCGCGAGCCGCAGGTTGCCGACCCCTGGTCTAGCGCGTTTCGGTATGCCGCTGAGGCGCTTAAAAAAACGGCAAAATTCAAAAGTCCTCTATACCAGGGATGAGCAACAGGCGGCCCGCGGGCCGTTTGCGGCCCGTTAAACATGTTTAGGCGGCCCGCCAAGCATTTCTAAAATTGAATTTATTTTATCGACTTTCTCCCTTCAATATATTGTTATAAAATTAATTATAATAAAATGGTAGTAGGTACATACTAAACCGAAACAATTTTTTGTGACGAGTTACTCACTTGAGGGCGTCTGTGTTTGATTGAGAAAAATTATTTTCAACCATGAAATTAATCAAAAATGACTACTGATCAAGACTGAGTGATGCACGATTAGAAAGCTGCGTACGTGTAGCTACCTCATCAATTTCGGCTGATATTGATCAGCTTGTATCGAAAAACAGTGCCAAATTTCTCATTAAAAGTTTCAAGTAAATTTGTTACTATTCTAATGTTTATTATAAATAAAGTTTTGAAAATTATTAATAAGTGTTACTTTATATGCGGCCCGCCAAAAAATTTTAAAATTTAAATTGGCCCGTTGATTAAAAAGGTTGCTCACCCCTGCTCTATACAATGACCGAAAATAACTGAACAACATTTGGGAGATCTCCTAGTTGCAGAAAAAATATTTTCTGCCAATTTACCCCTTGCAGAGACTGTCAGTACCTATAATAAATAAATAAATTTATAAAAAAATTTCGGTGAGTGGAACCGAGCTCAAACGGTTCGTCTTCTTCTAGAGAATCTCGAGATACAGTTTTCTGCCAAAATCGACCTTGCAAAAACGCGCCATTTTAGCGGAAAGTTTAACATTGTATTCAGGTAAAACATTAATGACAAATACCTACTAATTGGCAGATTGTGATCTACCAGTGACAAAATTGGGAGATAATATTTTTTAGAAAATTTTTGGGTACTAATAGAATGCCCGGTAATTTTTGCCTGTGCAAATTTTGAAGAATCATCGAAAGGAGGAAGTGTGGTCACTTGGAACCACGAAAATGTTTTCTCGTATTCCGGGCCTCAACTTCAAATTGAATTTATTATTTTTTTACTTTTTTTTAATTTTTTGAACGGATTTTGAAAGTCTCTGCAGGGAATAAATTGGCAGAAAATATTTTTTTCTGCAACTAGGAGATCCCCCAAATTCAGGAATTTTTGTCTACCACAATGTAATTTCAGTGAAATTTGATGTCCATACATTTATGTCAACGGAATAAATAAACTTTATTATTATTATTATTATTAAATTTAGCATCAAACAATATTTAAAGTTTTGTGTGTTAACCAACAAAGAAAACATCTTTTTTGATATGTAAATCTTCTAACAATGCATATTTTCCGAAAAATTGCCGTAACTAATCATTTTTAAAATATTTACATGGCTCAAACTTTTGAACATACTTTCGTTTTTATTAACGCTTTTTTCGCATCACAAAACGTTGAATTATGTATCTCATTTTTGTTTAAAAACTTTGTTTTGTGTAACATTTATTATTCAGTCACGTTTTTTTTTTCTTTTTCTTAGGCAGAAATGTTAATTTATACACGCGTTTCCTTCCTGCTAATATTTTTTTTTTGCTAGTCTTATTTTTATAAAGCAGGTATATTTTACCAATCAGTTGTAGAGCCTCTAAACCAGAGGTTCCCAAACTTTTGACGTGATAACGTCTTATAAATTGATGAAACACCAGCTGCACGCACGAAAAAGTGTAACGTTCCTAACGTTCCGCCTGACCCTGTGCGTGCAAGCGAGAGCGCAGTATGCTTCGGCCCAAGTTTGGCAGCTACTAAAATTTAGGTTATGTATTACGGAATACGTTATCACGTAAAACTGTCGTCCGTAAACCGACTTTACAGACAACCAATTTTTTGTCTCGTAGACCACTTGCCATGTTTTTCGGTTTTGGGTAGACCCCCTGCTTATCTGATATTGATTTTTTGCAAATTCATTAATTTCAAATGTATTTTTGACAACCGGTATAATGGTAGTGAAATGTAGTGTGAAATGTTTAGTTTTATACATTTATTAATTAGATTCAAATTAAACGAATCAAATTAAAATTTACTTCTGTTACATAAAATCACTAAGCAAGAAATAAATGCTTTTAGTGTGAAGGATGAACCTGATGCTTTAATAATTAGTTTTCATTATTTGGCATCAATTTAGTTAGATTTAATCTTAAATCTCTTCGGTTAACGATGTCATTTTCATTTCATGGACCCCCAATTTTTTTTCCCGCTGACACGGACCCCTTGCAAGTTGTCGTCGACCCCTGGGGGACGATATAGACCACTTTGGTTGGGAATCACCGCTCTAAACTTATAAATTCTGTCTTTAAATGGAGTAACTGATACCAAATGAGAAACTATTATTTTTCGCATTTTGGTGGCTTTTTTGTAGAGGTTTGATTCTTTTTTAATTTTCTTATTTTTTACTTTTTAACGTCATTTGCACGTTATTAACTGCCTTCTTCCTTAAAATTTTGTTACTAAACTAGAGAAAAAAAAACAACTGAACCGATTTAAAAAATTATATATTACAAATCGGTAAACATTCTGAACAAAATGATATCAAAATATTTTTTTCGGCTAAACCTCTCGAAAAGTTATCGCTGAACAAACATAAAAAAATACATAGCGAATTGATAACCTCTTTTTTTAAAGTTCATAAATCTTGTTTCCCTTTCGCCTTGTTTTTTTTTAGTCAAGGACATAGATATGGGTGGGGGGATAAAAGGGGTAATTACCTCTCCCCCCAGGACCATAATAATAAAAATAAAACTTAAAATATTACAAAATTTAGACAAGATTGCAACAGCGTATTTTGTAACATAATTTGTTTTGGAATTAATATTTTGCTTGTCACCTTCCTTCGTGAGTACCTATTCTTGTTTGATATTAATAAAATAAAAAAAAAAAAATTTGTTGCTTTAGCCCCCTTCTCCAGAAAAAAATATCTACGCCCTTGTTATTGATTTCAGTTGACTAACGTATTTTATTTTATTTTATGAACTGCTTCAGGTGTAACAACAATGCTCAACTTTTTCACAACGTCGAACGGTTTCCGGTCGACACTTCCGGTGGTATCCAACTTGACCGCCATGAACGTATGGGACGGCGTATGTATGTGTTTTATATACGCGTCTCTACTGGAGTTCGTCTGCGTCAATTATGTCGGTCGAAAGAGGCCGTTGCACGACGTAGTTTATAGACCCGGGGAAAACCCTGTCACCCAGGTAAGTATTTATAACGAATACTTTTAATTTCATATAAGAATTTCAGTTCAAAAAACTGTCAAATTATTAATAATTTTTAAAAAGAGCTTCATTTTCAAATTGTCTCGAATATTATTATACATTCTTGTCATGTTTTAATTTTATCATTTATCGCAAATATCACAACTATTGGATTTACTTTGTCAGGTTATCGTTTTGTCTAGGAAATCTTAAGTTATAGAAAGTATCAGTCTACTGGTTGAATAATGAAGCCTTTTAATAATATTTTTCATTAATTGTCCTCAAATTGTTCCTTGCTCCTTTAGTCCATCCTTTTCTCGGTGATTTTTTTTGTGATTAGAATTAGGTTTAGTAAAAAAAAACTGATTTTCAAATATTTATTTCTATCGGTATAGGTAGGTTAAAATCAAACTTTAAAAGAGCGCGTCATTAACATATAACCTCGATTCACGATAATAAAAAAATGCGAAAATTTTTCTTGAAACGAATTATGTAAATTGTGCATTGCCAACACGTAAAAACAAATCTGGTGAATTTACCCTTAAGGCCCCCATACACCTCGTTCTTTTTTGGCAGTTTTAACCGCCGGGTAAAACTGTACGGTTAAACACGAACAACGACCATCCCCATACACCTCGTTCTTTTATGGCAGTTTTAACCGCACGAGTAAAACTGTACGGTTAATTAAACACGAACAACGGCCATATCCACACAGAAGCGTTGTTTCGTTCAGTTTTTCTGAAGTCGTGGCATCATTAATACGATCTGCTTTGATGGATCCTACGACAACGTTAGCAGTTGCAGCCGCAGTGGCTATAAAAATAAAATTTTCAAAAAGAAAACGTTCAAAATGGACTAAAGAATGGTTACTTAAACGCAGGCAATTTTCACACGTAAATCTTCTAAATGAATTACGACTAGAACCAGGAGATTGGTTTAATTTTCGATACAATTGTATGAATTGAACGAGCTGAAACTTGAATCTGGGGATTGGTTCAATTACCTGAGAATGGACGAACATACTTATTTTGAGTTATTATTAAAATATAAATCAATACTCAAACTATTTACAATCATTTAATTAATATGACCCTTTTGCTGTACGTCGCACCACTGAATAAACACGTCGATTCTTATCGGAAAGCGCCACACATTACGATTTGAAACGACAACCAGCAAACACGTCGTGTTTAAAATCAAGATTCGGCAGATAAAAAAACTGCCGTGTTTCATCGACAGTTTTTGCCCATACACTTCGGTTTTGACCGACGTGTTTTATCGTGACGATGAAAACTGCCAAAAAAGAACGAGGTGTATGGGGGCCTTTACGTTAATTGTACCATTTAGATAAATTTTATTCCATGTATAATTTGACCTCCAAAATTATGATTCTTACCACATCATTAAAAAATCAAACTACACCCCCTTTTGGGCCATTCGTTGGCTGGACTATTGGGAAATAATTGAGTTACTTTTTTGTATTTCAAAAACAGTAAGTTGATTTTTGTTTTTTCTTTTTTTTTTGTTGTATACCGTTGAAACTAATTTTGATTCTATTAAGTGTTTAAAATACATTAATTTATTTTTCATGACGACTCTTATTTATCAAAAAAACTGAAAAAAAAAAATTAAATAAATATTCTCATCTTAAAATTATTGGATTATTTCCAAAATAAGTTGTAATAAACCTAATGATGTTACGAACATTTATTTTATAATTTGTTTGCAGATTTATTCTCAGCTTTTATGCTGCAGAAAGAAAATGTATTTTTTTTTTGTGCTGGAAAGAAGAAATGTATCTAAATTATACAAAAAACCTCCTTTAGCTAGGAAATTAAAAAAAAAATATACCTCGCAGTTTAATTTTGTTTCTTTGCTATATGTTTTTGTTTTTTCTATAAAAGTTTCACAGTCGATGTGAAAACTACACTGGAGAATTTTTTTCAGGTTATATTTGTTTTCTTCATAATATTAGACTGGAAATCGATATAAAATACCCACAGAACATATATATATATTCATAAGTTAGATAAATAATGCACAAAAGATGTCGCAGGATATAAACTTTTATTGTCATTTATTTTTTATCCTTATGAAAACTTTTCATTGCGTTTTTCTCCAAGCGAAATGAGAAAATCAAATTTACTCAGTTTTCATTAAAAGCTATTAATTTCGAGATACTCATGATAAATGTTTGAAATTTCACATTCGCGCCCCTGTACCTGAAGAGTAGAACCTCATCGAAATAGAGTAGTGCGACTAAGTGTCTTATGTGTTTTCGGCAATCGCGCATTTGCGATATATCAGTGATTAGTGTGCTGGTAGTTGCATCTAATGATCTGTAAGCTACTCAGTCGCACAATCGTAATACAGAAAGTTCCATGTGTGCGCTGTCCGTAATACAAAAATTATTTCCCTAAAAATATATACTTCAGGGCTTCGTTTTTTAATCGGTAGACACTATTACCCTGTAAATTATTATTACAATACAGGGTCAGTATATTTCTTAATTAATCATATTTACGACATTGGGTAGTCATCTCTTTGTTTTTCTCCACTCATCTACACATTTCTTTCTTTGTCTCTCTAATTTACGCTCTTCGAGTGCTTGATGTTGTAAATCTGTGCGTGTTTACTTGTGCCTTTTGCAGCAGTGTTGCCAAACTTGTACTGGGCTCACTAAAATCTATAATAAAGTATAGCAGTGAACAGCAATGCTCTTTATTCTTTTAACATCGCATAAAAATGTCGACAATCGATTGAATGTTAAAAAATAAACTACTATATACTCCTATTCTGGACCATCCTTATTTGATTCTTTAAAATTTGCTTTTTTGATAAATTTCTAAAACCATAGCTTCACAGATAATTATTGTTCTCTGAAAGCTTTGTTCGTGCAAAACAATCAATTGGATTTTATTTCATAGCTTTGTCGAAAGTACGTGCGCGTTTTTTTTGACGTGTAAATTTTTTAGGCGCGGTTGGGTCATCGCTTTTCCCTTCTCTGACTTCAACTGGCCGTGGCGTCATGCGCACTCTACACGCATGCGCAGTGCGTACTGCATTTTTTTCTAGCCACGGCATTCCACATAATCATTTTCTAATCCTGAAATAATAAAACCGTCAGCAAATGCTAGAATCTAAGAAGTTTTACTTCTAATGCGCGAGAGTCCTACGCAATATTTTTTAATTTGTTTTGTAGAAACGTTAGCGTAAAGTCTACATGGTTTTAAAATAATAATATTTTTCTATAAATGAATGAAACGTTGCAATAATCTCGTGGTTGAATTAAATTAACAGCAATATCGATTCGTTTGTTACAAGCACCACTTCTCAGGTTCTTTATTTCTGGTGCAAATATCAAATAGTTCCTCAATTTTTTATTAATTAATTAAATTATTGGTATTGAGTACAGTTAACAATTTTGATGGCCCAAAGATATGATTTATTCTTAGAAACGATATCTGAAGATCGATTTTTTTGTTACAATGATTTTGAAGATCGAGTGTTCTTTTGTTGTATGTAGCTATACACTATTAAAAATTTATGCGATGGGTAATAGATTAAACAAGCTTGAGAGTTAATACTTTTCCAGTTTATTGCTGTTCACTCTGTATAAAATTGTAAGTGTTGTGTGTTTGAGATTATGTCAGTCTTAGGTTCAAAACAACGTCTGTATTGTCTTAACGATCAACACTGTACAGGTGATTTATAAGTTGATTCTTTTTTTAACAGCGTGTAGAAATTAAAATATTAAACAAGTATTTCAATGAACTTTTTTATCAAAACTCAAAAATGAAAGAGGAACGTGCTTTTAAAGTTTTATTACATTTTATTAAATTTTGAGGTCGATCCTGGCGTTATGTTATGTCACTATGGAAATATGTTATGTCATTATCAAGTATTCACAGAAATCCGTTTTGTTGGACACAAAGATGTGTGCGCCATAGCCATGCTTCTCTGTACATGCTTGTAGTAGCGATAAGGGCCTCCGCGAATTATTTGGGATGCATTTCCGATTCGTGCTACCATTTTTCGCGTGTGTTAATCGGGCTTTTGAATTAATTAAATAACATTTTAAAAAATGTATTTTAACTTTGAAAGGCTGTTTCTCTCTTGTTTTTGAGTTAAGATAAAAAAGTTAGTTAAAATATTTGTTCGTCTATATGATTTCTACACGCTGTTAAAAAGAAGAATCAACTTAAAAATAATTCTGTATATAAATGATCACAAAATCGACTGTTCTATTCTGAACCGAAGACGGCGATCTGTGAGAACGATCGGATTGAATAGATCATATTTTTTATTCCACTCATTTTATGATTTTTATAACTTTTTTTTTGAAATTTTTCAACTTACATTATTACAGTGTTTAAATGGTCATTGGTTTCATGACAAATGATAATAAAAAATAATTTTACATAGTTAAATTATTAATATAAATATTTATGAGTAATTAAATTTAATAATCGCGTGTAACTAATGGCCAGATTTGAACACAAAATGAGAACTTTGAAACGAAAAATATTGTTAAAAGTGTTTTCTTCAACTAAAATATATTTCTATTAAAAAGTTTTCATTGAGTGTTATAACTTTACAACAAATTTTTCTTGTAATATGCATGGCGTCAACTTTTGATCGTTGATTTTTTCTTTTTATGTACGTATTTTTCACATTGTGTGTTTTTATAACCTTGCACACTCGTGAACAATTTAGATTTGTCCTTGTCAACTTTTTCTTGCATTTAATAAATGCATGTTATTAAAACAGAACTAACAGCTCTGTTCATCTTTTATTTAATCAGGAATATAAACGTTTAATATAGGAATGCTACAGGCTGTTTTAAAATAACACCGACGGTGTTGTAAACAAAGCACCCGTTTGTCACTGAACCAATTTCCGATTTTCGGACAAGTGGCATAGGATAAATATTATGTTACAACAAAACGGAGGATGAAAGGAGCGAAAATAGCTATTTTTCGGACAAAAACAAGTTGTGAACTTTTCGGCCATTTGTTCCTACCCCCCATTGAGAATATATCTACGTAATATGAGAATTTTTTTTTTATTCTAATGTTTAATGTACGTGAACTATATGTATAACTTGATTATTGATACGATATTCAATGATGAATATACTTTCAAAGTATTCTTATCATAAATCTAAGAAGGTTGTACCAGAAATCTAATATGATTTAGTTTCTTCAACGAAGTGTTTTGTTAACTACTTGATAAAATTTAAAGTTTGAAGGTTATTCTAGTCTAGTTAATAAAATATAGCGAAGACATTTTAAATTCTATTGCGAGATTAAATCTAGATTTAACAAAAGTATTTGTTACAACTCAATGAAGATCTCTGTATTTAGTTGAAAATATTTGATAGTTATTATTCTAGACTTAAAAGTTTGAAATGTTGATTTAAAGTATATGAAAATATATTGGATTATAGTTAAAGAGGCGATGATAGAAATGGTCAAGGAGCACTTGGTGGCAGAAATGCTCTCTTTCGTGTAGTCAGAGTCCCCCTCTATACAAACCCGCTTAGTGGAGTACAGGTCTAGCACGTTGCGATACGAAACTGGGGCACTTTAAAAAAAACGGCAAAATTCAAAATTGCTCTACTAAATGGCAGAAAATGACTAAAAGACATCTGGGGGGTCCTCCTAATGGAAGAAAAAATATTTTCTGCCAATTTAAAGACTGTCAGTAAGTATAATAAATAAATGCAAACAAAAAATTTAAAAAAAAGCTCCGTGAGTGAAACCGAGCTCAAACGGTTCGTCTTCTTGTAGAGAATCTCAAAGTACAGTTTTCTGCCAAAATCAACCTTGCAAAAACGCGTTATGTTCGCGGAAAGTTTAACATGGTATTTGGGTAAAGCATTAATGACAAATACCTACAATAATAAATTGGCAGATTGTGAATTGTGATCTAGCAGTGAGAAAATTGGCAGATAATATTTTTTTCAAACTTTTTGGGTACTAATAGAGAGCTTGGTAAGATTTTCTGCCACCGAGCGTAGAATTTTCGAATTTTTGCCTGTGCAAATTTTTAAGAATCATCGAAAGGAAGTGAGATCACTTGGAGCCACGAACATTTTTCTCGTATTCCGGGACACCCAAACAATCATTCCGTCAAATTTTAACTTCAAATTCAATTTTTTTTTGACGTTTTTTTTCGATTTTTTGAAAGGATTTTGAAAGTCTCTGCAGGGAGTAAATTGGCAGAAAATATTTTTTCTGCAATTAGGAGGTCCTACCAGATGCCTTTCAGTCATTTTCTGCCATTTAGTAGGGAATTTTAAACTTTGCCGTTTTTTTTGAAAAGTGACCCAGTGTCATATCGCAACGCGCTAAACCTGTATTCCACTAAGCGGATTTGTAGAGGGGGACTCAGACTACACGAAAGAGAGCATTTTTGCCACCAAGTGCTCCTTGTCACCGTCCCTTTAACTATTTGGGGATAAAAATTTAAAAATAATTATTATTCAGTAGCTTCCACGAACAGAAAGGCTGTTATCTAATATCTACACCTTTTAAGACGTAGTGAAAGTATATAAAGGAAAAAAATGTAAAAACTTTCGACGTGAAGTATTTAAAGGAAAACAATTGTAAAATATTTATAATGCCTGCTAAATCTTTTGTCCTATTGTTTTGCGTATTACGGTAACTGGTACAAAATTGTATCTTTTTTTTAGATCAACAGTTTGTAATTCTAATTCGGTAATTTACTTTATGCTGAGTTGCAGAAAGTATACTGTTAAAAAAGTTGATTTGACAATAACCTTAGATTGTGATCATACAATAAATTATAGTTTCCATTCATCAGAAGCAGTCTAATATGTCGTATTCAAACTCCCTGTCATCTAAAACATTATATTGTACTCACACAAAAACAAATGATTGTTCTCCATAAAAAGAGATCACTTTTCAAACCAAATTTTGATTAAAATGCGTAGAAAAACTTTGTTTCTAAGTGGAAACTGTACAAAAAACTATGCTTTTGCGTCTTTGTACAAACTGCATTATTATGTGCAAATAAAATCTAACTATCTATCTAACATAGTTTAAGAAAAATATCACTTCAATTAATCAATCAAGTAAAATCGATTTGAAACTCTATTGTGCTTTTCATATATGTTTGCTTACAATCTATAAGCATTGTCAAATCAGATTTTTTGACAGATTTTTCTGCAACCCAGCATACTACATCATTTCAGTTACATTTTTGTTTATAGACAAAAATATCCTTTCTTAACCATTAGCATTAAAGAACTGAATACATATTTGTAAGTTTTGTTCACTCTCCAAATTAAAAAAAAAATGTCTGTCGTCGCTAAAGAAACAGCTGGAGATGTGAATAATTAGTAAAATACGTTTACAAACAAACCTATGTGTTCTTAATTTAAATGTCATTTCTAATTAAAGTCGGTTTTCGAAATGGTAATGCCTTTCTGTTAAATCCATTTAAATTAAATTTCGAACTATACTCTGTTTTTAAATTACCTTATTTAAGATCCCCACAGACCGTGACCGTGGCACGAAATTAATCGTTGGCGCTGCGAATATTTCGCGATGATAAATTCGTAGCGGTAGGTGCCTTCGTGACGACCCATGCATTTTGGAGTGCCCTTTTTTACAAGCTTCATAGAGATTTACATGGTATAAACTTGATATCGCGTTAATGTGGTTTCTACTGTGAATTTAAAAAAAAAACTTTTTTTTCGCTTACAACATTTTTACAAGTTCTGGTAGTTTTTAAAATGCAAGGATATAGAGAAACCTTTCAAATTTTAAAGAATGGTACGTTAAATGTTAAAAAATAGAAAAATATCTTTATTTAAAATACTTACAAAATCCTGAAGTTTGTAATATATATTGTTAGAAGAATATGCATACATTTTCAATTTTCTATACAGAGAGACTTTCAGTGTTATTTTCAGCGGGTTTATTAAAGTCTAGAAAATATAAAATAGCATGAAACTTACAAACTGGATCAAAAACTTTGAAACTGGAATATAACGGCTGTGCTCAAATAAAACAGTATAACTTAAAAAAAGTGGAAAGTTTCGCGACATCATAAACCGTTTATTATTATTACTATTTTTTGTTTTAATCAGACATGTAGAAATGTAATATTGAGTTAAACAAAGGAAATGGCATAAAAATTAAGTTACCGCACATAATATCTTTGTTTCCATCTGCCGCTATTTTCGACGTAATTTTTTAACTAGAGTTGACAAAATAACACGCGAGGTTATTTCTCCAACAGACAAGATTAAGATTTCTTTGATTTCTGCAAAAATTGTCAATGAAAGATTCTAAAGCTCAAACATTAATAAATAGTATATTTATTGACAAAATATCTTATTTCACTATTTAGAGGCACGTCGAAACTATAATATCCTAGAAATGAAAATAAAAAATTTGAAAAGTAGTTTGACCCTGCAGGCCATCCCTGTAACTTCCCGCTATTTTTGTGTTCAAAACGCTCAAAAATATATCAAATATAGCAAGAAGTTTATTTTTTAGCTCTTCGAGCTCAAAAAAAAACACTTTGTTACGAAATTTTCGTTCACGATATCTCATGAACAAATGAACCGATTTTGATGCGATTTGCGGCAGTCGACGCAATTTTTTAACCTTAAAAAGTAATTTAATACAGAAAAATCGATCTCATAGGAATTTTACGAGCAATTTAAAAAAAACACTTTTTAAAAATTTTTCGTTCACGATATCTTGTGAACAAATGAGCCGATTTTGATGCGGTTTGCTGCAATCGACGCAGTTTTTTAACCTAAGAAAGTAAATCATTACAAAAAACTCGATTTGATAAGAATTTTACGAGTAATTTTAGAAAATTACTTTTTTCCTAATTTTTCGTTCACGTTATCTCATGAACAAATTAACCAATTTTAATATGGTTTGCGGCGATCGACGCAGTTTTTTTAGCTTAAGAAAGTAATTTATTACAAAAAAATCAATCTGATAACAATTTTAAGAGTCATTTTAAAAAAACACTTTCTTACGATTTTTTCGTTCACGGTTTCTCGTGAACAAATGAACCGATTTTGATGCGATTTGCGGAAATCGACGCAGTTTGTTAAGGAGAAGAGCTGATTAGTTTTTGGAATTAATCGGTTTAGTAGTTTAGAAAATTTTTTACAAAAACAAATTTTTAAAAATTTTTGACACTTGTTTTTTTAAGATTTCTTAAAATTTTTTGGGCCGAATCGTTTCAAATTTTCAGGAAGTCTAAGTTCACCAAGATCACGTCAGATGCCGCAAACCGCGTTTCAGTCGGACACTCCGTTCAAAAGATATAAAAGGTTTACATACATACATACACACACACACACACACACACACACACACACACACACACACACACACACACATACATACAGCCCTACGGACATCATCGCCAAAATAGTTTCAATAGCTTCCTAGGACCTCAAAACGTCGAGATCTGGCGAAAACTCGATTTTCGAAAATCGGGGTGAAACCAATAACTTCCCGATTTTTACAAAAAAAAAAAAAAAAATTTTTTTTTTTTTAAAGCGGGAAGTTAAAAAAATCGTGCAAATATGCTTTTGAAAATCGATCCTTATTGATATACAGGCGTTAATAATTTTCATATATCGTAACGTATACGCTAGATAGAAACAAAAATACGATGCTATAACACGTTCATATTTCTGCAATTTTTAAAATCTTTTTTCAGTTTAGTTTGTTTTTAAAATTTCAAACAAAAAAACGTTGTTTTGATACTTTTCCTTTTCAACGTTAGGTACACTAAATCTTAAATTATTGACAAGCTATTTAAATATTTCTGGATCTAATTTTATCGACATTGAACATTCAAACTTTTAAAAAATTCAATGAGACCGTTAACAAAACTTTCATGATAAGTTCTAATTTTCTCTGAATAACATTTTTCTGGTGTTCTAGTGTAAAGATTCAGAAAAATTTTTAATGCAAGCTCATACTGTATACGTACCTATGATGTTTGCGTGAGAAGTTTAACCTTTGTATTGATCGCTTATAAAATTCCACAAGAATAATAAACACAAGTTTTTGGTTCTCCAATTTTGCACGTCAATTTTAATTACTTGAACATTGAAAATAAAATGTCGGCAAAAGAAAAATATAAAATCGATAATTTTTATTTTTTATATTTTTAAATAATCCTTTTTAAAAGAAATCAAGAACTATACGTATGTAATATATTCTCTATAAGTGTGTACTTTTTTGAAAAAGGAAAATCTTTGTTGTTTACTGTGTGTGCAGGGAAAAATAAGTAAATTTTTTAGGTTATGTGCAACCGTGTTCGTATTTCGTAAATTATTAGCTACTTGTGACGTTCGCACATTTTATCTATTATTATACTAGCATTAGAGTTTTAACTTTGCTATAGTTAAAATTTAGCACTCTTTTACATCAATTTTTATAATAAACTATTTGCGTTCTTTCAAATAAAAAAAAAACATTGAAGAATAATATCTACATTGTTTCGTAAGTACCTACCGATATTTTTAGCTGATTGGCTGTTGATAATAAGTTATTATTTGCAGGCTAACTTGCGTTTTTTATATAAATATTGTTACAAACGCTTGCTTCAGTTTTAAGACTCCCACAGACTAACGCGGAATGGAAGCGATGCGGGATCAATTTATATGACGGGATATACAAGCGGAATATCTCTCGGGTATGAATAGCAGAGCTGGGCAAAGCACTGAATTTAAGTGCTCGAAGCATCGAGCACTTTCATAATTGCTCGATTTTTTCAAACATCAAGCACTAAAGTGCTTAAATAAATTAAGCAACGATCATCAAGCACTTTAAAGTAACCTCTTAACTCTTAACTTTCAACATGAAGTTATTGTAATGATTTTGGACATGAATAATATTGATGATCCAAATGTATAGATTTTCACAGCCAGTGTTGTTCCAAATCTTCTTGATTTCCGTGATGTATTGGTATTTCTACCTGACGTTTCGTGTACAACTGCGGTAGACATTATCAAAGGCAATGTGGCAGCGGGCGAAGTGTTCTTCTAGGTAAGTGTCGACGACTGCTGTTCACCCTTCTTTTATGCTCTAGTGATTTCTGCTTGGTCTTCTTTGATTGGTCGTTCCATTCAGTGGTTTGGTATTTATTTATTTTATTTATTTATTTATTTAATTCCAAAAATATGTGATACGTACATTTATATTACAATTTTAGAGTTGGAATAATCCTGCCCAACTTGGCTGAAGCCAGTGCTAGGGTCATATATTTAATACCCTCTATATTGCTAGCAAAGATCGTGAGAAAGACACTACGATGCAAACATATATACGTCTGTCTCACTTTTTATACTCATGTCCGTGAGTAGATGCGCGTCAGTTGCAGTGTCAGTTTGCACATGGAACTAAGCTGTGAAAGGGGGGTGGCTCTATTCCATTCGGTACAGGTCAGTTCGACGCCAACGTTTCGACGCCAACGGTTCGACGCCAACGGTTCGACGCCAACGTTTCGACGCGTGGTCAGTTCGACGCGAGGTCGTTTCGATGCGGGGTCAGTTCGACGCCATACTTTTTTTCGTATTTTTTTTATTTTTAGAATAACTTTGCATCATCATTCAAATAAATGCGATATGCCTGATATAATATAAGTAATATATATTTTATATGTTATAGATATGAAGCATGAGTCAAATAAATAAGTAATATGACTGATATAATAGATATTATATATAATAAATGTTAATGTGAAACCCAAAAAGCTATAACAAAGAATTCAACAGGAATTACTTCGTTGATAAGAAAAACCTGTCGTTGTACTTTACTATTAAAATTTCCCGTTGAACTTTACGTGGAACGATTCACAACAATTTGTTGTCATGTCCATACTGGCAGTAAAGTCTGCCCAAATGTGCGGTGGAAAAGTTGCATTTTCGTCAATATAAGTATAGATATAAAATATATGTTATATTATATCAGGCATATCGCATTTATTT
Organism: Xanthostigma xanthostigma; assembly: GCA_963575645.1. Classification (NCBI taxonomy): domain Eukaryota; kingdom Metazoa; phylum Arthropoda; class Insecta; order Raphidioptera; family Raphidiidae; genus Xanthostigma; species Xanthostigma xanthostigma. The sequence continues at coordinate 36,991,363 of OY754466.1, read as the reverse complement.
GAATGATGATGCAAAGTTATTCTAAAAATAAAAAAAAGCACGAAAAAAGAGTATGGCGTCGAACTGACCCCGCGTCGAAACGTACGGCGTCGAACTGACCACGCGTCGAAACGTTGGCGTCGAACCGTTGGCGTCGAAACGACCTGCTTCGATTCCATTTACTAATTTCCCCACTGCAGACGCGACACGTGCGCACAACGGGTTAAGTAAAAAGAAAGAGATAGAAACAGGCTATTTGCTGTCTCACTTTATGGGCCACGCTTCCATTTACGGCCATTAGCAATATAGAAGTTATTAAATATATGGTATGGCTCGGTGCCGGTGTCCAGGTCTTATTAGATTCAGACCTTCATTTTTTCGATTGACATTCTGCGTGTGTTTATGTATTTCTATGGCCTCCCTGTATATGCGCAGATAGTAACTCGATGTTTTGTCTATAACTTTGATTTCTTCGAAGCGGATCTTGTGTTTGTCCTGTGTCAATGTGTGCTCGGCTATTGCAGATTTTTCAATGTGTCTCACTCTACAATTTTTCTTGTGCTCTGTTATGCGTGTCTTTACGTTCAGTTTTGTTGATGAGAACCTGAATACAAGCGTTGAGCCATACCAAACCACTGAGTGAAACGGCCAATCACAGTAGAGCAAATTACGACCGAGTAGAGAACACTAACACGCTGAGCATAAATGAAGGGAGAACAGCAGTCGTAGACTCATTTACCTGTGAGCCGCCTAGAAGGACACTTCGCCCGTTGTCATATCGTTTTGATAAATTTGACCGCAGTTATTGACGAACTTTTAGCTAGAAATAAAAATGATTCACAGTCTACACTCTACAAATCCGGAAACCAAGAAGATTTGGAATATTAAAGATAATTGATAGAAAGTTTTGGGCTTAAATAAACAGCAAAGTGATCTCTAGCATCCAACGAAATAAGAATTATAAATGTTAAACGAAATATGCCTTATAATAAAAGTGCTTATCAAGTATTGAAAGTGCTTAATAAGCTTGTTAAATGCTTATTAAGCACTTTATAATGTTTATGTGTATTAGTAGCAATCCATTATGCAAGTACTCTAAGCATCAAGCATCTGTTGTACGAAGTGCTTAAAGCATTATTATAAGCACTCAGCCCTGCCCAGCTCTGATAAATGCTAACATTATTTCTTTGTAAAATTTGATCCCGCTATTTCTGGTTAATCTGTGGGATCCTTTAATCGTCTGATAATGAAAATCATAAATTTATTGATCATTTGATTACCATTTATCGGATGGTGATTAACTGGAAAAAGATTGATATCGATAAACAAAATTATTAGTATACAATATAATACTATAGCAGTATCGGCATTGCTTGTCCAAAAAAATGCAAGCATACCTACATTTTTATTGAGATAGCTAAGAAAATAGAAACAAAATTTTAGGGTAGTATTTTTAGATAGGTTCTGTTTAAGTTTTTCAGTCAACACAAATTTTTATTCTATTGTTTCTCTATAAACATCGATCAAAATACTAAAACATTATGGTACTATTACAATTTCTGTTGATAAAGTTATCGATGATCTATATTTAATTTTTCGTAGCTTGGTTTTAAGAAATCCGTGATTTATATAATAAGTAGACATACTGTTTCGCTGTTTTCTTAATTTAATTATCAGTGCGTGTTCATGAACGACTAATGATCACAAGTATACGTGTTATACATACAAGTTCCAAGTCTTACAGTACAAGCGTATGTCTTCATTCGTGATTACTCACAATAAGTAACAAATTTAACTACATAATTTTGCTTTGTATCACAGACATCACAGAAATATTAGATCCATTCTGTTATTTATTACGTGGATCGGACGAGCCAACTGTAATAAGAATGCAAAATCTTTTTTTGCATAACTTCTTATAAAATAGCCTCTTTACACACATGTAAAATGTCTCATTACACACTAGTACGGTAAAGTAAAACGAAACTGGTCGCGCTATACAAATTTCATAGTAAATGTATCTCTGTCAGTTGTTATTTTTTAAATACTAATTATAGTAGAAGTAGCAAGTGAACTGTCAAAAATTTTGAAAATTAAGTGAAAATCAGCTATTTTATAGAATTTATCATAATATATTATGTAGGTACCTCGTCTATAACAGCACTCGTGTGACGATGTCCTCTCACTTACGGTCGTGTCATTTGCGGTCGGAACAATTTTCATCCCACTTGCGGTCAACCATTATGATAAAATGCAAATAATGCCATTAAGAAAATAACTTTATAAATCGGCAATTCCAAATTTCCTACAAAAAAATAAGTCATCTAAACAATTCCGAAAGCAATCTAACAGATTTTTCCAAACATAAAAATAATATGGCGCAACTAATTTTAATTCTTATTACTAAAGCCCATATTTGTCATTTTTTATTAATAATAAGAATAATATAATAATAATTTCTTTATTTCCGTAATGTACTACATGTGTAGTGTGGAAAACGTCAATTACAAAAATATTAAAATACAGTGGGAAAAAATTCGTTAATATTATAAAAATTATGACGTATCAACATAGCCTTGAGATCCCTTTTAAATTTCGGTAAGTTTAAGTTTTTAATATTTAGAGGCAAATTATTATAAATTTTAATGATGATATTTATAGAACCTTTGTTGACTGCGAGAAAAGATGTTACGAAGTATTTAATTCAACATTGTTGATGCGATGGTATTTTTGTTGCGCAGTGAATTTCAAAGGGGATATGGAGAGTTCCTTAAAAAACGATTACGGGGTGCTTTTGACTGCAAGTGGGGTTACTCCTAATACGATTTTTTTTAATAACATCGATCGACCGCAAGTGAGACAATTGTTCTGACCGCAAGTGACATTATTTCCGTGTGACAGTTAAGAACCCGCTGGATCTCGTTTTAGACATATTGTCACTTATTCATCGTAATTATAACATTTACGATACTAGGTGTAGAATCTACTATTATATAAATCACGAACTTCTTATATACCTACGCACTTGTTTGTTATATGTTTTGATGCGTCAATTATATTTTGCTGCTTACTGACGGTTTGTACGTAACGCTATTGAATATTAATAAGCAAATTTGTAAAAAATATTTCAATGTAAAGGATCCCGCACAAAACTTATGGGATTTGGTTCTCGGTTAAATTGATCGAAAATGGGTTTATTTTATAGTTTAAAGGTCACTAAGAAAACGTGTCCATTGGCCTAAAAACAAATAGATTTTAAGCTTTTAAGAAATTTGAGATATAGGGATATCCACTGAGCTCACAATTTTAAGCTCTAGAAATATGTTTTCGAGCTCGCTGAATCCGAATATGACATTATTTTATATAGGGGATGACACCTTTCAACATTACCTAGTTGTCGACTATTTTTCTATTTCTAAAAAAAGTTGAACATGGAACATGTTTGTGAATTCAATAGAGGTCCCTATATCTCAAGTCTCGCTAAACATAACTGTAGCTAAAAATCTATTGATTTTTAGGCTAGGCGCCCCCATGAATAGTTTTTCTTAGTGACCTTTAAACTATAAAATAAAACCATTTTCGATCAATTTAACCGAGAACCAAATTTTGTTTGTGCACGGTCCTTTAATTTGTTTTTGATTATATAAATAAAAACACAAACTCTGAAAAAGTATTTGAAATAATATACAAATACATGTTGTTTAAATAATCTTCTTAGATTCCGGTCGCGATCCATTGGTATTTCTACAACTGCGGTAGATATTATCAAAGGCGACGCGGCAGTGAGCGAAGTGTTTGTTTAGCAGTTAAAGTTAAACTTTGTAGTTTGTAGTTTTTATTTTTGTTGTTACGATGAGCCTTAAGCGTCCTTTATGTATTGTACAAACAACTTTTTAAACGGTTTAATCTACTGTTAACTTTATCAACATGGTTGATGATAGGATTGATTATAAAGTAAAAAAAAAAGAATTAAAATGAAACGCTATGCTTATTATAGGTACATAGCTTATATTATAATACGCTACACACAAAGTACACACACAATTATTGTAAGTATTAACATAACAATATAAGTCTTAAATATAGACACGGAATTCGTCAATCTCATAACAAACATGTATGTAGAAGATTTTATCAATTCTACTATCATTTTGATGCGCGCAATTGACTACGTTTTTTTCTGTTTCACTTTTACTGTAATACAAGCGAAATTACGCCGGTACCTTTATTATTTATACAATTTTTAAGAAAGCTTTTTCAGATCTATTAAAATTTGTTTTTACAGATCTAGAAAACGTATAATTCTATACTGAATTGTCTTCATATCGGAGTTGAATTGTAATTCGGAACCCAAAGGAATGGTGAGACCTCTGGTGAGAAATGAGCCGAACTGTCCTAAGGGGGGTTTTTTATGGAGGCATAAGGTAAACATTGATTTAGAAAAGCCTCCATCATGCTTTTCTAAATCAATATTTACCTTATGCCTCCATATAAAACCCCCCTTAGGACAGTTCGGCGCATTTCTCACTAGAGCTCTCACCATTCCTTTGGGTTCCGAATGATTTTTCTTTGTACATGTTTGTTACTAAGAAGTTTCTATCGATGTAAATTTTGCGTTAAATAACTGGTTGTGTTTCACATCTACGTCGTTGTTATCACAAACGTTAAGAATGTGTGAAAACTGACACCATTTCTTACATAACCTGTCGTTCAAGGCAACTTTTGGCATCGATGGTAAACCAGGCCACTTTAGTTGAACAGATAAGTTGAATAGATAAGATAACTGGGCAGCGCGAGCGCCATCCGTAAATTGTATTAAAAGTGCGGCCATCACTGATGAAAGAAAGAAAGAGTGTATGACGACCAGCTTCTATATAGCGACACACTAAGGTGATTAAAAAAATGTTTATTTTTTTTTGCTCTTACCCTCTCAAATGTTTCTATTTAATGTACAAAAAATCTTCACCAAAGATGGACTCTGTAGCTTAATTCTAAGAGGTCGATTTTTTAATTTTAGTTTCCCATTTAATTAACACCGATTTTTTATAAATTGGAGTTACATGTAAGTAACTCATTCATGAAGCACACTGCTTAAGTTTTCTAAAACTATAATAACGTATTGTTATCATAATTAGAAGACCAGTTACAGCCATCTGAAAACTACTAAATTTCTGACTACGGAAGAACGTTTTTTTATTGAGTTTATAGAAGCTTAAAGAGTCAGAATATATAATAGTTATTTGTAAAAAATTGAGTTAATTACTGTTTTCAATGTTAATTAAATGGGAAATTAAAATTAAAAAAAGCGACCTCTTAGAGTTGAGGATTTTTTTTACATTAAATAGAAACATTTGAGGGGTAAGAGAAAAAAAAATATTTTTTTTTTAATCACCCCAAGCGACACTATTAAGAAAAGTAATGCAAAATGACGCTCACTCGCCCTATCTCTCTCATTCTTGTTGACCGTTGCAACGTGTGCTGTCTAGTTCTCTATGTCTATGGCATTAGTCGTCTATCTGTGTAGCTCTATGGTTTAAACTCGTAAGGTATATATTATACAAACTGCAATAGCAGTATTGTTATTATTGTTGGTGTATTGTGATGACAATAATCAATAGATAAATAGGTTGAACTGTTTGATCTGTTTGATTCTGTGATGTGGACTTTAATCTGACATGTTCCAGCGACTGCCCGCTGTACTCAACAGGATAGGTATAATTCTGGCCAGCCCGTTGGTAAGGCTCGTTCTAGTTCATATATATACTATAATATAATTATTAATTATATAATAATCTCTCTCTCTCAAGTTGGTATGCATGTAGCGCAAGCCCTGGTCCTGCAGGCATGCGCCCCGCCCCCCACATTATTCACACCGCTAACCTTTTGCCCCACGCCACTGACTTTTGTTGGCCTATGTCTTTTTTTATTATATTATTATTAATGTAAATTATATGTAATTGTATATTATATCCGATTTATTATCATTTTCATTTATTTTGAATCATCAGTGTATATCATTTATTTGTGCTCATTTTCTTAGAATTTTGAAAGTTACTGTTTTTATTCGTATTTTCTTAATGGATAATATTTTGTTGTGTTACGATCGTTTTAAAGATTTAAACGTATTGATTCAGTCCCTTTTAATGTATGTTGCAAAATAATTTAAAAATATTTATAATTTTTTCAGAATTACCTATTTTATTTTTTGTAGAATATTTTAAGTCGGATAAAGAATATACATTTCCACCAACTTAAAACGCTGTGGGTGTCTAAAATGTTTTACACATATTTCTGGAATATTACTTTTTATTTTATGAACTCATAAGTTACTACTTCCATCATAAAAAAAAAAATATTTTGAAAAGTATGTTATTATTTATTTTTTTTTAATAATCAATTATTATAGTCTAGGAGCCAGCGACAGGTTTTTCTTACCAATTTCCTTATGGTTCAATGACTCGTAAAATGCTCTAGATAGTTGTACTATGTAGCATCGTGGCCGTCAGCTGCGGCACTATCGGGGGAATAGACAACTGTAGCCTCCCACGCACGGTAAAAAAAATAATATTTTTAATCATTACCTATCGATTGAAAATTTGTCAAACGATAGTTATTAATGATCTTTTATAAAAAAAAAACGTCAGCTGGCTGTACGATGGTGGATGTTACGTCAGCTGACCATACGAACTTGACGAAATTAAATATGAATTCAGTCATTCCCTTTCACATGAAATTTTGTCAAAAGATAGTTTATACAGAAAAACTGACGATTTTATTTATTTTTTTCTGTATCAGCTGACAATCTGTCCCCCAATATTCAACCAGCTGACGATTTTATTTATTTTAAATATTATAAAAACTATCTTTTGACAAAGTTTCATGTGAAAAGGAATGACTGAATTCATATTTCATTTCGTCAAGTTCGTATGAACAGCTGACGTAACATCCACCATCGTACAGCCAGCTGACGTTTTTTTTTTTTATAAAAGATCATTAATCACTATCGTTTGACAAATTTTCAATCGATAGGTAATGATAAAAAATATTATCTTTTTAACCGTGCGTGGGAGGCTTCAGTTGTCTATTCCACCGATACTGGCGCAGCTGACGGCCACGATGCTATATGGTACTACTGTCTAGACTCTAGAGTATTTTACGAGTCATTCAGCTGTAAGGAAATGGACGACCTAAATATGTCGCTGCCTCCTAAGCTATTATAAGTGCACAAGGAGATAGTAGGTGCGGTTTTGGAATTTTACTAATTATTAGCTTCTGTTAGCAATATGACAACTTTTCCAGCAACCTCATCATCAAATTCTCTATTGTACAAAAGCTAGTGTCTTTAATCTCATTGGATTTATATTTGTAATCCTATCGTGACCTCGTATCCACAATTTATACAAGTTATATAGACCAGACGTCTAAGGAAGGTTCGTCTAACTCTACAACATTCTGGCGTCTGTCTAAGCTCTAGAGGTCAGAGTTCGATATTATTGATTTTGTCAGGAAAAATTTCATCTTTTGTTTTGAGGAAGTTTGAAAAATAAAATTTAAAAGGGACTTTTTTAATTTTCACTCCGAGTGAAAAGGAATAAATGTGTGTTTCACAGATTTAATAATTTTGTACATACTTTAGATCTTTGAGACACAAAATTTGGAGAATATTTATCTTTATTAGTGAAACATAAATTTAAACGAAATTCTAGTAACTAAGTTTCGCCCTGTCGACTAACGTAACTCTTGTAACTAAATATCGCCCTATAACTAAATTTGGTCCTGTCATCTAGTTGTCGCCTTTAACAAAAGCCAAGTTATATTCCAACACATACACAGAGCATGCGATACGCGCTGTCATCTAACAAAATACTAGTATGTAACTAAATTTCGGCCTGTTATCTAGATGTCGCCTTCAGCTAGAGTCACGTTTAATCCAAAGCACACAAACTTCTTCTCATAAAAGTGTCGCGTTAATTGAACGGTTTTACTCCCGACCAAACACGCCATTAAAAAGTGTAATATTCATTCATTTTTGTAGCCTCAAAATTTTTGCCAGCTGACTAAAACATACGACATAATGAGACTGTGGAATGATTTAAACTTCCTGCCACTAGTGTCACTTCCGTGATATTTCACCGAGTCCTATAGCAAAATTAGAGTGGAGGGGGGATAACCAATCAGATATTTATATTATCATGTATTGTTATCAATAACAATATGAAATATTTTTTTTTACTATTTACTAAGTAAAATACGTAACTTATGAATGAGTAAAGTTAAGTCAGCTGTGTCAGTTAAAAATGTAAAAAATTTTGACACCGAAAAATTAATACGACAGCGTTTTATCTCCTATATTTTAAAAGTTTCATATTACAACAGTGTAACGAACAATAGTGACAGTTCAAGCTCTGATTGTATACAAATTTACTGGACAACATTACTACAATTTTGTTAATTTAACAGAGAACATGATGAAACATTATTTTTTTGCATACCTGGTAGACTTCATTTGAACGTTTAAATTATTATTTGAAGAGAGATCTTCCAGGTATACAAAAAAAAAATCAACGCAGATAATAATAGATACTTGTAAACGATTTGTGCTTCTTCATAGCCTGTGTCAATTTCAACAAGTAGTATTGAGCAGTATTCGAGATATTGACAACAAAAAAATATATTAAAAAAGAGGAGCCGTCGTGGGACGCCTAGTAGATGTGTAACATAAATTTAAATTTGCCAAATGCAACTTTAAGCTACAAGCAGCGCGCCACTTGAATGACTACTCTAGTAACTAATAAATGCAAATTATATGTCGCCACCAACAAACGTCAACAAACTTTAAATTACAAGCAGCGCCATTTCAATTATTATTATTATAGTAACTAATCAACTAATCAACAATATCCAACGTAAACACACAACAAGCGCTAATGGACATTTTCGCGCGGTTATCTAACGAAATTAAACGTAAGACGTGCATCACTGCATTTGCACGTTTTTACTCCCATCCAATCGCGCCAGTAGATGTTTCGCATCAAAATTTTAAAAGTTTAGTCCAGTAGACTTTTGTATATGGTCAGAGCTTAGACTATTGGGATACTGTTTACATTAATGCCAAAGCTGTTCTTCACAGCATTCATTTCTTTCTTTTGCTTTTTATTTTAATAATTTACACCATTTAATATTGTAACGAATTGACCATATTGATCTGCAATATTAATCTATAATGAACTAAATATGCTTGCGTTTTCTGTACTAAAATCTAGAAGGAGACTAACAACTGCTGCCAGAATAGTTCTTAACGACACCTTTTTATTATTTGTTCGTTATTGATATTATTTATTATTGATTTTTGTGCTTTGTAAATAGTTTTCTGGTAATAATTTAACAGAGAATGTTTGTTTTAATTCAAGTTGACTTGTTGTTCGTTGTTGAAGATTAAAATTATGACGTTCGAGTGAAAACTAATATTATTTTCAAAACAATACATTTGAAAATAAATTGAGACACAATTAAACATTGATATTTAAAAAAAATATAACGAATAATTTTCGGAAAAAGTGAGAAAAAACAACACTTTGTTTTTATGAAATTTCACCAGATAACTATTTTCCAAACTAAGAGTTTCAATTAGTTCATTTTTTCAGCGCTTCAGCTTTTTCATAGTAACTTATGAAAGCATTGACGCATTATGACTTAGTATCTAACGATGCTTTTTCCAACCTAATTAATTGTATTGCTTTGATGTAAATACGTTACTTTATTTTTTATTAATATGGTTATTTACAAGTAATAAATATTTTATAACACGCACTTATTTTTTATAAGCAGTTTAAGAACATTTACCAATTACTATTGGATTATTCATGTCTTGCTTGAAAACTAGAGGGAAAATGCTTTAAAACATCTTTTATCAAAAGACAGGTATGGTAACAGCAAAATGGCGCTGGCACAAGAACGTATATATAGCCAGAAGTAAATATATCTAACACGAAAGTGGTTTTTCTTAAGGCCGCTGCACACGAGGCTGGAAACACTGCTTGAACTTCTGCTGGCCGGCAGGCTGGGTACGAGGCTGGAAATGACATCACTACGGGCACGGCTGCTAGCTCACAAGATAGATTTTAAAATTAGAACATCGGGCTATTTTTTTGCTAACTCCTCTGCTTGCTCTGAGCAAGAACCAATCAGGAAACAGTATCTTGTCATGTGGGAGACATGAACAAACGCCCACAAACCAAGAAGGCGTCATTCTGCTCAGAGTCAGACAACAGTCACGTTTTGCTCTGTGTTTATATTTGAACTGTCACTGCGTGCGGGCGGTGCGCACCAGATCTATCCACAAAACAAGCTTGAAAAAGACGTCTCGTGTGAAGCGAGCACATAAAAGCAATTAAGAAAACCAGCGCTAGGAAACTAATAGTCAAATCTATAGCAAAGAATGCAGCGGCAAATCCAGCCTCGTGTGCGGCAGCTTTTACTTGATTTTGCTGCTAGGTTTCAAACGTGCAGTGGCGCAGAGTTTGCATATGTGCCGGCTGCACACGATGCGTGTTTTGAAATTGGATTTATAGAAGGGTTTTGGTGCGCGCGTAGTGACAGTTCGAACGATGACAAAAGTTTACGTTTATTGTCTCTATAAACAGAACACACACTATGACGCCATGTTTGTTTATGACGCTTGCCCATGTTGCCAACGTGACGAAAAATAACTCCGGTTTTAATTTTAAAATCCAGCTAATAACCACGCACGCGAGCCCGCAGTGACGTCATTTTCATCGTCGCAGCCAGCATAGTAGCCTGCACAAGTCCTAGCAGCGACTAATGACGACAAAACCAGCTTCGTGTGGGTGACGCGTCGGGTTTAATAAAACTAAATATTTAGTTACCTCAAAAAAAGAGTTTTTTAAAACAAAGCCATGAATATATTATTTACTTAGGCACTCCTACTAAAAAGGAATAAGATTAATTTTTTTACTTGGAACAAAGGTTACGGATTCGTCGATAGACACATTAATGGCATGTTTCGGGTTTTTTATTATTCTTGTTGTACTAGTACAGTTTACCACAGTTTCATGAATGTTAACAGCACCGGTGCTGAAAATGTGAGTCACATATCTGTCTTTTGAGAAGAGGGACATAGGATTAACATTTATCAGAAAAAATCATAAATTTATTATGAGCAAAATCAAATAAATGTGCTCACCGATGAACAATTCAGCTCCTGAACTTTTACTTCAAAACTGAAACTGATAGAACTGATAAGAACAGTTGCAAAGAAAATGTATGAAGATCTACACAATTATAGAAATAGTTGAAAATCTTTGCAAAAATGTTGTGGTTATTTTTTTTAACTAAACCCTACAGTTTTCAAACAAAACTTGCTTGAATGAAAATGAATTTACCAGTGTTGTATTTGGTATTGCTGAAAACAAATGCTAGTGTATATATTTAAAAAATAACAGTAGCTAAATATAAGCTATTTATGACAAAAAATGAGTGCAGCTTATTTTTATAATTCTGTGATTTCATTTGCTGACTGTAGATAGCGCTATAACCAAAAAATAGCACTTCTTCGCGTACTAAATAAACATAAATCAGTTTGTAATTAATATTTCTTATTTAATTACTAATTTTACTTATTCATTTTACTTTTTTTGTGCAAGATGCTTATTATCAAAGCTTTTTAAAGAAACTGTAGAAATTATAGATGTTAGATTTTAGGAAGAAAACAACATGTTGAGTATAACATTGAATCTTTTAGGCGATTTGTAACCGACTGTTAATGAAACGCTCAGTTTTTTATCGACATTTTATAATTCGAAGCATTTGAAAACTTAATTTATCAACTAGAAAAAATTAAATCACTTAGCTCTCAATAATTAATATAAAAAAATATAGTAAATTCCAGTTTGAGAATCTATTCGACTATAACATAATTTCTATATTTTTTCTTACAGTGGGTATGCTAGTTGTTGATTATTTCCATCAAAATTATGAGAAGGCCCGCGCACAGTCGGTTTTCTATCGCAAAATAGACTGCGCTTGCGCTCCCATCAAAAGAAATCTTCAAAAACAAGAAACAAACTAACACACCCACTGTCTCTTTCCGAGATTTAAAATCTAATTTAATGATAAAGTACTGAACGTGTGGTACACATCTTTAGTTTCAAATTGCTTTAAAATTAACTTAACTTTAGAGAAGTATAATTTGAGTTTTCATTTTAAATAAGTAGTAATTTTTTTAATATGAAAACATTCTTTTTTGGTTGTAACAATAGATATTATTTTTTAAATAATAAAATTGAACTACTTTTGTTGTTTTTCGACCTATAGGAGACGGTAGAGAACGAGTTTTACTCTTCATTCTGCGAAAGTCCACGGCAAAATTATGCTCTTGTAAGTCATTTCGGTTGTGTGATGTGGACCATAAGTCGCCACTTCTCATTGAAATCACCTGATTCTACTCTCTTAATACCTTTATACTCTGCCTAATTATTTTATGTACAGGATGTAAGAAAAAACCGAAAGTAAAATATAATCATAAAGGTTTGATTCGTAGAATTTGAAACAAGAAGAATAATTTAGCGCGCATAATTTTTATGCTCCGAATCTTCTGCGTTTCCGGGCTTGTAGGCCGTGCGCGACTGATATTTCCACCTGACGTTTCGTCTACAACTGCGGTAGACATTATCAAAGGCGGTGTAGCAGCGGGCGAAGTAAGTATCCTCCTGGGCGTTTGACAGGTAGTGCCTGCTGTCTAAGCGTGACTGCGTTTTCTACTCGGTCGTAGTCCGTACTTCCCAGTGCGGCCGAGCAGAAAACACACGCACGCTTAGACACCAGTTATCGATATGTCGCCGGGATATTGTCAAATCCGTGATTTTGTAATTTCACTAGTGAAATTACAATATCACGGTTGACAAAGATTCGTGATATTATAATTTCACTAAGTTTCACGGGTTTGACAATATCCCGACGACAGATACACGCTGAAGACATTTCGCCGGCTTCCACACCGCCTTTGTAGTTGTAGACGTCAGGTAGCAACACCAATGGATCACGGCCTACAAGCTCGGAAACCCGAACAACACCAGCCATGAAAACCTACACACTTGGATAAATTTGTATGCTGTTGCTTCTTATACAACTGCGAACAATTTTAATAGTAATTACAATATTTCTGTGATATATTTTCCATCGGTGTTGATTAGCTAAGAATTTATTGCCAAAGAAACAAAGTATAATTGTCTGGGATTATAAATAAAAAATCGCAGGATTGTAGACAAATATTAGATTTATTAATTGTACGACGTTTCGTCTATAAATTTAGACTTTTTCAAGTACAAATTGAAAATTATTAAAACAATAATTGTGAAAATAAACATTAATTACTAACCATAGCAATTAACAAAAGTTAAGGTACATAAGACAAAAACATGGCAACAAGTAATGTATAAATTTTTTAAATAATAACAAAATTAATTAAAAATTCGAAAGCTAGTTCAATTTCATAATATAGTTGTACTGACCACTTAAATTTTGAGTGTCTGTTCTATAATTAATAGAATTGTTTTTTCTAATAAAACACATTTCACTGATATTACGTTTCTTCCAATTTGACTCTTTATCTAGTATTTGAACTTCGTTAAATAGAAATTTATGTCCAGTGATAATAAGACCGCGTTGTCATCTCATCATTTCGACACTGGACATAAATTTCTATTTAACGAAGTTCAAATACTAGATAAAGAGTCAAATTGGAAGAAACGTAATATCAGTGAAATGTGTTTTATTAGAAAAAACAATTCTATTAATTATAGAACAGACACTCAAAATTTAAGTGGTCAGTACAACTATATTATGAAATTGAACTAGCTTTCGAATTTTTAATTAATTTTGTTATTATTTAAAAAATTTATACATTACTTGTTGCCATGTTTTTGTCTTATGTACCTTAACTTTTGTTAATTGCTATGGTTAGTAATTAATGTTTATTTTCACAATAATATTATTGTTTTAATAATTTTCAATTTGTACTTGAAAAAGTCTAAATTTATAGACGAAACGTCGTACAATTAATAAATCTAATATTTGTCCACAATCCTGCGATTTTTTATTTATAATTATCTCGATGGACACGATATCTAATATAATATATTGTCTGGGATATTCATTTGCAATATTACGAAATGATTATTAGTTATTACATACAGCGTGGAACGTCTCTAAACATCTTGAATGTTCATTTCTATAGTTACATAGCTAACATAGTTTACATAGGTACAATACAAAATTATTCAATAGTCTGTTTCTTGGCTTAAGGCAGTGTTGTAGGTAATATAATCGCCCTTCTTGCGTAATGTGTACTTTAAGCGACTTGACATCACGTGCAAAAACGCTTTTTTTACAAACGAAGCTTACATAAATATTTCCAAAAACATTAGCTTATTTGAAGTCAAGATGATATATGATTATGTGTAATTTTGTTCAGTATTTATTGCGCTATAAATATAGTACAAAAAATGTGTACCTACAAGTGCCCTGTTGCGCTTGGTACTTACAAGGCCTTAGTGCTTAAAATTCTTTAAATACAAGTTAAAATGTATTAAAAAAATAGGTATATAATATTTTTTAAATATATTACAGCTGTTATAAAGACCTAAAACATTTTTCCCAGGGTGCCAGGTAGCCTTAGGGATTTCTAAGGGCTCATTTTTTTTTGTAAAATTTAATTCAGCTTGATTGAAAAAATCTTCACAAATCTGAATTTTCTTCTCTTAATATACAAACGGTAGACATTATTAAAAAAAAATTAATACAAAAGTAGAAGATGGTGACATTAACATAGATAATGCTGCGTAGGAGACTTTTGGTTTTTTTAATTATAATTGCACATTTTTATTTCAGAATACAATACAGTTTTTAGTACTGAAAAAAGTGTCTAAGTACATATTACGAGCGAAACTGTAATTTTTAAGTAGATTATTTTTTTAACAGTGTGTAGAAATCAAATAGACGAACACATATTTCAAGTAACTTTTTTATCAAAACTCAAAAATGAATGAGGAACGGGCTTTCAATGTTTATTAAATTTTATCAAATTTTGATATCGGTCCTGGCGTTATGTTATGCCATTATCATTTATTCAGAGAAATTGTTCGAAGTGGTCGCGGTTTTGTTGAACACAAAGATGCGCGCGTCGTAGCTATGCTTCTGTACATGCTTATAGTAGCGATGAGGGTCTTCCGCGAATTATTTGGGATGCATATTTTGCGATTCGTACTAAAATTTCTTCGCGTGTGGTAATCGGGCTTTTGAATTAATTAAATAAAATTTAATTAAACATTGAAATGCTGTTTCTCTCTTATTTTTGAGTGTAGATAAAAAGGTACCTAAAATAGTTGTTTGTTTACTTGAACAATCACCTTAAAAATCATTCTGCATAAAATATTTTTTTATAGTGTCTATCGCTTATTGTTTACTGTTTTTTTATGGACACCTTGTATATAAGGTATACAAACGAGTGGTATATTTATTAAATAATTTTTTTTCATAACAGTACGTAACTTTTGCAGATATAAGGTTTTAGTATTTCAGCGTATGTATTCTACTTGTTTCGTCTTATTCAGACCATGTTTTTGTGTTCACAATTGGATCTTTTTATCTTCTTGAACTGAGAGTAGCTCACGGAACAATAAAATTTTGTTCAGTCGGAGTAACTCAATTAAATGTTTGTTTTATGTTTACCTACATGTCACATCACTAGAATAAGACATTGTATACGTAAACAACACTTTGAAATTTTGTCCTTTAGAGGCAACTTAATCGGTTTTTTCTATGTACATCTTCTGTTTGTTTATAACTTGCATGACTTGTGAATGAAGTTTGTCGTTGTTTAAATGCATGTCTGTACTTATATATCCTCTTAAATCTAATAAAATACTAATTAATATTAACTATCTATGTGATTTAATTAAGATATTATTAATAATATAGTGTATTTTATGCTAAAATTATGTGAAACATTTTATTGAATAAACAAATTATAAATAGTAGGTACTATAACTTCATTTAGTACTGCTGCTAGTCAGTTCATTGACATGTCGAATTTTTATTTATAAAGAAAAACAACAGTATGGCTTTCATATTTGTGAAGTAAATTGTTTTTTTATTCAATATATTTATCGACCGGTTATATATTTTCTATACATTCTTCAATTAATGCAAATATTTACCAAAGTTAATTTTTGTTATGTATTTAGGACACATTTATTCTCGTCAAACCTCGTAAATTATTTATTCATTGTAAAATGGGCAGGAGCAGACTTAGGTGTGATGTCGTCCTAGGCCCGCTCTGATATGTCACCCTTCTTGTAATGTCAAAGAATATAACGTCGACGCAACTACCTCTGTAGCGGACCCGTTTTGACTCTTCTACAATAATTTGTACTTTTGATAGGGTTACCGTACCTCAAAAGGAAAAAAGGAACCTTTTGTTGTCCGTCCGTCTGTCTGTCTGTCAAGACTTTTAGGAATCAAAACCTATAGGGTATTTTCCGTTGACCTAGAATCATGAAATTTGGCAAGAAGCGATGTCTTATATAGCACAAGTAAAGGGAAAAATCCTAAAACCGTAAATTTGTAGTTATATCACAGAAAAAATAATGTTTTTAAACCGCAACATGCTACGCACGTACAGTTCTAATACAAAACAAGCGTCCGTTTATACAGTACAATACTAGAACTCTCGCATACAACACGGTACGACAACTAGGCTATCAGATATAGCCAAAAGGTACAATACAGTTCAGTAGTCCATCTCATGAACTCATTACAATTACACACTGACCGCAATTCATTTGTTCATATGTGGCGACAACAATTTTCCAACGGCAAAGCGGGAAAAATCTTCGAGACTCGATTCCCTTGAACTATTTACATACCTACAAGTTTGTACGGAACCCTCGGTGTGCAAGTCTGACTTGCATTTGGCCGGTTTTTGTTTGATACTTATTTTTTCAACATTTTAATGACTAATGCAGGCAGTCTTGAAATATTCCCGAGTCGTAACAGTGAGAAAGAAAGCAATTAAATTAAATATCACAATCGTCCAAAACCTCATTCAATTTTAACGACTTTCAAATTTTTATCACCTTCTAAATTGTATCGCCTCCTAAATTTTACCGCCCTAGGTCCGAACATTGCGGGCCTAAGCCTAACTTCTTCTAAAAATAGGTAAGAAAAAAACCTACTACCAACTCTTGAAACTAGAATACCTTAAAAAGTACTTAAAAATAATTAGTAGCCTGATAATAATTCATGTTCAAATAATTTTGAAAATTCATTTTTTAGCGATAAAATGTAAACGCAGTGAAATTCAAAACAGAAACATACTGTCTTGACACAATATGTCTTGAATCCAGAGAACCATTAAAGTTTCAAATATATATTAGTGTTGATGTACTATGTGAAATTGACTTTTACGGGACAGAAAACTCGTGTATGCCCTAAAGGTTTCAAATTGACGAACTTGTTTCTGTGATCGTCAAAATTCGTAGAAATGTTATTTCTTAGAATAACTTTGCGTACACAAGTTACCTACTTAATTCAAACAAATAATAGTATAAGAGCCAGTGATCGGCTACCAGTATGTATTTGACCAGACATGAATTTTTACACAGTGAGTCTCCTATACCTACCATACATGGAATGGGGACTCACTAAGTCCGGAGTGGCCGCCACGGCCCGTACTCAGGTGCGACAGGTACAAAATTTGACAAATTTTCAAAGTATTTGACCACGTCTGCCACTTGGAAATTTAATAATATATTATTATTGCTATTGAAAAATAACAATGGCAGACCATTATCGCGCGACAATCATCGTGGAAGACAATTTTTTAAGTACTAAAAAATATGAAATTTTGAAAGGTATATTTTTCATCACGGATTATTATTCTATTTGTTATTTCAAGCAAGTTTCGTAAATAAAATTTTTTTCTAAACTTTATAGTTCCGGAAATATTTAGAAAATTAAAAAAAAATCAGCTGCTCTTTTGTCTTGTAGATCTGTCAGAAATAAACTAGTTAAGCATGCTTTGATTAATTTTTACATGACGTGGAACATATTATGTAGGTGACCAAGACGACGAATAGCAAATATCATATTGAATACTAGCCATTACCCGCGTCACCTCACGCGATATCAGAAATGTTATTTTCTTTATTTTACTATATCAAATGTCAATATTTTTGAAGTTGTAATGGTCCCGTCGCCCAATTGGTTGGAATTTTTGTTAGCAAAAATTTGGTAACAAAATTAAAAAGTGTCAAGTGAGAATATAAATATTGTTTATAGGTATAGGCATAAATAATTTTTTATATTCTCTTGACATTTTTTATTTTTGTTTTGGAACAAATAAAAAATTCCAACCAATTGGGCGACGGGACCATTCCAACTTCAAAAATATTGACATTTGATATAGTAAAATAAAGAAAATAACATTTCTGATATCGCGTGAGGTGACGCGGGTAATGGCTAGTATTCAATATGATATTTGCTATTCGTCGTCTTGGTCACCTACATAATATGTTCCACGTCATGTAAAAATTAATCAAAGCATGCTTAACTAGTTTATTTCTGACAGATCTACAAGACAAAAGAGCAGCTGATTTTTTTTTAATTTTCTAAATATTTCCGGAACTATAAAGTTTAGAAAAAAATTTTATTTACGAAACTTGCTTGAAATAATAAATAGAATAATAATCCGTGATGAAAAATATACCTTTCAAAATTTCATATTTTTTAGTACTTAAAAAATTGTCTTCCACGATGATTGTCGCGCGATAATGGTCTGCCATTGTTATTTTTCAATAGCAATAATAATATATTATTAAATTTCCAAATGGCAGACGTGGTCAAATACTTTGAAAATTTGTCAAATTTTGTACCTGTCGCACCTGAGTACGGGCCGTGGCGGCCACTCCGGACTTAGTGAGTCCCCATTCCATGTATGGTAGGTATAGGAGACTCACTGTGTAAAAATTCATGTCTGGTCAAATACATACTGGTAGCCGATCACTGGCTCTTATACTATAACTATATAGGGTTATGATTCACATTCGAAAGTACATAATGTAATTCCATTTCCCATAAAAGAGGATTTAAAATGAAATATTTCTGAAAAACTATAGTTGGATGCTCTCAAAATAGATGTTTGTTTAGCTATCTTCAATACAATGCAATTAATAAAATTAGGCGAATCGGTTTAATTAAATTGAAAGGCTATACAAACGTGTAAATAGGAAATCAAAGTTCATTTAATGCTCGTTGACACATTTCAGTATCTCTTCAACTATTTTATCTATGAAACTTATATTATGTCTAAACTCTTCGTAAGAAAGTCGAGTCAAAAATTCAAAATGATTAAAATTTGTTCTTCTCAGTGTTGAAAAAATGAATTTCCAAATATATATTTTAATACATTCAATCAAATCATTGTCAGTGATATAATGACAACAGAAAATTCATAAAATCAAATATAAATCATGATAGGATTAATTTAAAAAATTCCAGCCAATTGAGCGACGGGACCATTCCAACCCAACTTGTTTATTTCTGACAGATCCATAAAACAAAAGAGCGGCTTATTTTTTTTATTTTCAAAATATTTCCGAAACTATAACGTTTAGAAAAAAAAATGTTTAACGAAACTTTCTTGAAAAAATAAATAAAATACTAATCCGTTATGAAAAGTATACCATTATCATATAAAAAACACCGTTATAGCAAATATCTCTTCTGCGCATGCGCCGATTTTCCCCAAAAACAATAGGGCTCTTCATATTTGCATACCAAACATCCTCCCAAAATTTGGTTTCGATCCACTCATCCGTTTGACCTGTATCGTGTTCACAGACAAACAGACGCACAGAGATTTTCCAAAAATATGTTTTTTGGATTCAGGGGACCGCAAAACGGAAAGATATTGTAAAATTTTTGAAAAGTGATTTTTGACCTAAACTAGTACCATTCCCCACTTGTGGGTTGGAATGGTAAAATAACTATGCTATGAAATATACATTTTTAAAGTTAATAGAAAAAAAAACTAGAACTATTCCCTATACTAATAATGTGGATACTATTTAAATGAATCACAAAAATCCGGATTTAGTGAGTTTTACATAAATTTTCAAGAAGTAAACAGCAACCATATATAAAACTAGGAGGCCAGTGTTTAAGTACAGAGTTTTTCCCACTACGCGTACCCCGCAAAAGTGCTTCCTTAATACTCACACTTTAAACACCCATTAAATGTCTTTTAGAAAATATATCAAAATTGCTAAAATGTTTTGTTATGTAAACCTGCATAATTACACACTTATAACTTAAAAAAATACAGTAAATAAATAGCGAAAACATGCATAGTACATTATTCCCAAGGCTCAACAATAACTCACAAGAATGAACAACTAGTAAAATAATTTATAAATAACCTAAACAATCACTCAAGCACCCACACATTTTGAACATACATTGTGTGTCCCAAAAAAAAAAAAAAATAATCCACCCTTAAACATCTCGGAAACTGTTATCAGTGATAAATAGAAATTTTACGACTCAGAGGGAGCAAAACATCACTTTTTTTATATTTTTTGAAAGATGATCGTTGTAAATTCGACTGTTAAAAAAAATGCAAATGTGAAGTTTAACAACTATGTCAAAGCTATATTTTCAACTTTGTGTGCCAAACAGGGACAGGCGGACAAAATGACACCAATTCTGGTGCAAATAATAGAACATTAAAAACAAAAATAATTTTACATATTGCTGTGGTTTAAAAAATAATAGTATGCCGTTAATTTGATTTGAATTCATAGATAAATACCATATAGTTCGGTTAAAATAGACAAAAAAAATAGTGGTAGGTTTACAATAATTCGTATAAAGCTGAAAATTGGTACAGGTCTTAGGTAGACTATCGCAAATATCTGCTAAAAAAATATTCAAGATCAAAGGTTAAAAGTATCGTTTTTTTGCACTTTCCTTGTAAACGGTAAATGTTATCTAAAAATAGTTCAGACAAAAGTTGTAGATCATGCAGTTATCAACAAGAATTGTTCTTATACTTTTTTCCCTACGAATCACCATTCTTTTGAAATGGTGATTTCATACATCGAAAATACTAATATGAACATTATTTTTGATAAATACGTTCAGTACGTACATGGACATTTTGGTCCCATATCTCAGGAATAGTGATTCGTAGGAAAAAAATGTAAGAACAGTTTTTCTAGACAATTTCATGATCTACAAATTTTGTCTGACCTATTTTTAGATAACATGTACCGTTTACGAGAAAAGTGCAAAAAACCGATAATTTTGATATTTTACTTTGAATAAATTTTGAATCAGATGTAGAATCGGTAGGGACTTTTGATATTTTATTTATAATAGTGTACTTAAGATCTGTACTAATTTGCAGCTCTATGGGAATTATAGTAAATTGAAATGTTTATTTTGACTGGACTACGTAGCAATTATAACCATAAAACAAGATTAGATTTTGCTGTTGTATTATTCCGTTTTGTTCAAAATATAAATCCATTCGGCACATTTTGCTAACGTATAATTTCAAAACTACAGGTAATAGGACAGTTATTAAACTCCTTTTGAGATATCCTATACATACACACATTTATACTCATCACTATGACAATAAAATATTCCCTGCCAAGAATAATGTACGCTATGAAAGTGAAATGTAGCATAGTTAGATTGCATACTCCGTTTCTAATGCAAACCAGTAAATTTCAATTCAGGTTAAAAGCTCAATGTGCCTAATATAGATTACTTCAATATATCAAAATTTTTAAACTTCAAAAAAAATATTTTCTCCAATGGATAGTATTTTTGTTAATAATCTGAGTTTCTGGAACAATTGTACACACTTACTCTACGCGGACGAGGTCGCGGGTAAAAGCTAGTAACAGTATAAATAAATTTAATGGTAATAATAATGCGTTTAACGTCCGTTTTTCGACTTTATGTCATAACAGACAACATTCGCACCGTTACTATTTTCCATCTATTATACTTCCCGTTATTTTCTATATTTTTCAACTTCAACTAATTAATAGCAATGGGCGAATGAAGGAATTTCAGGACATTATGAAAAGGTAGGCAAATTTTGAGTATAGGAGTTTGGCAGGTAATCGGCCATGGCCTTGAATAAGGAACCATCTCGATATTTATCTGGAATTATTGAGGGAAACCATGGAAAACTTCAACAAGATGGCCGGTACAGGAATTACCGTTTCTCGGCGAGAGGCAGCAGGAAAAAGTCCCAGCCACATCTGCCCCCGCCGGGATTCGAACCCAGTACCTCCCGAATAAATAAATTTAACAATAGAACAACTTCCAAATGGATATTTGCATTAATTGTTTAATGTCAACAGGGTAAATGTGAAAGGTAAGACGTCTTTTGTCCAGTGTGTTAATTATAAGGCGTGATTTGTTGGCTGTTTCCAGGGTGACAAAAAGCGGCAACAGGACCGCCAGGGTGAAATGGTAAACGCATGTACCACATGTGGCCCGTACGGCGTTACCCAGTCGCCGCTAAACAACGGTATAGCTACTGAAATTAGCGGGGTAAGTGTTTATGCATCGATGCACAATTAAAATGGTGTGTTTGTGTGAGTCTGTTTGTTTGCTTGTTTGTGTGGAATGCTGTAAAAAATAATAACGCTTATATCTGTATATAACACAAAACTATTAGAGTGGAATAAACTGGTGACACGACATTGGTATATTAATAAAAAAGACTTGACAAAATCTTGACAAGCTTTCTTTCCTTTCATTACATCTGAAACTTTCTTAGTTTTGAAGAGTCTGAAATTTATTCCTGACCCCCTTCTGACTTTCTTATAAAAATGTTTAGTCCACATATAAAATTGGCTTAGTGAACGTTGATTTAGAATTCGAAGAATTTATTTCATTAATTTTTTTATTATTATTATTAAAAATGGAAGTTTTACGAAGGAAAAAAGACTGGATTTTGAAGTTTGAATACGTCTAAACAAATTCTGAGAATTTGAAGTGGGTTAATCGATTATTTAAATAATTAATTAAAACAAAAGTAAGCATATTTAACATTGGTCCTATGACAAAGTGACGGATCGGCGGCTTGTTTTCGCCCAAATTTGTCGAAGAAAATGAAAAAATTAAGACATCAATTATTGACTTATCCTACACATTTTAAATGTACAAAAGGAAATTGTTATTATTATTATTATTATTATAAAGAAATTAAAAAAATAAAAAACCGTAGTGCCCAACTAGATTAAAAGATATTAAATAAAAAAGTTCAGCTTTTCAGGGAAATTAGCTTGCGTTTATTATCTCTGAAATGAACAGGCAACGCTGCACACTAAACGCAAGCTATTTTTCCTGAAAATCGGAAGTTTTTTATTAAACATCTTTTAATTTAGTAGAATAGAATAGAATAGAATAGAATTTATTATTGTAAAAAGAGACCATTGGTCTAATTACAAAGTCAAACAAGTAAAACATTAAAAACTATGTAGACAGCGTACTGAATTCATTCAGAGAATACAAAGGTGCAGTGAGTAGATATTTTTTTAATTGCTTTTTAAACTGATTAACTGATTTGGAATTTTTTATAGATATTGGAATCAGATTAAAAAAGTGTGACCCTATATAAAGAGGTGATCTTTGGTAAAATGCACTATTGTGTTTGTCCTGACGTATTAAATGTCTGCCTCTAGTATTATGGTTGTGAAAATCGCTATTGGAGTTAAGATTATTTTGTATTTTATATATATGAGTTAGGAGATTGAGAAGATAAATCTGTGTAAGTGTTTAAACTTCTGCAAGATTCCAAGTACCGTAAGTTAAAAATCGCTCTAAGTATTCTCTTTTGAATTCTAAATACTCTTTCGGCTTCCGATGCATGACCCCAACAACTAATACAATAGTTTAAATTTGAGTACCCTAGTGCATAATATATTGACAGTAAAGTTTTCTTGTCAGCATAGTTTTTCAAAGATATTATGGCATAGTAGCATTTGTTTAGTTTATGGCATACATTATCAATGTGGTTACTCCAGTTAAGATGCTGGTCTAACACTAGTCCCAGGAATTTGCAAGATTGACTGGGGGCAAAGATATAGTTGTCAACTACAAAGGAGAGATTAGTTTGATTAAACTTAGATTTAAAATGGACTATTTGAGTTTTGCTTTGATTCATTATCAAATTGTTTTTGAAACACCAATTTTTAAATTGCTGCATTAAATTTTGTACTTTAATGTTTAAGTCATCAGCATTCAGTGCTGAAATAATAGCTGAGGTGTCATCAGCATACATGGTGCTGTCAATATGTTCGGGCAAATCATTAACACACAATAGAAAAATTAACGGACCTAGTACGCTTCCTTGCGGAGTACCAATATTGACTTTTTTGGGCTCAGAGTAGCTATTTTCAATTTTAACCAAAATTTCTCTATTTGACAAAAAAGATTGAAACCAATCATTTAAAAGACCTCTGATTCCCAAATTATAAATTTTGTGACGGATAAAGGAAATGTCTATTGTGTCAAACGCACGGGATAAATCAAAGAAAATTGCAACGACGAGGTTGTGTTTATCTAAAAGTTCATGAATTTTTTGAGTAAAGGCAACGGTAGCTGTTTCAGTTGAGAAGCCCTCTTTGAAACCGTGTTGACATTTATTAAACAGATTTTCCTTCTTTAAAAAATCCGTTACTCTATTATACATTATTTTTTCGATAATTTTTGAAAAAACACTTAGCAAAGCAATGGGTCGATAATTCTCCATGTTATGTGCGCAACCTCTTTTGAAGACTGGCAGTAGAGCAGCTATTTTTAGGCGACTGGTTTTAGGGCACTAAGGTTTTTTATTTTTTTGTATTTCTTTATTAACGTCTTAACATTGAATTGGAAAGTTTTTTTTTAATTGTTTTCGTCAAATTTGGGTGAGAATTATTAAAACATGTCGCTGATTTGTCGCTTTAACATATAAGACCAATGTTAAATATGCTTACTTTCGAAGTCAATTATTTATTTAAATAATCGATTAACTCCCCTCAAATTTTCAGAATTTGTTTAGACGTATTTCAACTTTATATAAAAAAAGAACCAAGTCTTTTTTTCCAAATCGCTATCGTGCTCGTACTTCTTCAAAAAATGAAAAATGCCTTTGAGACGTAATGTTCAAAAATACTTCTATTGTAATATTTTGTAAAGTTCATTTTCGTACGAATTATCTAAAAAAACAATAGTTTATGTATGTAGATTGTAATGCGTTACTTTATGTACGAGTTGTGACATTATGTTAAAACGAGTGATCAGCGAGTTTAAACTATCACACGAGCTATAAAAACATTGCAATCGAGATAAATACTACATTTTTTGCACATATTCTTCCTACAATATAGCTGATTTTTACATCATGATAAGTATAAGTATTAATTGTACTATTTTTGACAGTTCGCTTTCGCCTATATTGGTGTCTGTGTGGACTGTTCAGCGTCCACTTTGCTTCTCTATTGCTCATATGGATTTAAATCACAACTGACAGAGATTGATTACTTTTGTTTTAATTTACACACTAGCGCAAAAATGGGTATTTTTACTGCCACTATACAAGCATGAAAAACAGCTGTTTTATAGGAGGTCATGCAATAGACAAATTTATTCTGTGCACTACCCCCTATACTCCTTTACCTGTCTGCATTCAGATATGTAAAGTGACCCATTACGCACTAATACGGTAAAGTAAAACAAAACTGGTCGAACTAAGTATATCAATTTCATAATAAATCACTGTTTGTCAAGTTTTTAATATCTGTTATGATGTTTGTTTAAAAGTGTACTGTCAATAATTTTGAAAATTAATTGAAAACCATTTTAGGAGGTGCGTACAAAAAGCACCATTAATACTTCGTGCGGAATGGTGTCTCGCATGACTGTTAAAACTCGTTGGTCTCGTTTTAAACATAGTCAGTAGTCACATTTCAACACTATCTACAATTACCAAAGTCGTTTTTCTAGAAACAATATGGTCATTCCTAAATATCATAATTTTTATTCATTATCTGTGAGCATATTTTTTCATAGACCTATATCAAATTTAAATTAAAGGACAGTTAGTCAAATAATATGATATAAAAATTATAACACAAATTATCTACCAGATACGTTGAATTTCGTTAATTTTTTTATGGTTTAAGGTTTATTAGTCTAATCGTAAGCTATTATTCATATCGTTTAAAATATAATGGAAAAATAGAAAACAAGTTTTGCGTAATATGTAACAAAAAAGTTCATCATCATACGGTATTGAAAAGAGGACAAAGCGGTCACTGCAGTGTTTTCCCCATGTTCTCAATTCTGCGATACACCCTGTATATGTATACTGAGACAAGCATTATAATAATATGTACAATATTTTGATTTGAAATAATATTGCGTTGTATCCCAAGATACAGATATTGTTTTCTTACTATTTCGTATGTTTATTATATCCCAGAATTAACATGTTTCAATTTTAGAGTATTTGTATATAACTGCATCTCGGCGTTTATATAAGATTATTTTGCAAATCACAGCTGAATTATTTATATAAAATACTGTTTAAGGAAAAGTTGTTGTTTATAAAACATATGTTTATATATTAGCAAAAATAACAGTCTATCATTTAAATTTACATTTCAACATTAAAATCTACGTCTTAAATTTGCCACACGTAATGCTAGGTTGATCTTAGATTGTGAATATATAATTACAGTTTCCATACATCAGGAGCAGTCTAACGTCGTATTCAAACTTTCTGTCATCTAGAACATTAAATTGTATTCACACAAACACAAATGATTGTTCTATATAGAAAGAGATCGCTTTTCAAACTAAATTTATATCAAAGTGCGTAGAAAAACGTTTGTTTCTAAGTAGAAACTGTACAAAACGTTGCTAAATTTAAGAAAAATATCGTTCAATCGATTAATTATTTTTCGAGCACGATCGATTTAAAACGGTAATATGCTTTTCATATGGAGAAATATGTATGTTCACAATCTATAAATAAATGAACTATCATATTTTTTTTAATTAATATTATCACAAAATTGAAAATATTACAGCTGATTTATTTGCAGTGAATTGTTAATACTAGACTCTCACTAGGTGGGCTAAGTAAAAATGTGAAAATTACAGTTGATATTATTATTATGGTCAAAAATAAATATCTTGAGTTATAATCAAACATAGTCTAAATATTTTTATTTACCGCGGGCCGTTGTACGACTAAAGTGATTGAACTAATAACATTGGTCAAGTCAAATGTATGGCAAAGGTTTGCTATTAGCATAATTAGTAAAGTCTATGTATGCATAAAAGTGTTAATTACAATTCTATCATGCCGGGCAACAAGAGTCTAAAATCTGCAAAACATTGAACTATTCAACAATTTTCTGGTTTCACGTCCATTATAATGATGTTGGTAAATGATATCAGGAAAGTGGACAGGTACACAAATCAAACACCTTATTTAGCTGTGTATAACATTTCGCTGGTGATCCCAGCTTCTTCAGATACTGAAACTATATTTTAAAAAAATGTTTAGTTTAACAATAATGTACAATTAGTTGCTGGTGTCATAAGTGCGTTGGTAAAAACATATTTTTGTCAAGCTCACTTTTTGCTGTAAATGTTAAAAAGACATCTAAATTTTGTCAACGCCATTTTGAACTTTAGTGTCAGGCAATAGGATAACATATTTTAATCGTTTAATGTTTCTCTGATTTAAAGTTTTCTTTTTCAATTCGATGTAGGTATATTTTCGTTCTGAAAAAAATACCAGGCAAAATGCTCTATTGGTTAGCTCAAAACTAAAATACACCTAACAACTTCGTCGGAACGATTTCTTAAAAAATTGTCACCGGTACTTTTAAAAATGTCAACAAGCTGATTACATTATTTTTTGAGGAAGAAATTTGTCACGAACTGTGAAGGAAATGAGAGTCATAAACACTCTATCTTTTGTCTCTCTTTTTTATCTTGCATAAAATATCGATCTATGTACTACGTTTTTCCTTGCTATATTCATTTCTCAAACTTTATGGAACGTCATTTGATAGTCAAATCACGTTTTCTCATTTCTCACAATTTTGTAATCAATAAGACTACTGCACACACACACACACAACACTATCAGAATACATTCTCTTGTTTTCTTAGTAATGGCGTAAAATATCGAATCAAAAATTACGTTTAGAAATATCTATAACTTTTTACAAGGCCGTACCCAGAAATTCACTTCGGGGGGAGTCGAGCTCTGTACCAGAGACAATGAGTAATATCTCTATTTGAAACTAAGCATACATATATTATAATTTTACATAAATACAAATTTAATTAAAAGGCAGCCGACGTAGATTTCGACGAAAGAGTTTAATGATTCATTTAATTTATTAACAATGCATTACATTTTGATTTTACTCGTTCCGAAAAACGTGGAATCCAATTATCGTATCACTGTAAAACTGTGAAGCTCTAGCCCACAGTGTCGCGAGCTAAAATTTTATACAAACTTGAGCCTGATCGGGATTTTTATAACTGAGATCTTGTTGCTAATCCACTATAAAATGGCGGTCTTATTGACTCGTTAGTATAAAGTGAACCAAAGAAATTCCAGAAAAAATCTTTGGTTTCTTATTTCGTGTTTAAAAAATACAAGGAAACGTATCTTCTTTTTTATTTAACAAAACTGTCTTTGCACGGTTAGCGGTTTTTGTTTATTATATTATCGGCAATTAAAAAAACAGTCAAGGTCTTGCAAAAGAACTAACTATTTTTCTAAAAATCGTGCGTTGACTTTTGAAAATCCATCCAAAAATAAATGGTGGCAAACTGCCAATAACACCCTTTACCTCCACCATCAAATGGTGGAAGTAAAGGAAAATTTAATTTATACTTTATAGCATTCCAAATTTAAATAGCTCCACGCATGTAATGAAAAACGTCAAGTGCTATAATAACACAACCAACAACAATTTTCGAGTTGACATTTTTGTCCTACATATCCTTGTAATTCTAACCTCATCGTCTCAGTGTCGTTCATATGTCCCCAAATTCCATTCTGTATTCTTCTTCGTTTTCTACGGTAAATGTTTTATGTGTCTAAATGAAAAAAAATAACTGGTAAATTTAGTCACCTGGCAGGATAGAGCATTGCTTTTTTTTTTTTTTGCGAGGAGGGGAAATCTTGCATAAGACACCTGACCTAGTCAGGTAGTGTCAGATTCTTACTGACTAAAACCCCTCCTCGTGAGGAGAAAACTTT
This sequence comes from Xanthostigma xanthostigma, assembly GCA_963575645.1. Taxonomy (NCBI): domain Eukaryota; kingdom Metazoa; phylum Arthropoda; class Insecta; order Raphidioptera; family Raphidiidae; genus Xanthostigma; species Xanthostigma xanthostigma. Next base: position 36,962,004 of record OY754466.1, on the reverse strand, counting down.
GCTCTTGGAACCGCATACGCATGACATCAAAGAGAAAGCTCGTCTTACTCAGTTCATACCCCTTGTTTGTCCATCACGTTCTTTTCCTTCAACTTCATGATGGTATAGAAGAAGTTCATGACTGTCTCCCAGTTCTTTGCATCTTTCAACATGACATCAGTAATGTTGTCAGGGTTTACGTAAGTCTGAACTTGTCTCTCCATTTTATTACGCTGTTCCTGCCATTGGTTACAAGCAAATGCGGTATGTTCAGCATCATCCACTTCCTCACAATACCAACACACATCACTGTCTGTTAGTCGGAATCGCTTTAGATATGCTCTAAAATTACCATGTCCTGTCATAACTTGGGTGGCATAATAATTCCTGGCAGGCTAGAGCATTGCTTAGGAAAAATGTTTTAAAGATAGATAGATGAACATATTAATTTATTGGGCCTTAATATCTACAGTACATAGACGTTTTAAAAACAATAAGCTACGAACATCTGAGACAGAATTGCGACACAACACAACAATGCAATGCCTAAAATCTCAAACGGCTAAAAATTTGAGAGATCTTTCTTGGGGTTACAAGAAACTATTCTGACTGTGAGAGAGATAGCGTGATTCTCGGCACTTGTCCCACTCATTGTCGGTTTCCACACATCTTGCGCATGATCCCAAGGCTCCCATGAGTGGGACAAGCGTCGACAATCGCGCTATATCTCCCACTCCAATATCGTGCAAAGGGGGTACCGTTTAATTTCTATAACATCCATTTTTCGAAGAAACTACCAAGAGTATTACAAAAAACCCGAATCTGCCGAGAAAAAATTATTTTTAATTTTTTTACCTTTAGGGGCAGTTTAGGAGTAAATCTAAAAAAGACCACTAAAAAAAATTTTAAATAAAATTATTTTTCACAAAAAAATAAAAACCGACTTCAATACTTTGTCTTTACTTATGCATAAAATTTCAACTAAAAAGTTAAAATAAAAAACAAAAAAAAATTGAACCCTTTTCCAAAAAGGGTTGCTAAAAAGCGTAAAATAACAAAGTTTTGAGGTCGGCTCCTATTTAATTACTATGAGTAAGTATATTAAATTGGTGCCGAATTCAAAACTTTGTTATTTTACGCTTTATAGTGATCCTTTTTTGAAATAGGTTCAATTAAAACAAGAAAGTTATCTCTGACAATTTATTAGAGGTTCAAATTAATTTAATCTTTCAATACTTCGCACATTTTATCACCTAGAAAGCATGTTTTTATCTGGATTGATGTAAACTAGTTATACGTAGTATAAACTGTATATTGGCAATCACAAATAGAACAATTTCCTATTGCACTGCGCTTCTCTTTTCTACGAAAAAAATAAAAAAAATTTTGCAATCATTTTTTTATAATTATAATTTTTCATTAAACTATATTGATAATAGTGTGCAAAAAATCAAATACTGATTTGTAAATTATTTAAATTTTTAAGCATTTTCAAGGTAATTTGCAAATTTTGAATTTGACTGTCCCATCACTAATATTGAAATATTTTAATCAATCGTTAATATTTTTATCATGAAATATAAATTATATTTGACAGTTTTTTGCTTAACTGAAGAATAACTAACATTGCTAGGAAAATTATTCGCTATCTAGTTTTTAGGGAATTTTAACATTGTGTGAGCTTTGATTCTGATGTTTAACTATTACACTAATATTACAAGAAAAGAAAGGACATAGTAGCAATGTGGACTAAAACGTACAAAATAATTTTTAAATATAAAGGTAGTCTTACAACTCGTTCCTATTGCTGTTGAAAAAAATCTTTATACACTAGCGGAAACAATTAAAGGATCAAAAAAAATTTCCAAATTTTTCGAGGTTTTTCAAGTGGCTGTATTTCCCTTAAAAATTGTCGTACTGGAATTTTAAAAAAAGGATTTTAAAGCTCGAAGTTTCTAGTTTTGAGATCTTATGATGAAAATTTTTTTCAAGCAACGTGTTCCGCTCAATCCTAATGAATACCGAAGAAAAAAATTTTTCGAAATTTTTTCGGTTCTTTTTTTTGGTCTACGAACTTGGAAAAAATTTTTCCAACTTAACCACTATATGGATCGGATAACTTGTTCATTCAGCTTTAATTTGCTTTTTTGAAAAGTTCGATACGACCACTTCTCGCTGAGATATCGATCTTTGAATGGAAAAGGATCTCTTTGTCTTTAACCTTCAATATCTCAGCAACCGCTGACCGCAAAAGAAAATTAAGGAGGGTTTTGAAATCTTGAATAAATTTCCCACAAAAATCAGCTACGGTTTTTTGAAAAAAAAATTTTTTCTATTTTTTACATTAATTTGAAAAATCAAGGAAAAAAGGGCTTTTGGTGGCTTTTGGGATAATCAGGCGCTAAGTTGGAAATATCGAGAAAGCCAGTAATGTTGAGTGTGCCTTTTACAGTTCAATATGTTCTCAAAAACCTCACAAAGTTTCGATTCAATCCATCGAGCCGTTTTTTTGTTTTATTCGATCGAATTTTTGAAAAAAAATTAAAGGATCACGATTTTAACTTTAAATGATCTTTAACAAAATGCAAAAAAAATGTTTTTTTCAGTTTTTTTATGCATTTTTATTGGTAAAAATGTTTAAATTTATGCGAAAAAAATTTTGCAGAAGTGCACGCTCTAATGCATAAATTTCGCATAAATTTAAACATTTTGACCAATAAAAATGCATAAAAAAACTGAAAAAAACATTTTTTTTAGCACTTTGTTAAAGATCATTTAAAGTTAAAATCGTGATCCTTTAATTTTTTTTCAAAAATTCGATCGAATAAAACAAAAAAACGGCTCGATGGATTGAATCGAAACTTTGTGAGGTTTTTGAGAACATATTGAACTGTAAAAGGCACACTCAACATTACTGGCTTTCTCGATATTTCCAACTTAGCGCCTGATTATCCCAAAAGCCACCAAAAGCCCTTTTTTCCTTGATTTTTCAAATTAATGTAATGAATGAAAACAATTTTTTTTTCAAAAAACCGTAGCTGACTTTTGTGGGAAATTTATTCAAGATTTCAAAACCCTCCTTAATTTTCTTGTGCGGTCAGCGGTTGCTGAGATATTGAAGGTTAAAGACAAAAAGATCCTTTTCCATTCAAAGTTCGATATCTCAGCGAGAAGTGGTCGTATCGAACTTTTCAAAAAAGCAAATTAAAGCTGAATGAACAAGTTATCCGATCCATATAGTGGTTAAGTTGGAAAAATTTTTTCCAAGTTCGTAGACCAAAAAAAAGAACCGAAAAAATTTCGAAAAATTTTTTTCTTCGGTATTCATTAGGATTGAGCGGAACACGTTGCTTGAAAAAAATTTTCATCATAAGATCTCAAAACTAGAAACTTCGAGCTTTAAAATCCTTTTTTTAAAATTCCAGTACGACAATTTTTAAGGGAAATACAGCCACTTGAAAAACCTCGAAAAATTTGGAAATTTTTTTTGATCCTTTAATTGTTTCCGCTAGTTTATTTAAAATTTATTTTTTACCTTTAAATTCCATAGTTTAAAATTACTTAAAGAATGGTTTTTGTTTTGATCCATTTAGTTTTTCTGGAATATTTTTTTATCAGTTTATAGTTTTAGTAGGTACTATATAAAACTATAAACTGATAAAAAAAACTTTCCATTTTTAATATATACTGTAAATTTGTTTAGCTGAAATAACCATTTAAAAATCATTTTTTTTTACTAATTTTTTGGCTTTTCGTAATTCCGATCACTTTAAAAAACTTTTTTGGTTATACACTATAAATTGCCTTAGATGAAATGACCAAATCAAAAAATAAAATGTTACGTTTGCACAACGCCCTATAAAATAGCTACTTTTCATGGCAGTATGGCGGTTGTAAAATGACTCTTTTTGCACTAGTGAGTAAAGTAAAAATAATTAGATTTTACCATTCCAATAGTAGAGACAAGAATAATAGGCGTTGTATCATGATCAGCCTACATATTAGGGTTTTTTTTATTTAGCTAATATTAGCTAATGTTTTAGCATTGGACCCAAAAAAAATTCTGTCAAAAGTTCAGCTTCCTAGATCAAACCTGTGAACGGCGCAAACCGAGTTTGTGTCCCATTTAATTAACATGGGAAAAACGACATTTTTACTCAAACATGGATAGCTGGTAGAATTTTTTTTATTATCGATAGCATTTTATAGAGAATTAAATTTCTCACAAAAAAGTTCCTTAGTACTAAATCCGTGAATTCATTATTTTTAAAGATATGTTCGTTTAAACATTATCAACAAAATCGGAATCCATTTAATTAATTAATGTGCAAACGAACATATCTTTGAAAGTAATGGATTTACGGATTCGGTACTAAAAACCTTTTTGTGGGAAATTTAATTCTCTACAAAATACTGCTATCAAAAATTAATAAAAAAAAAAAACTATGCTTGAGTGAAAACGTCGTTTTTTCAATGTTAATTAAATGGGAAACAAACTCGGTTTGCGCTGTTCACGGGTTCGATCAAGGAAGCTGAAATTTTGAGAGAATTTTTTTAGGTCCAATGCTAAAACATACACCAATGGAAAAAACGCCCTACTACAAATGTTATTAATTTGGCCAAACTGAAGTTTCAAAAATATGCTTACTATAATGTGAAAATTACTTATTTTGTAGGAGATGCGTGCAAAAATGTAGTATGTATGTTGTACGTAATGATATTGTCACTGGAGTACCGTTAACACTCACTAAATAGCTCTTGTTAACATTAAGTCACCCTCGTGATAATACCTTCATTACAAACTAGATACTATTATTAGTGCTTTGCATTATTAACGGGACCAGATTACTTTGTATTTTGGCTTTAATCCTAAGAAAAGCCGATGCGATCGTGAAAATGTGTAAAATGTATGTATGTGTGTTGTGTATTGTATTTGTACAGTAAAATTAATATGTTTGGTTGTTTTTGTATATAACACGCACGTTTTGTTTTCTTTTTTCGTTGTTGTTAGAACACAGTCCGGGTGGACGGGTCTAATGGCGCGCAGCCTTCTTCTTTCCAACAGGTTCGGAAGAAAGAACCGCCGCATCCGATTCGCGTTGCAAAAACGATTGACGTCATAGCACGCATCACATTCCCCACTGCCTTCGCCGTCTTTCTGGTCTTCTTCTTCGTCCACTACAACAAAAATGACACTCCCAGCAATGCGGACGAAGAATAAACGTTACAGTCAAAACGAACAGCGTCACCATTAATTGATTATTAAACTTTATAGCTAATTTAATAATATAATTAGTGCAAACAATCCAATCAGTCAACAGTTTATTGATTTGTAAATCAATCGACGACATCTTCTTTTTGTTCTTCTTTTGTTTTCGAGAGCACAGTTGCCTTTATTTGTTGATCGATCGCCGACTGTTTAAACAACAATTACTATCGATGGTAACTTGTTTCATTTCCGTCTGCACAGCTGATATTATATAAAATGATTAAAGCTTTAACGTTATACCTAAATTATTACGCCTTTTTTATTATAAATATTGTGCATCTATTAAAACAATAGAATATTCCGCCTGTGTGATAGATAATATTAATAAATACTGTTGAATCGACGAACAGTGCAGCGACGTTATTGTTTTGTTTGGCTAATTTATTAATTTCTATATAGCAGTGATAAACTATTTTTTACAAAGAATGATGACATATCCCACATTAAGAAAATGTTAAGATGTAAGTATAGTGTTTTATTACAAAAAAGAAAACGTGAATGAGATTTTTTCAACAAACTTAGTGAATTTGTTGTATTTTTGAGAGTGTGTAAAGATTAACAATGAATAAAACTATAAAAAAATAAACTACTAAGAATGGAAACAAAGAAGAAAAACTACGTGTAGATAGGACTTAGATATTCAATTTAAAAATGACGGATTGTAGTTCTAATTATTTGATGACTATTGACTGTGTAAAATCTATGTATAAATTATATACTCGATGATTTATTTTTTAACTTATAAAGAAGTTTTAAAAAGCGAGTTTTGTATGTGAAAAATATAGATAAAAATTGATATTATATTATGCATATGGCTTTTTTAAAGTGATTCAAATGTATTTGCAGAAGCAACATATATTGTACATAATATTATAAATCGAATTATGTAATTTAATGTATTTATATAAAATAATTATTATATTAGTACAGACGATATTTGCATTGTACTCGTGAGAATAAACATTTTTTTTTAATTTTATCGTATTAATCGGTTGTGAAATTATTTTTATTAGAACTGTATATTTTATTTTTGTTATAGCGACAAGATTTCAAATTGCGTCGTACATTTTATTTGTTAATATTCACAATAACAAAATTTATTAATTTCGCTACATATTCTAATATAAAATCGATCTAATAGTAACAAAGTGGTTTCCAAATTCATTCCAGATAAGCTGTAAAGAAAAATATTTTTTGCACACTGCCCTATAAAATCAAAATGCCTGCTTTTCACGTCGGTATAGCGTTAGTAAAATGACCAATTTAACACTAAGGCCTAGCACACATGAAGAGCGTTCAACGCGCGTTGGCCCAGTAGGCCTTATACTGTGAACTAAAACTTACCAATTCAACGGAAAAGCCGGGCGCACATTGAGACGCAAGGTAGGGCAGCTTAGGTAGGACAGCTTAGAGCAGAAAAAACTGCGAGACTTGGGTGACCGCACATTGCAACTGCAGTTTCTTGTCATCAATCAGTCATAGAACGATGACTTCAAGAAATAAAGACTTACATCGCGCATGCCACAATGGAGTATTTAAACACTGCGTGTGATACAAGTTCACGCATGACGCAGGCACTGAACTGCTCTGCCCTGCCATGCCTCTCAACTAACGCTCGCACATTCAAACTTGTGGATCACAAAAAAATGTCCTGCGATGTCCTTTGCTGCGCTACGTCGCCTACGTCTCAATAGTGCCCGGTCTAAGCCACCTGTCAGTAAGAACAGAGAAAGCAGGCATGGTTTTCGTAAACAACCCAAATAAATCGCAAACGGCTAAACATACAGCTGTCAAAAATATTAAAGATATTCACTTATTCTGATGTGAAAATCAGCTGTTTTATATGCGATACGTGCAAACAAATATAGTATGTATCTTGGACGTAATGCTACTGTGACTCGTGTAACAGTTAAAACTCGCTGTTACTCGTTTTTCCATAATGTCACAACTCGTACGTAATGACTGCATTCACGTTCTGGAAACATAAACCACTTTTTTTTAGTCAGTTTGTTTGATGTTAATTAGACCCATTATTAATAACGTTGTTCATTATTTGTTACAGAAAATTATTTAGACCGTAAAAGATGTCGAAATTTTTACATTAATGTTACACAAACGGTCTCTGAAGTGATTTGACATTCCTATTTAATAAATTATTTTTGTCTTTGTTACCACAAGATCAGGAAGCGAATGTAGGTGCCTAATTCAATTTTTTTAATTAAAAAAAAAAATCAAATGCATTACGTAATAACTATAATACACATTTATAATAATGTATTCAGTGAGCATTAAACATAAAAATATTTGCCGCTGCCCACGAGGGTGGTTTTGCCGCTGGAACCACTGCTGAGATTTGTGTTGGCTGGCGCGCTGGCTGCGAAAATAGAAATGGCTGAAGGCTCGCGTGCGTGGTCACAAGATGGATCTCAAAATTAGAACCGGAATTATTTTTGGTGTTGCTTTGAGCAAAAATCAATCAGAAAATAGCATCTTGTTACGTGGGCGACATGGACAAACGCCCACAAACAAACATGGCGTCGTAGTGTGTGTTCTGTTCAAGAGACAACAAACTTTCACTTTTGTTAACTTTCGAACTGTCACTGCGCTCGCATCAAACCCATCGTTACAGCCAGCTTCAAAGAAGCGAATTCATAAAAGCCTAGCAGTCAAATCTAGCATGGAATCTAGCGGCAAAACCAGCCTCGTGTGCAACGACCTTAAACGAATCAATTTAATCAATTTGAGAAGTTCTTGCTATACTTAACGTTATTTAAAAGATCAATAATGATTGTAAATGTATTATTGTAAGCCAATATGAAAACAGAAACGTACAGTATTTTCGAATATAAAAATTAACTATTATTCATTATTAAAGTCCAATTATTAAATTATAGGATTTTTTTACGGGTATGTGGACAAATTTAACACGTTAAATGATTGTAAATTTGCAACGTTTCGTATTTTTATTAATACATCATCAGGCAACTGAAACAATTACAATGAAACATAGTATATTATTATGAATAATTATAAACATTAAAATCTGTAACAAACCTTTACAGCTTTAACGATATGTCCAATAAACAATATACTAATCCCCACATTTGCCAGTAAACTGATGCGATAATTTTCTTTCAAGTTATTACAATATAACAAATTATTTACAATAAATGAGTTTCAATCAACATGTGGGGATTAGTATATTGTTTATTTGACATATCGTTAAAGCTGTAAAGGTTTGTTACAGATTTTAATGTGTATAATTATTCATAATAATATACTATGTTTTATTGTAATTGTTTCAGTTGCCTGATGATGTATTAATAAAAATACGAAACGTTGCAAATTTACAATCATTTAACGTGTTAAATTTGTCCACATACCCGTAAAAAAATCCTATAATAAAAATTAACCTTTCATGATTTTTAAATATAGGTACTCTGAAAAAAAAGAAAGTGTTTTTGAAACTATAATATAAGAAGAATATTAAGAGCACTGTGATTGGAACAAAACTAAAAATAAAGAATAGTACTTCTTACCACAACAGTTTTTTTAGCGGATGTACATCCGCTAATAAAACTGTTGTGCTAAACTTACACAATGTCATTAATTTCAAATTTAGTAAAAATATTTTTACAATAATAAAAAAGCTATTTTTAAATAAAAACGAGAAACCTGAACTTCTCAAACGATTTTTTTATGTATCGTAAATAGTAACGAAATTAAGAAAAATGGAAAAACTAAAAAGCAAATTAAATTTTATTATTGTGAATTTTTTAATACGATTTATTTTTGTTATGAAATGTTTTGTTGTTATATGAAAATGTTTATCAAAATAAAATATTAATATTTGATTAATAATATATTTTGTTAAAGATTTACGGTAATTTAAATAGTTGTAAAATATTATTAATATAGGAACACCAAAATTATATGTCGCCAAAACTGAATTTCGGTGTAGAGTATACAAATTAATAAATGTATTTTGAACTTTAAGAAATTGGAAAAATAGAGCTTATTTTCTTGAAAAAAATATATGAAAAGTGAGACTCGAATTTTATTTACTACTTTTTGAGCGGTTTGTTATAAGTATAAAAGACTTGTTTACAGTGTAAAATCGCTTATTTTTAAATATGCGATAGAAAAATTGGAAATGTCGAATAATCACTCCATATTCAGAACTGAGTTTCGTTTATAAAATTATCTATCGATTTGTTCAAAAATAATAATATAAAACAACCTTAAAGGCCGCTGCACACGAGGTTGGTTTTGCCGCTGGAATCGCTGGCAGCCATGCTGGGTGGCAGTTTCAAGGGGCGTCAAAATCATAATATAATACCCGATCTGTCCTTTTTCCGATTTACTCAATCTGCTTGTTTTCTGACGGTATTACGTCCCATGTGATGGAATCCATTCACGAAAAATGCCAACCATTATATATTTGTGAGTTCTTTTAAGTAATTTATCTCAAACGCTGGAGAGAGGGGGCGCCATTATCAAGTTTCTGCCCCGGTTCGAAAAAATCGTAGATCCAGGGCTGTCACAAGCTGCATATCAAAATTGGAACCGGGCCTATTTTTCATGCTTGACTATCTGTTGGATTTGAACAAGAACCAATCAGAAAACAGTGTTTTATCACGTGTACGAAACGTCATAAACAAACATGGCGTCACAGTGTGTTTTCTGTTCAGCTTCAAAACACGCATCGTGTGTAGTCAATACATACAAACCGTCACAAAATCTAGCGCAACAGCGTTCGAAATCAAGCATCGAATCTAGCGACAAAATCAGCCTCGTGAAATATACTACCTAATTTTTGCTTTTTTATAAAAAGAGGTGGTGCTATGAATATGGCTGTAGGGGTACGTTGGTAGTCAAGACGCACCATTGGCAGATATCGCCTATGATTGCCCAAGAAATTACAAATCACGCCGCCACTGGTCACTTTTCCCACTCTTCTTACTACGTAGGCCGGGAAAATGAAAATAATTTGACCCTAAATATTTCCACAAAATCGCTAAAAGGTGCAAATTTGAGGGGACATTAAAAAATAAGTATGATACACAATCCGTAAAAATTGCGATGACAAACTTGTTAAAAGAACGTTAAAACTGAGTTAAAAAACAGTTTCATCAGTTTTTTGCTTGTTTCTCCAGAACAGTTAGAATTAATAATATTTTTATTGATATTAATATTGTAAAAGAGATATAATGATTCGCGAAAAAGTCTTTAACATAATTATCCGTCTATTGTTAAAAATTATTAAAAAATTATTATGGTAGAGAAGTTGTAAATTTCCACGGCTAAGAAAATATCTGAAAACACCCAACATTTGAAAATACGAAAAATAATCAATTGTTTGAATTTTTCTATTTTTTATTGATTTTTAAAAATCGGACCAAAAATGTCTCCTTACTAGCTCATAGTTCTTCTAACTTTCGAATTAGTGGAAGCTGAGTTCGTCATTTTACTGACCCTTACGAGAATTCCCCATCTTCTTTAACAATGCTAAGATGAAACCACCGCGTCATAGTAACGTGAATGCATTGCGCCCGCCTTCTAGCTTGCTATTGGCTGTTTCGGAGATTCATGTGCGTCGAGTATTTGTTTTTATTCTACCGCTATAAATGGATATGTCGAATTTATTCCACACGCCACTGTCTGCGGACAAGCAGGCGTTCACTAGCATAGTATTGATGACGTGTCTGGCTTCATCTCTTACCGCGGGCACTCTATCTCGATCGATACGCTTCTTTCTGTTTAGTGTTTACTTGGATGCAAATGCTTACACGCATCCTGTTTTTATATTTCCTTGTAGCAAATTATGTACTGGATTTCATAAAAAGTTTTTTACTATTAAATATTATGAGGTTTAAAGTTAAATGACAAAATAAAATTCATTTCAACATTTCCAATTTTTCGTCTACTGATCCGTTGAAGTATTTTACTTAAAAGGAGTGATGTGTTATTGACATTTTCTAGTCATTATCTAGTCATATAGAATTCATTGTTAAATATTTGTTTCAAATACGGTTTGTAAAATGAAAGTTTGACTTATTTATAGCTATATTATAAAGATCATTTGATTATTTCGATGCACGTATTTAAATGAAAAAATAAATCTTGTATAAAAAATAATGTACCACGATTTCATTTCCGTCCATTCATAGTAATGAATGTTAGATTTTGATTTTCTGAAACAATGTGATAAAAAGTAAAAAAATACAATTATTTGAAAATTTGTAAAAATAATTTTTTTTAGATGAATGAAATCATCATGATTACTTTTCAGGCATTATACACTTAAAATATAGATGGATGTTCTTTTCAAAAATTCAATACGGTCTAAACTTAATTATAACACATTTTAAGCTCAGTCTCGTAAAGTGGAAAATTTGAATTAGTTTCATTATTCAACAAATATAAAATTAGTGTTTTTGCACAACCCTTATAAAATAGCTGCTTTTCACTAGTGCGTAAAGTAAAACAAAAGTAATTCAATTTATCAATCAAATAGTAATATCTCTGTTAGTTGCCATTTAAATCTGGATAAGCAATAAAGACAAGTCTAGTAGACGTTGCCATCGTAAACAGTCCACATATAATACCAATATGGCCGAACTGAACTGTCAAAAATATTATAAATATACTCATTATGATGTGAAAATCAGCGATTTATCGAAGGGGCGTGCAAGAAACGTTGTATGTAGGTCGGTACTCGGTTGTACTTTTTTTATGACTCATGAGTCATGTGACTGTTAAAACTCGCTAATATCTTGTTTTAACATAATGTCAGACTGGTGCATAAAATACTGCGTTACAATCTTGATAATACATAAATAGTTTTTAACCAATGAAGTAAAATAAAACATTTAAATTATAATTTATTCATTTTAGTTTCTTTATTATTTCTTAAGCTTTGAATCAGAAATTAGCATATTCGATCGTATTGAATTTTTTTCAACAGATGCAAACAAAAACATTTCAACATGGTAGCGTTTCTGAATATTGCCACACTAAAATAAATATTTCGTATTTTGAATACAGAACAATTTCAAAATAATTGTAGGTGTGGCGACACTCGAAATAAGTGTAACTTCTCGTGCAATACACAGTTAAATCTGGTTTACTTATAATATCGTGTAGTTTACACTGTACGCTGCAGAAGTGAAACTCGCACTACAAACGTTCGGTTATTATTCTAGTCATCGATCTGAAACTCAAGTTTGTAAGCGGGCGAAGATTTACAGTTCGGACGGCGACACAGTCCGGCAAGCAGTAGTCAGGGATATGGCAAGTGGACAAAGTTTCTACGAACTATACATTACAGAAGTGAAAATTACGTAATGCTAGGTTGCGGAACGCTTTGAGATAATCTGATTTGACAACGACCTTAATTGACATCATACAATCGCATTTTATATTTATGCGCAAACAGCAAATGTCAAACGTTTAATTATATTGAATATTTTACTCACAAATGACTGATCTGTATTCTGGATAGAAAAAGATCGCTTTACAAGTTAAATCTTTATCAAAATGCGTAGAAAAGTGTTGTTTCTTAGTAGAAATTTATTTATTTATTGTTGTGACAAACATAAACATTTCATTTACAAAATTTAAGAAAATATCGTTTCAATCGATAAATTAGTTTTCGAGCAGAATCAATTGAAATTTCTATAGTGTGTTTTTTTTTGAGAAGAAATATGTGGAGTCACGGTAAAAAGTCATTGTCAAGGTGGATTTTCTGACAATGCTTTCTGAAACCTAGCATAAGTTTTAAAAATTGACATTTAAAAAAATAATATATTGATTTTTGTGATCGAACCCGCACAAGAAGTTACACTTAAAAAAGAGAAAGAGAGAGATTTTAGATTATAGACGCTAAACAGGTGACATCATCAACGTCTATAAGTAACACTTCAAAAATCAATTGTGCCGTAGGCGAGCACCTATAAAACAGGTATGCTTATTTGAACAAATTGTACGTAATAAATTAATTGTTTAATAAATTAAATAATAATATTAATAGACATTATTTACGTCCTAAACAAAAACAGAAAATTATTTCTAACTTCATTCTATGAATAAAACATGCAAACAATATTAGAAAAAATAGAATTTCACTATTTTTAAATTCGAAATGTTTTTGACTGACATAGCTCTGCACTTTTATCAGGACATTAGATATGAAGCCCTATGCTACGAAGCTACTGAAAAGAAACAAAACTGGTTTGTGATTGAAATTACTGATCGGTTACTGTACACGAGGCTGGTTTTGCTGCTGGGATCTGCGCTGGCTACGAGGATGGAAATGTCGTCACTGCGGGCTCGCTTTCGTGGTTAGAACCGGGGCTATTTTTCGTGCTTGATTTCAGCAAGAACCAATCAGAAATCATTATCTTGTCGCGTGGGCGAACGCCCACAAACCAACATGGCGTCATTGTGTGTGTTCCGTTCAGAGACAATAAACCGTTCAATTTTGTTAACATTCGAACTGTCACTGCACGCGCACCAAACCCACCTACAAAGCCAGCATCAAAACACGCATCGTGTCAAGCGAACACGTAAAAGTCAACACGTAAATCAGCGCTACAGTACGCTTGAAACCTAGCAGACAAATCTAGCAAAGAATCTAGCCGCAAAACCAGCCCTGTGCGCAGCGACAGGTCTACTCAGTAGTGATCGAAATCGATAGTCATTATGGATTCCACACCATTGCGATCATTGTGAGCTTATACTGTAAAATGGTATTTCTGAGTATTATTTTTGGATTTGATAAATTTCGAATACAACTACTGATTTTAAACAAAGAAGTGCAATTACAATTACTTTTAAAAGTGTTTTAAATGCTATTTTAATTATTTGGTAATTAATTACCGCTCAACTCTGTTCCACATTAATTTGAAGACGCCACGTCGCAAAAACAAGCGTAGATGCATCGCACGAGACGAGAAATTCAAGTAACTCGAATCATAAGCTATTGGACAGTCGAGTAACCTCGAACTGATTACTAACGCGTTACTGACCGATTTGTAACCAGTAGCGCCGTCTGAAGTGTCCCATTCAATTACAAACGTCCTGAATTATTACGGACTGGATGGTGATTTGCTTCACTGAACAGGTTCTTTTGAGTAGCTTCGTGTGCATACGGCCTTAGTGCCTGGGATTAGTGGCAAATTTTTGTCATAATTTAAGTCAGTATGCCTTTCAAAGGGCATTATGATGCGTATATTGTAAATAATCCAATAGAGTCATCCTGGATTCAGGGTTTCCGTAAGCGGGCGTGCAAAGCGTGCACCGCACACGGGCGGCAAGCCCAGGGGGCGGCAAATCGAGCGACTCATACCTAATTCAAGTCATTGTACCCCTGGCCGGTCGACTCCTACGCAGAGGGGGCGCATAGGATACCAACTTGGGCCGCCTAGCCCACAGCGGGCTAGCCTGGATTCTTTGTATGGAAAAGCGAGTAGGTAATCATTTGTTGGTTTTGACCACGATTTAAATCAAGCTGCTGTGTATTTTAAAATCAAGATCAAATTATAACTGCATCTGAAAATCGTATAGGCATGCCGTCAGCGTGCGCACAAAAGGCTGTTACGATTACGTGAATTTATATTTGAATAAATAATTTTTTCACTTGCATGGCTATACAGGTGACCAGTAATTGCTCATATTTCTCTCGGGACTATGGAATGATTTAACCTTATCACTTAAGAGTCGGAAATGCGTTATTTTTTATGATAATGACACTTCTGTAAAGAATTTTTATTTTTTTTTTATTTATTGTAAGTTTTTACACACAACATAAAATCTAACAGTAAATTTCGTGATTTTTAACTGCAGGAAGGTTGGCCAATTAGTAAGCAATCAGATCATGGAAAAATTCAGGCAAAAAGTGAGAATATATTTTTTTTATTTGTAACTCCCAAAGTATGGATTTTTGTAATAAGAAAGCCGAAGTAGATTTTCTCTAAAATGACGCATTTCCGACCCCCAAGTGATAAAGGTTTTTTTTTTATTTACGGGAGTCGGCTTGTCACCGGGAACACCGCAGCCTCTTGGACTTATTGTGCTATCTCCCAATCTCTTGTATCACTCGATCCAGTATCCTCGTTCCTTGCGCTATCCGTGGACTGGGTGATTGGTATAGTCTTCTGGACTAGAGGATAAATCATTCCAAATTTGTCATAGTTTCTTTTCCCGAGAGGAATACAGGCGATTATCGGTCACCTGTAATAGTTTCACATTTAAAAATTAACAAAAGCACGCTTGGCAGCTACCTAAATAATTGCTTTTTGACAGATCTTCAGAACAAAAGAACAGCTGCTTTTTAGTGTATTTAATGACTTATTTTTTCCATGTGAAAAGCCTCCTCTAATTCACGAGTCATTATCTTGATAGTATACGCATTGTAGTGCATTTTGAAAAGCGCACTGACTAAAATCATACCTAATAAACAATCTGTCACTAAACCCTTGTTTATATAATTTCTGTGAGAAATACTTAAGAAAAATTGAATGAGGACTGATTTTAATTTAAAGAAAATTTTAATGAAACGGAGGATTTTACACTTTTATAAATAATAATAATATTTTTATATTAATTTAACAAATTTCCTGGTCAAAAAATATCTGTATTACTATTATTTCATATTTTGTAAAATGTAACGTAACTCGAATGTTTATTGCGAATTTATTGTGACGAATTGAACTACTCAGTTTATTTATTTTTTAATTAAAGCGATTTATCTATAAATATTTCATATTAAATACAACGAAGAACTTGACAATTTAAACAAAGCATTTCTTAGAGTAGTTGATAAACTCGAAACTGTAGCTAAATATTTTAATTTAAACTCGCCGATTCCTAAAATTATATTGAAATTTTTTAAGTTATCATTCTTTTGGCGCGTTATGAAAAAAATGGTGAGAGTAAATTTTTACGATGCACGCGCGCACAGTAACTAATATATGTAACATCAAAATTATCAGGTTAAAGTTTCACGCAGAAAAATGCTATACCAATATAGAAGATGTTGCGAAGTCGAACTATTGACTTACACTTATATATTGGACATGCCTTCGCCATAATACATCGTTGTATATTGATCTTCGGTTCACTGGGTGAAGAGGATAGAGTATGGTAGAGACCATGTTCGCATTATGCTGACCTCACTTCAGTCCTTTTATTATTTTAATTCAATAAATTATTTGCATGCTAATTAAAAATTAGTTGTAAAAAAGACTAAGAAGTATAACTTCGTTCTAACATTTGTAATTATAAACTAACATTTATTGTTATACATTAATTAAGGTCGCAGCATACGAGGCTGGTTTTGCCGCTGGAATCATTGCTGGGACTGATTGCGAGCATGGAAATGACGTCACTACGTGCGTGGTTACAAGCTGAATTTCAAAATAAGAACTGGAACTATTTTTCGTGCTCGTTTCTCTGCTTGTTTTCAGCAAGAACCAATCAGAAAATAGTATCTTGCCACGCGGGTAACATGGGCGAACGCCCGCAAGCAAATATGGCTTCATAGTGTGTGTTCTGTTCAGAGACAATGAACGTTCCCTTCTGTTAACTTTCGTACTGTCACTGTGCAAAACCCACTACAAAGCCAGCTTTATTGCACGCATCGTTTGAAGCGAATACGTAAAAACCACGGTGCACGTTCTTAAAACCTAGCAGCCAAATGTGGCACGGAATCTAGCCTCGTGTGCAGCGACCTTTTACTTTTTTTATTTATTAACTCACAATAAATTTCCAACTACATATTTAATTGATTTATGTTACATTTTATGTACTGTATAGATTTTGTTCAATTTTTACGCAACCCTGATAGCGGACGCACCGTTGTTGAATTTTAATATTGTTTGCAATTTGTGTGTTTCTACCTATTATTATAAATACTAAACATCAAATTTATTGAAAGCAGAATCGAATAGGTGCATTTTTATGAAAATAGTATTTCTAATTCTTATTAATAAAGTTTATATAATAATCTACGTTTTCTATTAAAAACTCATTTACAAAAAATGTAAAAAAATAAGTTGAACTATTTCAATATTTAAATGAATTTGACATTATTGAATAATTATTTCAATAAGGATATTGTATCATTGACATGGTTTTTTTGTTCCATGGTGGTTTTTACAATGGAAGATTTAGGAACAAGTAAACTTACAATTATCTTGAAACATGAATGGTCTTAATATATTTAAAATTGAACTATTTTCCTTCGCTTACGAAAAATATAACTTTTTTTAAATATTTTGTCCAGCAGTTCTTGTAACTAATAGATATCTGCCCTCAATTTAGTTAATCTAAGCTAGTAAAATAGGTTTTTCTTGTTGTTTTAAAAATTTATTCAACATCAGTACGACTACAAAAGCGAAAATATTTGTACTATTTAAAATTATTTGAAAAAAGTTATTTTTTTTTACTGTAGTTTTCCAATTTAATCTTTGTTAAACGTCTGAATATTAAACAATAAATAAATTTATCGCCTAATTTTTCAGATAGTTTTACTAAAAAATTAATCAAATTGTCCAAATCCGGATTGATCAATATTTTAATAAATCTGTCTGCAAAATTAATCGAAAATTATATTTATACTGTAGTTTTCCCTTTCTTCATGATTCTACTATCTTTTCTGAATCATTCTGTATTTTTGGCGTTATCTCCAAAACTGTGTTCACCTACTTCAGGTAAAAATTGACTGAGAATAAATACACTAGTATCGTGGAAATTTCTTACTATCGTCTTGATACGAAAATTTGCGAAAGCCACTGCCATCTATTCGGGAAAATCTGGAAACGTTTTCCACAGTGGAAAACTGCAACAATCACTGAACGGTATACAGACGGTTTGTTTACGTAATGTGAAGTTTAATAAAAAGCGTAGATATAAAATACGTTTTTTACAGTAGAACTTAAGCGTCGCTACACAAAAATTCTATGTTTATAAATACTTTATTAGTATCTAATAAATTAAATTTCTCTATATCTCAGTATTAAATTACACATGTAAGATGCTAAAAAAATGACCGTCTTCAGAATTGTTATTCTTACTGATCTACCGACAAGCGATTTCCGTTGTTTGAAAGACCACACACACTACACCAGCACGGACCAGAACAACATGAACCTGCAACCTGCACGGACCAGCAAATTTTAGTGCAGGTTCCGTATGCGACGTGCGAAGAGGAAAAAGTCAAGAAAAAAAGGATTTGAGTTCATCCTGTTAATGAAATTTAATAAATTAATGAAAACGACACATCGCTAACACAGTTGATCGGTCCAGCACAGCTAGACAAAAATTGCAGGAATGCAGGTGACCAACAGACAAGAGTCGTTGCTGATTGCTGGTCTAATATGCGCTACTTCGTTAAATAACGCGGGTACCTTCACGAACAGGCTTTTTTGTCCCGTGTTGTGCTGGTCTATGCTGGTGTAGTGTGTGTATATGTACTATGCTTGGATCAAATTTTAATGCTACACAAAAATTAGTGTTTAGATACAAAAAAAAAAAAAAAACGGCCAAGTGCGAGGGTTCCGTACAAACTTGTAGGTATGTAAATAATTCGTCCATCACGGGAATCGAACCTCGAAGATTTTTCCCGCATAGCCGTTGGAAAACTGTTGTCCTCACACGTCGACAAACGTTGCGGTCAGTTTGCCAACTAAGCGTGTAATTGCAATGAGTGCAGATGAACTAATGAACTCGTACCTTGTTGCTATCTGATAGTCTAGTTGTCGTACTGTGTTGTATGCGAGAGTTCTCATATTGTGCTGTATAAACGCACCGGTAGCGGATGCTTGCTTTGTATTAGAACTGTTACTGTGTACTTACGTGCGTAGGACGTTGCGGTTTAAAAACATTATTTTTTGTGAATTACAAATTTACGGTTTTCGGTTTTTTCCCTTTACTTGTGCTATAAGACATTGCTTCGTGCCAAAGTTCATGATTCGAGGTCAACGATAAGTACGCTATAGGTTTTGATTCCCAAGAGTCTTGACAGACAGACGGACAACAAATTGATCCTATAAGGGTTCCTTTTTTTGTTTTAAAGTACGGAACCCTGAAAAGAATATAAATTAATAATTCAAATCTTTGATTAACGTCTGATTACAGTTCTTCAATAAATTATTAATTATTTATTAAATAAAATTATTGCCAATAATTAATTTTGACCATTTGATAAATAATTTAAGTAGGTAGTTAATTTGTAAATTAAAAAAAGTTTTGTCATAATTTGGTTTAGAATACACAATTGCAAAATACTTATGGTTACAATCTTTACAACTTATTTCATCTCCAACTTTTCATTGAAATCCCTTAAATTACTTTGCCATTTCTTCGAACCGTTTTCTGAATATACAGTTGTCAATCTTATTTCCTTAAGAATCTTAACCTACGCTATGCATGTGTAAATAAAGAACGTAAAATTTCTTTATAAAATATGATAATTCTGAACACGATCATCGCAAAATAGACTAGTGGTACTGAGCACTTTATATTTCAGTTGAAAATACACAGTTTTCACTTAAAAAAAGCATATAATAGTCACTGCGTTTTTTCATTTTATAAAGCCTAGTTCAGACAAAATGCACACTAAGATAAATAATAATTATCATAGTTTAAATGTAAACAAAATATAAATTATTGTATAAAGAAGTTTGTTTAAAAAGTGGATCTTTTGTAAATATTTCTAGCTAATAGCAAGACTGTTCAAGTAGAAATGTTTGAAAATGCAAGAGTAGCAATAGAGTCAGTTTTCGTACTTTTATTTTATTTTTCTGAACTATATTTTCACAATATCCATAAAGTATTGCCGTCATAATGAGAATGCCAAATGAAGAAATCCTGTGGCGGTTTCAGATTGATTGGGGGAATTTGAAAAATATATTCACGTAACTAAAAATAAATCGGTATACTTCAAGGATAAGAGGTTTCGTTTTTAAATTTATTCATTGTAGGCACTAACTTTTGCGTAGATCTTATCAATACTTTGGCACCTCTAGCAAATTTTATTTTTTGTTATAATATTAATCTGGAATTTGTATTTTTTTACAACTGTCTGAATTAAGCATAGTGACTTTAAAATTGTAAATTTTTATGTACATAATAATATATGGATAAAAAAGATAATTGGCGTTAAAAAAAATATTGAATCACTCGAGCACAAAAAAGAAAATACTGCATTATATTATTCAGTTTTCATGTACTTGCTTTGTTTATTCATAAAAAAATAAATAAATTAGGAATCAACATCGCTGAAGAAAAACAATCAATACCTAATACAAATCGGGTTGCAGTGACAAACCCTGCCGACGTTATAGTGTGGGTTTATTATGTGAACTTAATTTAATATTTTTTATTTAATTTCGATACTAATATCAATCCAATATCTTCACCCAATTAAATAAATACAGTGTTTAGTAAGTAAATTCAAACTAGTGTTTTCTTAAAATTTGTAAACCCGGTCCTGTCGGGCCAATTTTAAATTAATTTTGGCAGCACATTTTAATCTTTACTATAGGGTTAAAGTTCAAATTTGAAACGATTTAAAGTAATTTCGGTATTTTTGACCCAAAAACTTTTTTTAACCCTTAAACACTACCCTTATAATGGCCCGTTCAGGCCAATTTTAAATAGGCTTCATGAGGTCATATATTCCAACACGTGAACCAAATTTAGTTTAAATCTATGAAGTCGGTCGAGAGTTATCGTGCTAACACGTATAATATATTTTTCAAAAATGGTGCAAAAATATTCAGAAGGCTATGAAACGTCGAGAAATTATGGTCCGACCCCTAGGTTCCGCCATCCGACCGACGACAATTGTGTAAATGCCTTATGGCACATACATTAATAATAATATGTAGTTCTTTCCGAATCACTAAAACCATAAAAAAACTGATTCTGTATTTTGCTGCCACACTTTGTCGAGAGGTGATCTTCAATAATTATTTATTTATAACTTTTCAATGTACGCGCGTTTCGTTACTTTGAAAAGAAATGATCAATATCTTCATTTGTTATGATTTAAAATTAAAAATATTAACTAAATTATAATTCATTCGATTAATACTGAAGTCTTGCACCTTTAAATATAGTAATAATTTAAACAAGCAAGAATCGGTGCTAATTTGATGATCCATTTTTAGAACGAAATTTATTTACGCACGATAGAGTAAATTGGATTAATGCATTTGATAATGCGCCATCACTCCTCTGTGAATGATCTGATTGTCTCAACAATCAAAATAAGTCGAACCACTATTGAATACATAAATTCAATATCAGTTTTTCAATGCACTTTAACCGCAATATTGCAAACAATGAAAACACTGCCTTGTAAAAATTCGCATAAAAACGGTAATTTTAAATATCAGTACTTTCTTTTTTGTGCCAAGCAATTCTACTGAGTTTTAATAAAAATATACAAACGGACATGAAAACGAATTGAACGGTGATAGTTTTTGTGATAAGAAAAATATGTGGTATGTTTTGAAGTAAAGTCGTTTATAATGTAAATGTATTTTAAAATATCAGACCAGATTCTGTTGAATCTCGTCTGTATTAATTACGATGCTCATATTTTTTTGTTTTTTCTAACAGCAAAAAAGTCCCTGAAACTCAGTTTTATACTCTCGATCGTTTTTTGTTTGTTCATATTTCCAGTTAGATATTTGTTTAATAATACATTGAAAATAAATTTGATAGTTTCACTTCGAGTAAGAACTTATGAATTGGGGTCATAGAAACGTCATATAAAAAATAGCATTCCTAGTAGCCCAGCTACCTCTTTTATTATTTTTTAGCTTTGCCGTACCGGGAAAAAAAATTTCGAGGCGATTCTGATTTTTGAAAAATAATGTTACTTTGTGCCTAGGAAATGCTTACCCGCTAATGAACTCAACTGTCGAGCGTCTATAAAATTTCTACAGTGCTTATAGTAATAAATGACTATTTTAAATTTAATGAATCATGTTTGAAAAAAAACTCACTTTTAATTTGTGTGATCAAAAAAGCGAAACAAAAATTAAGACAATCTAACATTTAAAAATCCAGCGTGGTTATTAATTTCTATTTTAAAATGCATTTTATAAAAAAATATCCGTCTGTTTTGAAAAATAAAAAAATGAGCATAAAAAAATGGAAAATACGAGTACATTTTTACTAAATATTACTGTAAATTTACCATGCCTAGTATTTAATATGTATTTTGTACTTCTACAATTTGCAAATTTGTACCTTAAATATTGTGTTTTTATATACCCATTACGTTAATTGAATGTTGGAATAAATAACGTAGTTATTAATGAATTTATCATCTTGTATGTAGATTTCTTATATCAGGTGAATTGGTGACAGAAATATTTGGGGGAAAGGGGCTTTAGGCCTACAACCACTCATGAAATCTTACATTATAAAGAGCAAATATTAAATATGCTACTTTAAAATCTGGAAGGGGGGGGAACAACAAACCAAATTAACTGGTGTTAACTGAGATTGTTTTCCTTATTGTGTCAGTTCACATGAAAAAGTTTTTTAAAATCAATGCAATTCAGTCAAAATATAGTGTTAGTGAATTACATTGAGTTTAATTCAATATTATTCATTAACCCCTTCGGTCCTGGCGGTCATTTTAATGGACATAATATTCTAACGCGTGCAATTTAAGCCAGCGTAATTAAATATCAAATATAAACATTTCATTGTGCTTGGTGCTTATCTGTGATGTAGGCATGCCAAACAAAATAAAGAAATACTATGTGGTTAGTTCGAAATATCGAGTCAAGTGTTGACCGCAGTCATGGATTCACGCAAAGCTGGTAAAAGTGTACATTCTGATTATGTATTACTTAGTATAACTCACGTATTTTCATGATGTAATTTATTCTTCTGGTGCGGATATTTATTTTAATTTTATTATGTTAACTTCATCATACTTAAAAAGTAATAAACATCCTATGCTAGTGATTACCATAAAAAATACATAATTTTAACCTTTCAATGGACTTTCCAAAATTCTGTAAATGTTAAATTTGTGTTTTCACTGAATATATCTTAATTACACCATAAAAAATATTTTGTTTCAAAATTATAAAATTCAGGCCCGAAGGGGTTGAACCGAATCATAATCAAATTCGCATTTTCATTTCATAATAATATTGAACGTTATTTTGAGTCTGGAACTTAAAAATTGTAAGTTGTTTACGATATTGATGTTTATTGTACAATGTACATGATTTATTACCATTCTGTCTTTGTACACTATGTATGTATTATTATTAGAAAATCGGATGTCTTTTTGTTTTTTCGTTAAATAACTTGATAACATCGAAAAAAATTGCACACAACTTTGTGACTTAATTAACAATACGGGTAGTTAAACTACATATTATAACATTGGTATTTCTAACGTCCATTTTATTATTTGAAACAATTTATTTACACTAAGGCCTACCGTACACGGGCACCTTCAAGCTGTCGAGACAGCTTCAAGCATGGCCCGCACGATGAAACCGCTAATATTGTCAATTTTTAAATTGATACTTTTTTTTAACGGCGTGTAGAAATCAAAAATGAAAGAGAGGAGGAAGTTTTATTAAATTTTATCAAATTTTTAGGTCGGTTCTATCGTTATGTTATTTCACTATGGAAATATGTTATATCATTATCAAGTATTCACAGAAATTGTTCGAAGTTGTCCCCGTTTCGTTGGACACAAAGATGCGTGCGTCGTAGCCATGCTTCTGTACATGCTTGTAGTAGCGATAAGGCCTTCCGTGAATTATTTGGGACGCATTTCCGATTCGTGCTATCATTTCTTCGCATGTGTTAACCGTGCTTTTGAATTAATTAAATAAAAATTAATTAAACTTTGAAAGGCTTGTTTCTCCATTATTTTTGAGTTTTGATAAAAAAGTTACTGAAAAAATTTGTTCGTCTATTTGATTTCTACACGCTGTTAAAAAGAAGAGTCAACTTAAAAATCATCCTGTACACTTACCATTTGTACGTGCTAATTACCTGAGGATTGAAGCACTCTTCTGTGTTATTGTTTTCAAAATAAAAAAAAAGAAAATTCCATAGAAAATACACCCGACCCGACCCGCCCGAGCAGTTAACACTATAGCAAATTTCATCATATAGTCGAGCAGTTGCCTTGCATAATGCTAACTGCTCGAGTTGTTAATCTGTCCGCGAGTTATTTAGGCAACGTGACAAAAAACAAGTGATCTCTCGATTCTAAAATTGTATGAACCTGTTTTCTACGTCTTTTGCGCCTGAGTAAACATTGCAGCAGCAATGCTTCTCCCTCAAAATTCATATTGCAACGGAATTTGAGCGAGTAGTTCAAGAGGTTAGACAGAGTAGACAGTGACTGCTCGAGCGGTTCATATATTTTGTTCGACGATTAACAACTCAAGTTGTCCGTGCACGGCCGGCCTGCCATTTTTTTTTTTTTATAAAAAATTGAAATGGATCCTGTTCATAAGGCTCGCCCCAGATGCACGTACAAAGCACATGTCTTACCCGAAATTTTTTTATGTCACTTGTAGAATGGTTATTTTTATCGCAAATAATTGTAAAAACGTATCTAAACATTTTCTATTATCACGATGAAGGAAGGTTTGGTTGAGGATCATAAATAAGCTTTACTAATGTTACGCTAGTGGCTAGCGTTTCTAAAACCACAATTTGACCAGCTTGAGGATCTGAAGATGAAAACAATTTTTTCGAAACGTTGGCCATTAGCGTAACATTGGTAAAGCTTATTTATGATCCTCAACCAAACCTTCATTCATCATGACAAGATCAACACTACTATATACTGAAGACATTTTCTATTATGATAGTTCTGAGCAAGGTCAGTAGATTATAGAGGTTGCCTCGTTTGGTTAGATAGTAATGGGGGATGATGACGCTCGGCGGATCTTTCAATTGATCGCGTGGCAACGACTGTAGTTCATAAACTTCAATGGCAGTATTTAACAAAATATGTCAAAGAAATTCAAAGATATTATTTGCGAAAAATTTGAATTTTTAAGATAAGAGATTTATCATAGTCCCAGTTAAATATGAATGTAATTATTTTATGTTATCATTGTTGGATGACAAGAATATCAAGATGGAACGAAGCAACGTCTGTAATTTACTAATCTTGAGTTCAGAGTACGTTTTTTCGCAAGTGTCAAGTAAGTCACTCCCATGACAATGATGACAAACATTTGGCAAGTAATATATACAAGGATGAATATTTGACCAATACAATATAATTATTCACTGGTACCCTTGTACAATGCACAATTATTTGTAAATTTGTCAATTATATCAATCATGATATTCCGTCGAGTAACGCGTGTACCCGTCTTAAGACGTGCGTTTGTGGCAGATTTTTATTAAAAAATAGCTCGACTACTTCATGCTTCAAAGACACTATTTTTATGTATTTGTTTATTTAGAAATTAACAAAATATGCTATGTGTCGAATTTAGATGCAATAATTTCGAAGCATTGTTTTTAATTGATGGTTTATAATATTGCATAATATATTATGTATTTTGTCCATTTTTCACACAGGGATATAATGTTAAACTGTTAATTATTTTAAGTGGCTCATTAAAATATATTTAGATTAAGTTTAAACAATGTATGTGACTATGACTATTTTAATAAAAACAGTGTGGATTTGCGAGTTGCCTGTACAACAAGCTTATTTATCTTATGTATACGAATATTGTCAGACGCTATAACTGCAGTGGTTATGTCGAGCGTCTATATTCTACAATCTATTTTAAACTAAGAGACAAAACTGGAATGTTGCTTTTTCTACTAATAACAAAATTATTTAAACATTTTTTTTAGGAATAATATAATTAAAGACCATTAACTTTTAATTAACATTTTACGTTTATAGGTAATAAATAATTAGGCCATAAATAAACGGGATCAATGTTTGTTCCTTTAAATAAGCTTCTAAAAATATATATTAATAACATAAATACTAAACTTGAAATCATTTAATCGTAAAAAATACTGAGAAAATAAGATGGCAAAGAACAATCTCGGCTAGAAATATAAATAGTTCGTAAAATAATGAACTGCTTGACGCAAAATTTTAGCTAATCTATTACTCTTGCGACAGATTTATCAATTAAAAATAATCGACCGATTTATCAACATTGTTAATCCAGAATGACTAAATTCACATTTAAAACTGACAAATAGGACTTGTATCGTCCTTCTATTTCTGTATGCCAAATATTTTTCTATTAAATATTTTTTTAAAGACTGATTTAAATGCTACGATCCGTCGAAATAATTTCCAGGGATAAAAAAAATAGCTGTACTTTGAGAAAGAAAATGTTTTTTTAAAGACAATGCTTTGATATTATTGCACTTCGAACTGATCTTTATAAGATAAAAGGGAGTTTGCACAACATTTGACATATCTTTAATGTTCAAGTTTGTAATCAGTTGTTGTGCAGGCGCATTCATAATGGGTCTTAACTCCGTTGATACCCTTTCCGGCTACGGCGTTGGGCGCACTTAACAACGCTTTTAAATATGACCTTGACTTCAACAACAAATCAAATACAAATCTTGGAATATACATATTTATTATTTATGGAAGGGCGCAGTCAGTATCTTTTTACTATCGATGAGATTTTGTATGATAGGTAGCGCTGCTCAGTAGACTTGGG
This sequence comes from Xanthostigma xanthostigma, assembly GCA_963575645.1. Taxonomy (NCBI): domain Eukaryota; kingdom Metazoa; phylum Arthropoda; class Insecta; order Raphidioptera; family Raphidiidae; genus Xanthostigma; species Xanthostigma xanthostigma. The sequence goes on along the minus strand of OY754466.1, from coordinate 36,935,031 downwards.
CATTTTAGTTCAATATTATAAGAGCTCTCAATTTGGTTCATCATTCTTCTACGAACTAGTTAACTGTTATGGCGCTTCAGGTTCGAAGGAAGATGAGAAAAAATAGAATAAAATAGTGAAGCTTAAACAATTTTTTAGTTTATTTTTGGAAAGAAACTAATAAAAAAGCTTCGTACAGATTCTAAAATAATAATTTTTATCGTGCGCCATCTTCACTGTAGATAATTAATTGAACTAAAGAAGTGATTTTTTTATTGGCTGCGATTTAGTTCAGTCAGCTCACTCATAAGAGCGCGTTTATGAGCTAGTTCTTTCGAGAACTACACAACTCTGTTGTATCACTTTTGGTTTCAAAAACTGGATAAGCGACATTTTATAAATATGATTCTAAGACTGAGCCTTCCATAAGTATGAGCGTGTATAATCCAAGATGCAAATAGATATTTGAACGATTTTTGTTTTTCCATTTACGTTTTATCATAATTTTAATATTGTTATTAGGTTATTTGAATGAAATTTATTGAAAAGGAAAAATATATTCAGTTAGCAATAATTTTAGTCAATTAAATCTGAAAATACAAAATGTGAAAAAATATTATTCTTAAGTGATTTTTTTAATATGAGTAACGTTTGAATGTGAAATGTTTGTTTTGCCTTTTTTTAATTTAAATAAATGTTTAGGCATGGACTTATTAAGAAAAAATTGCTATTTTAAAAATTTTTTACATACATTTTTCTAGATTATGTATATTAATGCATAGTGCTAAATTGCAACATTGATGTTATAAATATTTCATTATAATAATCGGTTTTTTAAATAGTGCTACGAAAATTATCTGCTGGTTTCAGATAAAATCACTGAGGAAATAAATCATAAAAATTAAGTTTCTTTAAAAGTTTCTATTGTATTGTTTTGTACTTATTATATTGTTGTGTTTCCGTAAATATGTTCCTATAAGCGTACTAAGGTCATTTTTATTTTTTGAAGCATAGTTTTTAGTGCTAAATGTCATATTTTTCTTGCCCTTTGATGTAGTTTTAGACATCAATAACAAAAAAATGAACTTTGTACCCTTTAACTATTGGATGTAACAATTTTCTGCAATATCATAATTATTTATAAAATAATTGACAAAAGAATTAGGTGAAAATGAAATATTTATTACATTTTAATGAAATTCTAACAATTAGAAATAAAGACCAATTATTACCGAAGTGTTATTTCCTAAAAAAATTCTACATAAATTTATTATAAGTACATAATATTTAATATACGTATTACATATTTACGTACATTTAGTAGATTCCACACGTTTTGTATTAAACTACACAAATATTGTAATTTTATTATTTCGGCTATGTATAAAATAGTGTAAAACATTTACTAATTACTTAATTAAAATCCACTTGCTATATCAGGCGTGTTTATTAATAAAAATTATAATATAAAAAAATGGATAGTCTCATTTATTTTCTGTACAGTTTTAACCCCATTTCAATTACCTACATGAAACGAAAAAAGGCTTTGTAGAAAAACCTACGGAAAGAGGTAAGTTTGTTTTGTATAAACCGAACTCGCGCACCAAGGGTTCCGTACAAACTTATAGGTATATGAATTATAAAATACCTCGTCCATCACGGTAATCGAGTCTCGAAGATTTTTCCCGCTTAGTGTATACCATTTATACATCAATACAGGTCGAGATTAGTTTACCAACTGCAAATAAGTTCATAATCGCAAAAAGAATATTTTCTTTGTGATGTAATTACAAATTTACGGGTTTAGGATTTTTCCCTTTATTGGTTTTCTGTAAAGTCGGTTTACGGACGATAGTTTTACGTGATAACGTATTCCGTAATACATAACCTAAATTTATATAATAATTATAATAATTCGAATCTATGATATTGCATCTTTCGCTTCAAATTTAGGTAAATTTTAGTAAGTAGAATAATAAAACACTATAAAAAGTACACTATTATTATATAAAAAACAACTATGGCATGTATCTCTTTTGCGCATGCGCCGATTTTCCCCAAAAAATTTACAAAAATTTCTAGTAAAAATAGATAGAGTAAAAACCGTTTTAAAAACTATATTATTATTATATAAAACATCATTATAAGAGATATATTCTTTTACGCATGCGCCGATGTTCCCCAAAAACAATAGGCGACTTCATATTTGCATATCAAACATCCTCCCAAAATTTGGTTTCAATCCGCTTATCCTTGGTGTCGGAATGATAAGAAATGTCAAAAGTGACGTTTGCCACTGTCAAAGTATTATGTTCTAATAATAATTAGTTATTCCAATAGTTAACTTAGAAGGCGTTGCATTTCACAAAATACTAATGTCAAAAAATTGAATTAAACATTAGAAATGCAGCCGTTTTCATGTTAAGACAAGACATACGTTATTTTCTAATTTCCATGTACGGCAAACAAAGACGACCGACCGCGTCGCGCCATGCATTAGACAACATTGCATTTATACAGCTATTTTTCTATATAAATTTCTATAAAAAAACTGTTTAGGCAAATTCTGTTATACGAAATCTATGTAAAATGTTCTCCTCTTTCGTTTAAGACTGGTTTCAAACCGATCTGATTTAAATTGAGCGAGAAATTAGCAAAAAGCACGCACAGGATCAGGCGGAACGTTACGCGTTACGAACGTTAGGAACGTTACGTTACACTTTTTCGTGCATGCAGTCGGTGTTTTATCAATTTATAAGATTGGTGATTCATCAATTTATAAGACGTTATCACGTCAAAAATGGGGTCTTATTATTTCAACAGTAACTTTCATAAATATACGAGCATTTTTGTGAATGTTATATCCAACGTAATAACAAAAAAACTCGGGTCGCAGTGCGAAACCCTGCCGACAATATAGTGTATTTGCTTACACAGGCAGTGTGGCTTTATTATGTGAACTTAACTCTTTTGTTTTTGAACAAAATAAGAATTTTAACCCCTTAATACATCCCTTAAAATAATATTTTTTCTTAATTTCAATATTACTATCAATCGACCAAATTAAATTCATCCTTCACTAAGTACCTAAATCTATATCTACAAACTAACGTTTTCATAAAATTTTTAATTCCGGTCCTGTTGGGCCGATTTTAATAAAATTTTGGTAGCACATTTTGATCATTACTAAAGGGTTAAATGTCAATTTTGAAACGATTCGGAGAAATTTTTCGGTATTTTTGGGCCCAAAAATATTTTTCAACCCCTAAAACCGACCCTTAAAATGGCCCGATTGGGCCCATTTTAAATAGGCTTCGTGCGGTGATGGATTTCAACATGTGGTCCAAATTTCATTAAAATTAATTAACTCCTTCGAAAGTTATTGCCCGCACACTTATATATATATATATATTATAATGGCTAGCTATATTCAGCGGCGCTGGGCGTGGGTCGGCGGAACTGACGTGGCAGGCACTTACCTTAAGAGATGTTAGCGAAGCCAAGGTCACCCAACTACTAAGCTGTAGGTAAAGGGAAAGATGTTCAGAATGGGCGCCAGATCTATATTGACCTTAGCTTGAGTCACTGCAGGGTCGATCACTCCTGCAAATAAATCTTAAGGGTCCTGCCAGCAAAAAATAACAACTCGAACGTAATGATCAAAAATTTAATAAAATAATTAATAATATTAACAAGAGTGATTAGCATATAAACTTTGGCAAAATGCCCAGATCAGTACGCTACTGATTAACTTAGCGACGATATGAATTCTTACTTCAGTACCGTGAAGCGGTGATCATTAGTTTCCACGTAAAATACAAAGTGATACACAATAAACGTAATAATGGTAACAATTTATCTACAAAAAATCTATCATTCAGATCGCCTACGGATGAGGTTCAAATTCCAATAATCAATCCGTCAAAACTACAACCAAAACGGCAACACAAACGTAACGCGACTCTAACAGCGACGATAAGACAAACCTCATTCGTAAGCTAAAAACTTATTTCAACAACTCAAAATACAAATTACAACACGTTAAAATAGTTACAAATACAATGTCGAAATATTTTAATTTTATTGGAACAGCGCTATCAATTCATAATATCATAACTTAAAAATCGTTCCGCCTGAATGGCCATCAAAACACTGTGAATATGAAATTCAGTTAAGTTTAGCACGCCACTGGCAAATTGACATAACACAATATTAAGCTTTATCAACAAATGCGATTTCTTTATGATGGAAACTATGATCCAACGCAGTCTAAGCAGTGAAGCACAGGTTCACGAAACAAAATAACAAAATAATTATTTCAGACCGTGAGAATTTATTGATGAAATGTTCGCATAAGGCGGCATGGCAGCATGAAGGCAACGTAGTGACGGGTGCGAGCGCGCGCAAACTTATTTCACAGTTACGACGTACGTCAATCAAAAACGTGCATTTTATTTAAAGTTGAATCTAAGATGCGACGTACGTTTGATAAAGAATTTTAAAATTCAAACGCAAATTATGATTTTTACTTGAACAGTTACGTAATATAGCACAAAACGTTATCACACTACCTGTAGGATGCAGTGAAGGTATTCCAGGACTCGTAGTCCTTTTCCCGAGACAGCTGGACTGGATTCAGTTAGCTGAAGTGATCGACCCAGCAATGCTCCAAGCCTCGTTACAGTGGTTCTTGTCAATGGTAGTAGAATCACAGCGTTTTTTATGCTGAACGGACGCCACGTGCTAACCAAGTACAACTCCAAACACGATAACAATACGCAATTCACTAAAAGCTTTTCCCAACAGAACAATAACAGGATGGCTCCAATTTTATAGCCACCGTACTCAATAATTTCAAAACCAACTCTCAGAACTCAAAAAAACACAACGGCAATACAATACGATACTCTCACAACGCTTGCCGGCAACCGAATCTCGCATCTCGCTATTCAAAAAATCTTTACTAGTCGACATTGAACCTAACCGGACACAACATGTTTTATAACTATTCGCCAAACTCAATCGGGTAAAGGGGGCCACACACACTCAAAATTTTGTTGGGGACTTTTTACCGCCATTTGACGTTGTAGGTTCACGGGAGTGGTCGCTACGCTTAGGGGTCGTCCGGACCTCGTTCTTACGACTAAAGCTAACCCGTTACAATATATATATATGTTTTTGTATCAAGTGGAGATCCGACTAAATTATAGACAACCCGAGGTCCACCACAAAAAAAAAGGTTTTCTGGAGTATATTTTTCACAAAAAGCTTCCTTTTATTGTCCTTAATCTATAACCCCGCAGAGGGGAAACAATTTAGCGTTTAAATTTTTCGTGACAAAATTTGAACAAAACGAGATCTGTTATGAAATGTATACAAGTGGAGATCCGGAAATGTATATCACGATGTATGTAGCATAAAATGAGATCCTGCAGCATTGCCAAATTCTTGTGACGTTGCTACGCAGTACGCGAGTTATAACTTCCAACTAACCACTTTAGTTTTTAAAAAATTTATTTTATTTTTATTTTATTAAATTGACAATGGTTAGTTTTTAGTATTGTTATTATTTTATTGTATAAATGACAATAGTTATTTGTGCAAAAGAAAGTATCTAATATATAACACAATTGTACGTTATTATATAAATGTAATTATAATTATTAAAGTAATATTTTATTGGACTATGTTCATTAGTCCTGTCTATTCTAATTCTAAAAGAATAATGCGATGAGATAATGAATATTGCCTGTAAGAAAGGTTTTGTATATTATAGTGTTATCTATTCGTTCGAAGAATGATGTGTGGGTGTTGTATCTATCTTGTCAGCAGTTCCATGTGTATAACTTCTCCGCCGTTTAAAATGATGTTGCCCTCAACATCGTCCTGGTTGAAATGAAAAGGACGGCACTGTCGTCTCTGGATTGGTTGACCTGTTATTTTCTGTATTTCTTGTGCTGTTCCTGATCTTCAAGATTATTATGTGTTTATATTTATATATTAAATACACAATCACTGTTATAATAGCCAAATATATAGGTGTCCAGCTATATTTTATTATTTGTTCTATTATAGGTGTATTTACTGATTGAAAATTTGTTTCTTTTATTAGTTTATGTATGTCGTTTAAGTTTACGTCTTGTAAGTTAATTTCGTTACTTTTACGAATGTAATTTTGGATAGTGACGTCAGGAAGTATTATCACTTCTTTAACTTTATTAACATTATCGTTACTGTAAGTTTCATGTTTTATTGTAAAGTTACATGATTTAGGAAGTTCTAGCAGATTTATATTATTAATCACTGGATTAATTTTACAATTGCTGTTTATTTTAGTAGGTTCAGTAGTTATTATGATATAATGCCTTAAGTCTATTTGTTCGACGAATAAGTTCTTTATTTTAGACACTGGTGTTAGTTCACATAGAGTTTTATCTTGGTTATTAATTAATTGATGAATACAGTCTGTTTTTAAACTGTTGGTTTTCTTGCCAATAAAGTTGCATAGGGCTGTATCTCCGTAAGATCTGCACCGTTCTTCAGAGTACCAATAAGTTTCCTCGTTTAAGGTAATAAACGGTTTATAAGGTACAAGAATTAGGTTTTTCTGATTTGGAACCGGGATCAATTCATATTGTTTGAATGTATTGGCATAGGTAATTGGAATTTTCATTACAAAGTTAACAACATGTTTTGTAGTTATAAATAAGCTTGTTTCAATAATTGAATAGTATGTATTTATATCGAATGGTACGGAGTCAGGACCGTACTGATTTATTAACAATGAAATTAATGAGATTAGTTCTTTTGGTTTTATGACTGACGTGTGAAGTTTACTTTCTCTGGCAAAGGCGACTGCAGTTTCTAGGTCTGTTAAAAAGTTGTGAATTTCGATAATGTTGAAATGAATATCATTCAGAGTCATGCGATTTTTGAGATAATTCAATTCAAAATCAGTTTCTTTTACTAATGAAAATAACTGTTTCTGATTGTTGTTTAACGTAGTTATTGTATCGTTATAACTTATCAACAAATCGTGATTCAAGGATATCTGTCGATTATTTTCGTTTAAAATACTATTTTGAGTATTTTTCAACATTTCGATTTCTTTGTTATATTTTTCCGCGTCACTTTGATCTAAGTTTCCTGAGATAAATTTTATGACTGTGCCAAGGCCGTCAATTAAACCTCTTTTCTTTCTACTGAGTTCGTTTTTAAGCAAAATTGAATTTAATTTCTGAAAATTATTGTTTAAACTTGTGTTTACTGATTTTGCAAAGTGTCTCAAATCTATTTCTAAAATATTTTCGGGGTTAGAAAAATTTAAATTATTTACAAATTCCATAGTGTATTTTTGTAATTGTATGAGTTTTTGTTCTAATTCATTTAAGTCATAATAATGAGTAGAAATATGATAAGATTTTTGAATTTTTGCTTCGTGGAGGAAAAATGGGATTATACCGGGGTTGTCAGTCAGGTCGGTTATTCGAACATCCTGGCTTTTGATTGTCATTACGGTCGTCAACAGCAGCATCGATCTGGAATTTCAGTGGTCGTTTAAGTTGCTGTTTGTGGTAAATGTCTTTGGTTGTTTTGACTTTATTATCAAGGTCTTTTTGAACAATAGTCGGCCGTGATCTAGGTTTTGACTTTACCCTAGGTTTATATTTTATGTATGTTTTTGTGTGTGGAGTATATGTAGGGGGAGTTTCTTTCGAGGCGTTTGTTTTTTCAAGAAGTTTTGATTTTTTTGCTTCTACGGCCTGATGGACTTTTTGGTACAATAATTTTGTTATTTCGCGGTGTTGTGTCGCGTAATTAGACAAATATTGTTCATTTAAGTCAATTGCTAGTAAGTCATTATCCTTTATGTGTCCGTAAAGGAGTTCTATAGGTTTATGTTTAGTAGTAGTATGGATAGAGTGGTTATATCCAATAATTGCATATGACATTTCTAAAGTAGCGGGAATATTAGGATGTTTAGTGTTTATTATTCTTAGGTGTTCGAGTAAAGTTGAGTGTAACCGTTCAATGGAGCCGTTTGATTGGGGGTGTAATTTGGTTGTCAGGTGAAGTTGAATGTTATGAGTTTTACAAAATTCTTTTAAAATGGAATTATTAAATTCAGGTCCACTATCAGCTCTAATTTCGGCTGGTTGGTTATGATGCGAAAAATGATTTAATAAACAGTTTGTAATCGGTATAACATTACATCCTTCAACAGGGTAGGCTTGGGCAAATTTGCTAAATTCGTCTATTACGGTTAGAAATTTTTGTTTCTTATATTGGAACAAGTCTATGATGATCAATTCGTTTGGTTTATTTGGTGTAGGTGTTAATTTCAGGATCGGATTATTTGGGTTTCTCTCGTATTTATTTACTTGGCAAATATCACAGTTGTTTATATATTTTGTTATGTGTTCTCGAATTTTGGGCCAATAATATTGATTCGAAATACGAGTGTATGTTTCATTAATGCCGCGATGATTGGTTTTTCCTATATGATAATTTCGTATTATGCTCTCTTGTTCTAGCAAATTTTCTTCGTCTTTAAGAATGATATTAGTTTGTGTTATTTGGTATGCGTTATTTTTGAATGTTTGTTGAATTAAATTAACAAATCTTTCATAGTTAACTAAATTTTGAAAAAGTATACCGTATCTTAGTTTTGGATTCAGATATTCTTTGAATAAATCTATGACGTATTCGTTGAAGTTTTCCGTAGGTACTTGTGCAAATATTCTATGTTTACAATTGTGTAATTTAGAGCATTTTGGTTTCGAAACGAATGTGTTAACGAATTTAATAATAATTTGGTTGTTAAAATAGTTCAACGGTTTGTCGGATATGGGAATCTCTAATATAGGATTTTCTACATTAGTATGCACGGTTTCATTTTGATCGTTGTCATTTTCTGGATGGTCAAAATTATCTAAATTTTCAAGGATGCTTTCGGGATCGAAATCTAAAGGTTCATTTTGTTCAGGAAATTCCGTTATTAGATCGTCTATAATGTTATGTCTGATATGTCATTTTCGTCAATATTAGGTATTAGGGAAACATTGTCGTTTTCTTTAGTAGTTTTCATATGTATTTCTATACGGCTAAGTGCGTCGGCGTTAGTGTTAGCTTTACCTTTTTTGTAAATTATATTATAATCATATTCAAGTAATTTTAAACGCCATCGTATAAGTTTAGAATTTGGTTCTTTTAGGTTGAATAAATATTGTAGAGGTTTGTGGTCCGTTATTAATGAAAATTTCGTTCCAAATACATAAGGTCTAAATTGTTTAACTGAATAAACTATTGCCAAAAGTTCTTTTTCGATTGTTGAATAATTTTTTTCAGAATCATTTAAAGTTCTTGAAACGTATGCTATAGGTTTGTCTTTACCTATTGGTCCTTGTGACAGGATTCCGCCAATTGCAAAATTTGAGGCATCTGTCGTTATGTTAAATGGTTTGCTAAAGTCTGGGTATGATAGAATAGGCTCGTTAATTAGTAATTCTTTACATAAATTGAAACATTCGACAAATTCGCAAGTGTGCTCAATTTTTGCATTTTTCTTCAAACATTTAGTTAATGGTACGGTTAATTTCGCAAAGTCTTTAATGAATCGCCTGTAGTATCCTAAAAGTCCGAGAAAGCTTTTTATATCTTTCTGTGTTTTAGGTATTGGAAAATTTTGAATGCATTTAATTTTATCTGGATTTGGCTTTGTGCCCTCCGGGGTTATGACATGACCTAAAAATTTAGTTTCGCGTTTTAAGAATTCGCTTTTGTTTAACTGAATTTTAAAGTTAGCTTCGCGTAATTTTTTAAATATTTTATTTAAATTTTGAATGTGTTCGTCTAGTGAATTTGAGAAGATTACAATATCGTCCATATAAATTAGGCATATGTTGTTTATTAAACCTTTGAATACGTCGTTCATCACACGTTGAAACGTGGACGGGGCGTTTTTAAGTCCGAATGGCATACGAAGGAATTCGTAATGGCCAAATTCTGTCGAAAATGCTGTTTTTTCAACGTCTTTAGGATCCATTTGGATTTGATGGAATCCGGAAGCTAGATCGAGTGTTGTAAAATATTGGGCTCGTCCGAGTTTATCTAATAAGTCAGTTATGTTGGGAATGGGAAATTTGTCATCGATTGTTTTTTCGTTAACTTTTCGGTAGTCAATAACTAATCGCCATTTAGCTTTGCCAGAGTTATCTAATTTTTTGGGAACAATCCATATGGGACTGGACCATGGAGAATAACTGTGTCTGATGATGTTTTGTTCAAGCATTTTTTCGATTTGATTTTCAACTTCATTTTTATGGATATAAGGGTAACGGTATGATTTGGTATATATAGGAATTTCGTCTTTGGTTCTAATTTGATGTCTGATTTTATGTGTAAATGTCAACGGTTCACCTTCTGTATAAAATACGTCAGGAAATTTTTTACAGAGATCTATTAATTTAATTTTTTCTTCGGAATTCATGTGATCAGTGTTTATAATATTGTCAATATGTTGTCGATCAGTTTCGTAATCGATATGAACATTGAATAATGAACAGGTTTGTTCGTCGAATAATTCTGTTTTTATGGGTCTTTGGAAAGTTAATTTTCTAGGCTGAGGTGTTTTGTTTATTATTTTAACGGTTGCTTGAAAATTTTGTGACTTAGTTAACACAGCTGGAATTAGTATGTTTTTTGTATCTAATTCTGAAATTATAACATCGCCATTTTTGTCTACTGGTATTTGGGCAATTTTGTATGAATTGGGTTCTATTTCAACTTCATTTTTTGTTTTCACTTTTTTATTTATTTCGTAAAGTTTTATTTTTATATTTGCATTGCAGGTTTGCAAAGTGTGGTTGTTAAAATCTAGTGAAGCTTTTAGTGTCGTTAGATTATCTATACCTATTAGTCCATCAAAATAATTGTGAAATTTGAAAAGAGCAAAATTTAAATTTGTATCTGAGTTAAATTCGTCGAAAGCTTTAACAGTTATGACGCCATTAGCATCGTGATTTTTAAAGAGGGTAGATACTACAAAAGGAACAGGTTTAATTTTATTTGGAAAATATTTTCTTGCAATTTCGGGATCTATAAAAGATCGAGTTGCTCCCGTATCTATCATGAGTTTTAATGGGGGATTTTTGATTTCAAAATAAGGTAGGGTACTGTTTGAGAAATTATCGAAATTGTTATAGGTTTCTATGGTGTTTCGTCTGTAAAATGCTCTGTGTAAAAATTTGAATCTTGGTTAGAATATGAAATTTGGCAATTTTCCGTGTCATTGCTGACATTTTCATTGTCTTGATTTTCGGAATTGGGATCGTTATAGTTTTGACTGTTTTCAGAATCATTTGATGCATATTCCAAATTAAATAATTCTTCTGATACAAAATTTGGAGAACTTGAGTGTCTAAACGGGGATGTCGTTTGTTGGCTATAATAGCGATTTACCGGGTTGGTGTTCCTAGATGTTGTACTCATCGGAGTAGGTTGTGGCATAGGTTGGTTTCTATTAGGTTTAAAAGCGTTAGTATTTGGTTTTATTTGATTTCCAAAAACTTGACGGTTTGTCGGGAAACTTTGGTTGGTGTTTGGCCTCGGTCTAATGTTTGAAATGGGCCTTGAAGGAAATTGGTTAAAGTTTTGGTTCGATTGTTGATTTGGGGTAAAATAGGGATAATTATTGATTTTGTTGGTATTCGTTTGCGGGTTTCTTTGTGTTGGATTTTGTGAATTTTGTTTAGGTGTTTGCCTAACGAATGTATTTTTGTTAGCAGGGTATTGACCTATTGTTCTACTTTCGGAAATTACAAGTTGTTTTATGTCATCTAGTGACTGTGGATCTCTAGTGCGTAAAAAGGTAGCCATTGGTTCTAGTATATTATCTACAATTGTTGATATAGCTGTTTCAGTGTACAACTCGAATGCTGCTTCTATCTTAAGTTTGTTAGTTTCGTTAGTACTGGTGTGGTGTGTTAGCGATGTTAATGCTCTACAGACAGTATCGAAAAAGTCAATATAAGATTGATTTGGCTTTTGTCTTAGAGTGACAAGATCACGAATTAGATGCCGTTTATTTCTATTGTCACCAAAATACCTTGTTAAAACTTGTGTAATTTCGTCCCAAGAATTTGCATTACAATAATCAATATAATCAAGAGCTTTCCCTGTTATTTTAGCGCGAACTGTCATGGTCAATGCTTGGTTTTTGAAGCAATTAGTATTAACCGTGTCATAGTATTCTGTTAGAATCGCTGTGACATTTTGAATGAATCTATTTAATTGTTCGGGTTTTTCACCGTCAAATGGTGGGATGACTTTTAACAGATCTTGAAAATTAAATTGCGCCATGTTTGTATTCGTATTTGAATTGTTATTAGAGTTGCTAGTTTCAATTTCAGATAGTGAATCTATCAGTGTTTCAAGGTTAAAACTATTATTGTTTGACATGTAAAGTCGTATTATAGTAAAATTTAAAATGTTACACTTGTTTACTTTGAATTAAGTTTCAGGTGTATTGGAATGGTTTGTATAGGATTTTATAAAGAAACGTATTAAGTACTCACTGTACGATGCTTCTTGCTTGATTTTTCATTGGAGTTTTTGGTTCGTCGTAAGGTCCCAGTTGATATGCGCTCAATTGGTTTTACGGAAAGAATTTGCACTCCTCTCCTCCCTTTACGAGTATCGACTGCGCCAGTTATAACTTCCAACTAACCACTTTAGTTTTTAAAAAATTTATTTTATTTTTATTTTATTAAATTGACAATGGTTAGTTTTTAGTATTGTTATTATTTTATTGTATAAATGACAATAGTTATTTGTGCAAAAGAAAGTATCTAATATATAACACAATTGTACGTTATTATATAAATGTAATTATAATTATTAAAGTAATATTTTATTGGACTATGTTCATTAGTCCTGTCTATTCTAATTCTAAAAGAATAATGCGATGAGATAATGAATATTGCCTGTAAGAAAGGTTTTGTATATTATAGTGTTATCTATTCGTTTGAAGAATGATGTGTGGGTGTTGTATCTATCTTGTCAGCAGTTCCATGTGTATAACTCGCGTGCACTTTTAGTAGTTAATAAGTGTTCAAATTGTGATAGTGACGAAAAATAATTTGCTCCAAAATGTTATCACGTGGGAAAAAGTTAGTAAATCTGGCTATAAATAAAAAATACACGACAACTGCTAGTATACAAGACAAAGGTAAGTTAAATTAACTTTTTAATTTTTAAGCTACATTCAAGCAAAACTCTTTTTTGTGAATGCAAAAACCATTTTATAGTACAGAAAAATATTTTGCTGTTATTAAAAGCATTTTGTAATAAAATTTGAAAGACTATAAAACTGTTATTTTTAATATTTCATCATTGATAAATTAAAATTGTAATACATAAATTGCCTTTTGTTTCGTTAAAACGAAAAAAATCGGGGTACTTTAACATCTTCCCGTCTCAGAAAACAAATTGCAACTGTTTTACAAATTTTAAACCTTAATGATAATGAAATGGAACAATTGGCTACTTTTATGGGTCATACGAAAAGACGCACGAACAAAACTGTTCGTGCGTCTTCTTATGTATATTTTATAAATAAACTATAAAAATTGTAGGAAGAAAATTATTTTTCTTTCGCTTTATTTCGGGTAAAAACTTCTTATATAATTAAATAATACCTAAATACATATTTTAGGATTTTTTTTAAACATAGCTTATATAGGTAATAAATAATAATTAATTATTATGTGTACCAACTAAAACAAATTATTTTTCAATACAGGCTGCTTCGTAATTGACTGTCAATTTTAAAGGGGGTTTATTTATAAATTAGTGAGCATACTTATTGACACCACCAAACTTTGGGAAAAAATTGCCATCCGATCCTGATGGGCAGTTTCGGAGAAACAACCCCTCAATGTCGCCGAAAAACCCTTTTTTTTCGATTTTTTTTAACAATAAGTAAAAAAAACACACTAAAAATTGTTCAAATCAGATGGCATTTGAAATTTATACTGTCCTAAGTACAAATAATAGTGTGTATCAATGCCATCCGATTTCGATTAAATTTACCCCTATTTAGCCACCCCCCAAAACTCAATAACAATAACAATATTGCCATACGCTTTTCTGGTCGATCATTTTCTGGTCGTTCCCTTTTCTGGTCGATCATTTTCTGGTCGTTCCCTTTTCTGGTCGATCATTTTCTGGTCGTTCCCTTTTCTGGTCGATCATTTTCTGGTCGATCATTTTCTGGTCGTTCCCTTTTCTGGTCGTTCCCTTTTCTGGTCGATCATTTTCTGGTCGATCATTTTCTGGTCGATCATTTTCTGGTCGTTCCCTTTTCTGGTCGATCATTTTCTGGTCGTTCCCTTTTCTGGTCGATCATTTTCTGGTCGTTCCCTTTTCTGGTCGATCATTTTCTGGTCGTTCCCTTTTCTGGTCGATCATTTTCTGGTCGCTCCCTTTTCTGGTCGATCATTTTCTGGTCGTTCCCTTTTCTGGTCGTTCCTTTTTCTGGTCGATCATTTTCTGGTCGTTCCCTTTTCTGGTCGATCATTTTCTGGTCGTTCCCTTTTCTGGTCGATCATTTTTTCTGGTCGTTCCCTTTTCTGGTCGATCATTTTTTCTGGTCGTTCCCTTTTCTGGTCGATCATTTTTTCTGGTCGTTCCCTTTTCTGGTCGATCATTTTCTGGTCGTTCCCTTTTCTGGTCGATCATTTTCTGATCGTTCCCTTTTCTGGTCGTTCCCTTTTCTGGTCGATCATTTTCTGGTCGTTCCCTTTTCTGGTCGATCATTTTCTGGTCGTTTCCTTTTCTGGTCGAACATTTTCTGGTCGTTCCCTTTTCTGGTCGATCATTTTCTGGTCGTTCCCTTTTCTGGTCGATCATTTTCTGGTCGTTCCCTTTTCTGGTCGATCATTTTCTGGTCGTTCCCTTTTCTGGTCGATCATTTTCTGGTCGTTCCCTTTTCTGGTCGATAATTTTCTGGTCGTTCCCTTTTCTGGTCGATCATTTTCTTGTCGTTCCCTTTTCTGGTCGATCATTTTCTGGTCGTTCCCTTTTCTGGTCGATCATTTTCTGGTCGTTCCCTTTTCTGGTCGATCATTTTCTGGTCGATCATTTTCTGGTCGTTCTCTTTTCTGGTCGTTCCCTTTTCTGGTCAATCATTTTCTGGTCGATCATTTTCTGGTCGTTCCCTTTTCTGGTCGATCATTTTCTGGTCGTTCCCTTTTCTGGTCGATCATTTTCTGGTCGTTCCCTTTTCTGGTCGATCATTTTCTGGTCGTTCCCTTTTCTGGTCGATCATTTTCTGGTCGTTCCCTTTTCTGGTCGATCATTTTCTGGTCGTTCCCTTTTCTGGTCGATCATTTTCTGGTCGTTCCCTTTTCTGGTCGATCATTTTTTCTGGTCGTTCCCTTTTCTGGTCGATCATTTTTTCTGGTCGTTCCCTTTTCTGGTCGATCATTTTTTCTGGTCGTTCCTTTTTCTGGTCGTTCCCTTTTCTGGTCGATCATTTTTGGTCGTTCCCTTTTCTGGTCGATCATTTTCTGGTCATTCCCTTTTCTGGTCGATCATTTTCTGGTCGTTCCCTTTTCTGGTCGATCATTTTCTGGTCGTTCCCTTTTCTGGTCGATCATTTTCTGGTCGTTCCCTTTTCTGGTCGATCATTTTCTGGTCGATCATTTTCTGGTCGTTCCCTTTTCTGGTCGATCATTTTCTGGTCGTTCCCTTTTCTGGTCGATCATTTTCTGGTCGTTTCCTTTTCTGGTCGATCATTTTCTGGTCGTTCCCTTTTCTGGTCGATCATTTTCTGTTTATTCCCTTTTCTGGTCGATCATTTTCTGGTCGTTCCCTTTTCTGGTCGATCATTTTCTGGTCGTTCCCTTTTCTGGTCGATAATTTTCTGGTCGTTCCCTTTTCTGGTCGATAATTTTCTGGTCGTTCCCTTTTCTGGTCGATCATTTTCTTGTCGTTCTTTTTTCTGGTCGATCATTTTCTGGTCGTTCCCTTTTCTGGTCGATCATTTTCTGGTCGTTCCCTTTTCTGGTCGATCATTTTCTGGTCGATCATTTTCTGGTCGTTCTCTTTTCTGGTCGATCATTTTCTGGTCGTTCCCTTTTCTGGTCGATCATTTTCTGTTTATTCCCTTTTCTGGTCGATCATTTTCTGGTCGTTCCCTTTTCTGGTCGATCATTTTCTGGTCGTTCCCTTTTCTGGTCGATCATTTTCTGGTCGTTCCCTTTTCTGGTCGATAATTTTCTGGTCGTTCCCTTTTCTGGTCGATCATTTTCTGGTCGTTCCCTTTTCTGGTCGATCATTTTCTGGTCGTTCCCTTTTCTGGTCGATCATTTTCTGGTCGATCATTTTCTGGTCGTTCCCTTTTCTGGTCGATCATTTTCTGGTCGTTCCCTTTTCTGGTCGATTATTTTCTGGTCGTTTTCTTTTCTGGTCGATCATTTTCTGGTCGTTCCCTTTTCTGGTCGATCATTTTCTGGTCGTTCCCTTTTCTGGTCGATCATTTTTTCTGGTCGTTCCCTTTTCTGGTCGATCATTTTTTCTGGTCGTTCCCTTTTCTGGTCGATCATTTTCTGGTCGTTCCCTTTTCTGGTCGATAATTTTCTGGTCGATAATTTTCTGGTCGTTCCCTTTTCTGGTCGATCATTTTCTGGTCGTTCCCTTTTCTGGTCGATCATTTTCTGTTTATTCCCTTTTCTGGTCGATCATTTTCTGGTCGTTCCCTTTTCTGGTCGATCATTTTCTGGTCGTTCCCTTTTCTGGTCGATCATTTTCTGGTCGTTCCCTTTTCTGGTCGATAATTTTCTGGTCGTTCCCTTTTCTGGTCGATCATTTTCTTGTCGTTCCCTTTTCTGGTCGATCATTTTCTGGTCGTTCCCTTTTCTGGTCGATCATTTTCTGGTCGTTCCCTTTTCTGGTCGATCATTTTCTGGTCGATCATTTTCTGGTCGTTCTCTTTTCTGGTCGATCATTTTCTGGTCGTTCCCTTTTCTGGTCGATCATTTTCTGGTCGATCATTTTCTGGTCGTTCCCTTTTCTGGTCGATCATTTTCTGGTCGTTCCCTTTTCTGGTCGATCATTTTCTGGTCGTTCCCTTTTCTGGTCGATCATTTTCTGGTCGATCATTTTCTGGTCGTTCCCTTTTCTGGTCGATCATTTTCTGGTCGTTCCCTTTTCTGGTCGATTATTTTCTGGTCGTTTTCTTTTCTGGTCGATCATTTTCTGGTCGTTCCCTTTTCTGGTCGATCATTTTCTGGTCGTTCCCTTTTCTGGTCGATCATTTTTTCTGGTCGTTCCCTTTTCTGGTCGATCATTTTTTCTGGTCGTTCCCTTTTCTGGTCGATCATTTTCTGGTCGTTCCCTTTTCTGGTCGATAATTTTCTGGTCGATAATTTTCTGGTCGTTCCCTTTTCTGGTCGATCATTTTCTGGTCGTTCCCTTTTCTGGTCGTTCCCTTTTCTGGTCGATCATTTTCTGGTCGATCATTTTCTGGTCGATCATTTTCTGGTCGTTCCCTTTTCTGGTCGATCATTTTCTGGTCGTTCCCTTTTCTGGTCGATCATTTTCTGGTCGTTCCCTTTTCTGGTCGATCATTTTCTGGTCGTTCCCTTTTCTGGTCGATCATTTTCTGGTCGCTCCCTTTTCTGGTCGATCATTTTCTGGTCGTTCCCTTTTCTGGTCGTTCCCTTTTCTGGTCGATCATTTTCTGGTCGTTCCCTTTTCTGGTCGATTATTTTCTGGTCGTTCCCTTTTCTGGTCGATCATTTTCTGGTCGTTCCCTTTTCTGGTCGATCATTTTCTGGTCGTTCCCTTTTCTGGTCGATCATTTTCTGGTCGTTCCCTTTTCTGGTCGATCATTTTCTGGTCGTTCCCTTTTCTGGTCGATCATTTTCTGGTCGTTCCCTTTTCTGGTCGATCATTTTCTGGTCGATCATTTTCTGGTCGTTCCCTTTTCTGGTCGATCATTTTCTGGTCGTTCCCTTCTCTGGTCGATCATTTTCTGGTCGTTCTCTTTTCTGGTCGATCATTTTCTGGTCGTTCCCTTTTCTGGTCGATCATTTTTTCTGGTCGTTCCCTTTTCTGGTCGATCATTTTCTGGTCGTTCCCTTTTCTGGTCGATAATTTTCTGGTCGTTCCCTTTTCTGGTCGATCATTTTCTGGTCGTACCCTTTTCTGGTCGTTCCCTTTTCTGGTCGATCATTTTCTGGTCGATCATTTTCTGGTCGTTCCCTTTTCTGGTCGATCATTTTCTGGTCGTTTTTTTCTGGTCGATCATTTTCTGGTCGATCATTTTCTGGTCGTTCCCTTTTCTGGGTGATCATTTTCTGGTCGTTCCCTTTTCTGGTCGATCATTTTCTGGTCGTTCCCTTTTCTGGTCGATCATTTTCTGGTCGTTCCCTTTTCTGGTCAATCATTTTCTGGTCGTTCCCTTTTCTGGTCGATCATTTTCTGGTCGTTCCCTTTTCTGGTCGATCATTTTCTGGTCGTTCATTTTCTGGTCGTTCCCTTTTCTGGTCGATCATTTTCTGGTCGTTCCCTTTTCTGGTCGATCATTTTCTGGTCGTTCCCTTTTCTGGTCGATCATTTTCTGGTCGTTTCCTTTTCTGGTCGATCATTTTCTGGTCGTTCCCTTTTCTGGTCGATCATTTTCTGGTCGTTCCCTTTTCTGGTCGATCATTTTCTGGTCGATCATTTTCTGGTCGTTCCCTTTTCTGGTCGATCATTTTCTGGTCGTTTTTTTCTGGTCGATCATTTTCTGGTCGATCATTTTCTGGTCGTTCCCTTTTCTGGGTGATCATTTTCTGGTCGTTCCCTTTTCTGGTCGATCATTTTCTGGTCGTTCCCTTTTCTGGTCGATCATTTTCTGGTCGTTTCCTTTTCTGGTCAATCATTTTCTGGTCGTTCCCTTTTCTGGTCGATCATTTTCTGGTCGTTCCCTTTTCTGGTCGATCATTTTCTGGTCGTTCATTTTCTGGTCGTTCCCTTTTCTGGTCGATCATTTTCTGGTCGTTCCCTTTTCTGGTCGATCATTTTCTGGTCGTTCCCTTTTCTGGTCGATCATTTTCTGGTCGTTTCCTTTTCTGGTCGATCATTTTCTGGTCGTTCCCTTTTCTGGTCGTTCCCTTTTCTGGTCGATCATTTTCTGGTCGTTCCCTTTTCTGGTCGATCATTTTCTGGTCGATCATTTTCTGGTCGTTCTCTTTTCTGGTCGATCATTTTCTGGTCGTTCCCTTTTCTGGTCGATCATTTTCTGGTCGTTCCCTTTTCTGGTCGATCATTTTCTGGTCGTTCCCTTTTCTGGTCGATCATTTTCTGGTCGTTCCCTTTTCTGTTCGATCATTTTCTGGTCGTTCCCTTTTCTGGTCGATCATTTTCTGGTCGTTCCCTTTTCTGGTCGATCATTTTCTGGTCGTTCCCTTTTCTGGTCGATCATTTTCTGGTCGTTCCCTTTTCTGGTCGATCATTTTCTGGTCGTTCCCTTTTCTGGTCGAACATTTTCTGGTCGTTCAATTTTCTGGTCGATCATTTTCTGGTCGTTCACTTTTCTGGTCGATCATTTTCTGGTCGATCATTTTCTGGTTGTTCCCTTTTCTGGTCGATCATTTTCTGGTCGTTCCCTTTTCTGGTCGATCATTTTCTGGTCGTTCCCTTTTCTGTTCGATCATTTTCTGGTCGTTCCCTTTTCTGGTCGATCATTTTCTGGTCGTTCCCTTTTCTGGTCGATCATTTTCTGGTCGTTCCCTTTTCTGGTCGTTCCCTTTTCTGGTCGATCATTTTCTGGTCGTTTCCTTTTCTGGTCGAACATTTTCTGGTCGTTCCCTTTTCTGGTCGATCATTTTCTGGTCGTTCCCTTTTCTGGTCGATAATTTTCTGGTCGTTCCCTTTTCTGGTCGATCATTTTCTTGTCGTTCCCTTTTCTGGTCGATCATTTTCTGGTCGTTCCCTTTTCTGGTCGATCATTTTCTGGTCGTTCCTTTTTCTGGTCGATCATTTTCTGGTCGATCATTTTCTGGTCGTTCCCTTTTCTGGTCGATAATTTTCTGGTCGTTCCCTTTTCTGGTCGATCATTTTCTTGTCGTTCCCTTTTCTGGTCGATCATTTTCTGGTCGTTCCCTTTTCTGGTCGATCATTTTCTGGTCGTTCCCTTTTCTGGTCGATCATTTTCTGGTCGATCATTTTCTGGTCGTTCCCTTTTCTGGTCGATAATTTTCTGGTCGTTCCCTTTTCTGGTCGATCATTTTCTTGTCGTTCCCTTTTCTGGTCGATCATTTTCTGGTCGTTCCCTTTTCTGGTCGATCATTTTCTGGTCGTTCCCTTTTCTGGTCGATCATTTTCTGGTCGATCATTTTCTGGTCGTTCTCTTTTCTGGTCGTTCCCTTTTCTGGTCAATCATTTTCTGGTCGATCATTTTCTGGTCGTTCCCTTTTCTGGTCGATCATTTTCTGGTCGTTCCCTTTTCTGGTCGATCATTTTCTGGTCGTTCCCTTTTCTGGTCGATCATTTTCTGGTCGTTCCCTTTTCTGGTCGATCATTTTCTGGTCGTTCCCTTTTCTGGTCGATCATTTTCTGGTCGTTCCCTTTTCTGGTCGATCATTTTCTGGTCGTTCCCTTTTCTGGTCGATCATTTTCTGGTCGTTCCCTTTTCTGGTCGATCATTTTCTGGTCGTTCCCTTTTCTGGTCGATCATTTTTTCTGGTCGTTCCCTTTTCTGGTCGATCATTTTTTCTGGTCGTTCCCTTTTCTGGTCGATCATTTTTTCTGGTCGTTCCTTTTTCTGGTCGTTCCCTTTTCTGGTCGATCATTTTTGGTCGTTCCCTTTTCTGGTCGATCATTTTCTGGTCGTTCCCTTTTCTGGTCGATCATTTTCTGGTCGTTCCCTTTTCTGGTCGATCATTTTCTGGTCGTTCCCTTTTCTGGTCGATCATTTTCTGGTCGTTCCCTTTTCTGGTCGATCATTTTCTGGTCGATCATTTTCTGGTCGATCATTTTCTGGTCGTTCCCTTTTCTGGTCGATCATTTTCCGGTCGTTCCCTTTTCTGGTCGATCATTTTCTGGTCGTTTCCTTTTCTGGTCGATCATTTTCTGGTCGTTCCCTTTTCTGGTCGATCATTTTCTGTTTATTCCCTTTTCTGGTCGATCATTTTCTGGTCGTTCCCTTTTCTGGTCGATCATTTTCTGGTCGTTCCCTTTTCTGGTCGATAATTTTCTGGTCGTTCCCTTTTCTGGTCGATAATTTTCTGGTCGTTCCCTTTTCTGGTCGATCATTTTCTTGTCGTTCTTTTTTCTGGTCGATCATTTTCTGGTCGTTCCCTTTTCTGGTCGATCATTTTCTGGTCGTTCCCTTTTCTGGTCGATCATTTTCTGGTCGATCATTTTCTGGTCGTTCTCTTTTCTGGTCGATCATTTTCTGGTCGTTCCCTTTTCTGGTCGATCATTTTCTGTTTATTCCCTTTTCTGGTCGATCATTTTCTGGTCGTTCCCTTTTCTGGTCGATCATTTTCTGGTCGTTCCCTTTTCTGGTCGATCATTTTCTGGTCGTTCCCTTTTCTGGTCGATCATTTTCTGGTCGTTCCCTTTTCTGGTCGATCATTTTCTGGTCGTTCCCTTTTCTGGTCGATCATTTTCTGGTCGTTCCCTTTTCTGGTCGATCATTTTCTGGTCGATCATTTTCTGGTCGTTCCCTTTTCTGGTCGATCATTTTCTGGTCGTTCCCTTTTCTGGTCGATTATTTTCTGGTCGTTTTCTTTTCTGGTCGATCATTTTCTGGTCGTTCCCTTTTCTGGTCGATCATTTTCTGGTCGTTCCCTTTTCTGGTCGATCATTTTTTCTGGTCGTTCCCTTTTCTGGTCGATCATTTTTTCTGGTCGTTCCCTTTTCTGGTCGATCATTTTCTGGTCGTTCCCTTTTCTGGTCGATAATTTTCTGGTCGATAATTTTCTGGTCGTTCCCTTTTCTGGTCGATCATTTTCTGGTCGTTCCCTTTTCTGGTCGATCATTTTCTGTTTTTTCCCTTTTCTGGTCGATCATTTTCTGGTCGTTCCCTTATCTGGTCGATCATTTTCTGGTCGTTCCCTTTTCTGGTCGATCATTTTCTGGTCGTTCCCTTTTCTGGTCGATAATTTTCTGGTCGTTCCCTTTTCTGGTCGATCATTTTCTTGTCGTTCCCTTTTCTGGTCGATCATTTTCTGGTCGTTCCCTTTTCTGGTCGATCATTTTCTGGTCGTTCCCTTTTCTGGTCGATCATTTTCTGGTCGATCATTTTCTGGTCGTTCTCTTTTCTGGTCGATCATTTTCTGGTCGTTCCCTTTTCTGGTCGATCATTTTCTGGTCGATCATTTTCTGGTCGTTCCCTTTTCTGGTCGATCATTTTCTGGTCGTTCCCTTTTCTGGTCGATCATTTTCTGGTCGTTCCCTTTTCTGGTCGATCATTTTCTGGTCGATCATTTTCTGGTCGTTCCCTTTTCTGGTCGATCATTTTCTGGTCGTTCCCTTTTCTGGTCGATTATTTTCTGGTCGTTTTCTTTTCTGGTCGATCATTTTCTGGTCGTTCCCTTTTCTGGTCGATCATTTTCTGGTCGTTCCCTTTTCTGGTCGATCATTTTTTCTGGTCGTTCCCTTTTCTGGTCGATCATTTTTTCTGGTCGTTCCCTTTTCTGGTCGATCATTTTCTGGTCGTTCCCTTTTCTGGTCGATAATTTTCTGGTCGATAATTTTCTGGTCGTTCCCTTTTCTGGTCGATCATTTTCTGGTCGTTCCCTTTTCTGGTCGATCATTTTCTGGTCGATCATTTTCTGGTCGTTCCCTTTTCTGGTCGATCATTTTCTGGTCGTTCCCTTTTCTGGTCGATCATTTTCTGGTCGTTCCCTTTTCTGGTCGATCATTTTCTGGTCGTTCCCTTTTCTGGTCGATCATTTTCTGGTCGCTCCCTTTTCTGGTCGATCATTTTCTGGTCGTTCCCTTTTCTGGTCGTTCCCTTTTCTGGTCGATCATTTTCTGGTCGTTCCCTTTTCTGGTCGATTATTTTCTGGTCGTTCCCTTTTCTGGTCGATCATTTTCTGGTCGTTCCCTTTTCTGGTCGATCATTTTCTGGTCGTTCCCTTTTCTGGTCGATCATTTTTTCTGGTCGTTCCCTTTTCTGGTCGATCATTTTTTCTGGTCGTTCCCTTTTCTGGTCGATCATTTTCTGGTCGTTCCCTTTTCTGGTCGATAATTTTCTGGTCGATAATTTTCTGGTCGTTCCCTTTTCTGGTCGATCATTTTCTGGTCGTTCCCTTTTCTGGTCGATCATTTTCTGGTCGATCATTTTCTGGTCGATCATTTTCTGGTCGTTCCCTTTTCTGGTCGATCATTTTCTGGTCGTTCCCTTTTCTGGTCGATCATTTTCTGGTCGTTCCCTTTTCTGGTCGATCATTTTCTGGTCGTTCCCTTTTCTGGTCGATCATTTTCTGGTCGTTCCCTTTTCTGGTCGATCATTTTCTGGTCGTTCCCTTTTCTGGTCGATCATTTTCTGGTCGATCATTTTCTGGTCGTTCCCTTTTCTGGTCGATCATTTTCTGGTCGTTCCCTTCTCTGGTCGATCATTTTCTGGTCGTTCCCTTTTCTGGTCGATCATTTTCTGGTCGTTCCCTTTTCTGGTCGATCATTTTCTGGTCGTTCCCTTTTCTGGTCGATCATTTTTTCTGGTCGTTCCCTTTTCTGGTCGATCATTTTTTCTGGTCGTTCCCTTTTCTGGTCGATCATTTTCTGGTCGTTCCATTTTCTGGTCGATAATTTTCTGGTCGTTCCCTTTTCTGGTCGATCATTTTCTGGTCGTACCCTTTTCTGGTCGTTCCCTTTTCTGGTCGATCATTTTCTGGTCGATCATTTTCTGGTCGTTCCCTTTTCTGGTCGATCATTTTCTGGTCGTTCCCTTTTCTGGTCGATCATTTTCTGGTCGTTCCCTTTTCTGGTCGATCATTTTCTGGTCGATCATTTTCTGGTCGTTCCCTTTTCTGGTCGATCATTTTCTGGTCGATCATTTTCTGGTCGTTCCCTTTTCTGGTCGATCATTTTCTGGTCGTTTTTTTCTGGTCGATCATTTTCTGGTCGATCATTTTCTGGTCGTTCCCTTTTCTGGGTGATCATTTTCTGGTCGTTCCCCTTTCTGGTCGATCATTTTCTGGTCGTTCCCTTTTCTGGTCGATCATTTTCTGGTCGTTCCCTTTTCTGGTCAATCATTTTCTGGTCGTTCCCTTTTCTGGTCGATCATTTTCTGGTCGTTCCCTTTTCTGGTCGATCATTTTCTGGTCGTTCATTTTCTGGTCGTTCCCTTTTCTGGTCGATCATTTTCTGGTCGTTTCCTTTTCTGGTCGATCATTTTCTGGTCGTTCCCTTTTCTGGTCGTTCCCTTTTCTGGTCGTTCCCTTTTCTGGTCGATCATTTTCTGGTCGTTCCCTTTTCTGGTCGATCATTTTCTGGTCGATCATTTTCTGGTCGTTCTCTTTTCTGGTCGATCATTTTCTGGTCGTTCCCTTTTCTGGTCGATCATTTTCTGGTCGTTCCCTTTTCTGGTCGATCATTTTCTGGTCGTTCCCTTTTCTGGTCGATCATTTTCTGGTCGTTCCCTTTTCTGTTCGATCATTTTCTGGTCGTTCCCTTTTCTGGTCGATCATTTTCTGGTCGTTCCCTTTTCTGGTCGATCATTTTCTGGTCGTTCCCTTTTCTGGTCGATCATTTTCTGGTCGTTCCCTTTTCTGGTCGAACATTTTCTGGTCGTTCAATTTTCTGGTCGATCATTTTCTGGTCGTTCACTTTTCTGGTCGATCATTTTCTGGTCGATCATTTTCTGGTTGTTCCCTTTTCTGGTCGATCATTTTCTGGTCGTTCCCTTCTCTGGTCGATCATTTTCTGGTCGTTCCCTTTTCTGTTCGATCATTTTCTGGTCGTTCCCTTTTCTGGTCGATCATTTTCTGGTCGTTCCCTTTTCTGGTCGATCATTTTCTGGTCGTTCCCTTTTCTGGTCGTTCCCTTTTCTGGTCGATCATTTTCTGGTCGTTCCCTTTTCTGGTCGAACATTTTCTGGTCGTTCACTTTTCTGGTCGATCATTTTCTGGTCGTTCCCTTTTCTGGTCGATCATTTACTGGTCGTTCCCTTTTCTGGTCGATCATTTTCTGGTCGTTCACTTTTCTGGTCGATCATTTTCTGGTCGTTCATTTTTTTATGGTCGATCATTTTCTGGTCGTTCCCTTTTCTGGTCGATCAATTTCTGGTCGTTCCCTTTTCTGGTCGATCATTTTCTGGTCGATCATTTTCTGGTCGATCATTTTCTGGTCGTTCCCTTTTCTGGTCGATCATTTTCTGGTCGTTCCCTTTTCTGGTCGATCATTTTCTGGTCGTTCCCTTTTCTGGTCGATCATTTTCTGGTCGTTCCCTTTTCTGGTCGATCATTTTCTGGTCGTTCCCTTTTCTGGTCGATCATTTTCTGGTCGTTCCCTTTTCTGGTCGATCATTTTCTGGTCGTTCCCTTTTCTGGTCGATCATTTTCTGGTCGTTCCCTTTTCTGGTCGATCATTTTCTGGTCGTTCACTTTTCTGGTCGATCATTTTCTGGTCGTTCACTTTTCTGGTCGTTCCCTTTTCTGGTCGATCATTTTCTGGTCGTTCCCTTTTCTGGTCGAACATTTTCTGGTCGTTCACTTTTCTGGTCGATCATTTTCTGGTCGTTCCCTTTTCTGGTCGATCATTTTCTGGTCGTTCCCTTTTCTGGTCGATCATTTTCTGGTCGTTCACTTTTCTGGTCGATCATTTTCTGGTCGTTCATTTTTCTGGTCGATCATTTTCTGGTCGTTCCCTTTTCTGGTCGATCATTTTCTGGTCGTTCCCTTTTCTGGTCGATCATTTTCTGGTCGATCATTTTCTGGTCGTTCCCTTTTCTGGTCGATCATTTTCTGGTCGTTCCCTTTTCTGGTCGATCATTTTCTGGTCGTTCCCTTCTCTGGTCGATCATTTTCTGGTCGTTCCCTTTTCTGGTCGATCATTTTCTGGTCGTTCCCTTTTCTGGTCGATCATTTTCTGGTCGTTCCCTTTTCTGGTCGATCATTTTCTGGTCGTTCCCTTTTCTGGTCGATCATTTTCTGGTCGTTCCCTTTTCTGGTCGATCATTTTCTGGTCGTTCCCTTTTCTGGTCGATCATTTTCTGGTCGTTTACTTTTCTGGTCGATCATTTTCTGGTCGTTCACTTTTCTGGTCGATCATTTTCTGGTCGTTCCCTTTTCTGGTCGATCATTTTCTGGTCGTTCCCTTTTCTGGTCGATCATTTTCTGGTCGTTCCCTTTTCTGGTCGATCAATTTCTGGTCGTTCCCTTTTCTGGTCGATCATTTTCTGGTCGTTCCCTTTTCTGGTCGATCATTTTCTGGTCGTTCCCTTTTCTGGTCGATCATTTTCTGGTCGTTCCCTTTTCTGGTCGATCATTTTCTGGTCGTTCCCTTTTCTGGTCGATCATTTTCTGGTCGTTTCCTTTTCTGGTCGATCATTTTCTGGTCGTTCCCTTTTCTGGTCGATCATTTTCTGGTCGTTCCCTTTTCTGGTCGATCATTTTCTGGTCGTTCCCTTTTCTGGTCGATCATTTTCTGGTCGTTCCCTTTTCTGGTCGATCATTTTCTGGTCGTTCCCTTTTCTGGTCGATCATTTTCTGGTCGTTCCCTTTTCTGTTCGATCATTTTTTCTGGTCGTTCCCTTTTCTGGTCGATCATTTTTTCTGGTCGTTCCCTTTTCTGGTCGATCATTTTCTGGTCGTTCCCTTTTCTAGTCGATCATTTTCTGGTCGTTCCCTTTTCTGGTCGATCATTTTCTGGTCGTTCCCTTTTCTGGTCGATCATTTTCTGGTCGTTCCCTTTTCTGGTCGTTCCCTTTTCTGGTCGATCATTTTCTGGTCGTTCCCTTTTCTGGTCGATCATTTTCTGGTCGTTCCCTTTTCTGGTCGATCATTTTCTGGTCGTTCCCTTTTCTGGTCGATCATTTTCTGTTCGTTCCCTTTTCTGGTCGATCATTTTCTGGTCGTTCCCTTTTCTGGTCGATCATTTTCTGGTCGTTCCCTTTTTTGGTCGATCATTTTCTGGTCGTTCCCTTTTCTGGTCGATCATTTTCTGGTCGTTCCCTTTTCTGGTCGATCATTTTCTGGTCGTTCCCTTTTCTGGTCGATCATTTTTCTGGTCGTTCCCTTTTCTGGTCGATCATTTTTTCTGGTCGTTCCCTTTTCTGGTCGATCATTTTTTCTGGTCGTTCCCTTTTCTGGTCGATCATTTTCTGGTCGTTCCCTTTTCTGGTCGATCATTTTCTGATCGTTCCCTTTTCTGGTCGTTCCCTTTTCTGGTCGATCATTTTCTGGTCGTTCCCTTTTCTGGTCGATCATTTTCTGGTCGTTTCCTTTTCTGGTCGAACATTTTCTGGTCGTTCCCTTTTCTGGTCGATCATTTTCTGGTCGTTCCCTTTTCTGGTCGATCATTTTCTGGTCGTTCCCTTTTCTGGTCGATCATTTTCTGGTCGTTCCCTTTTCTGGTCGATCATTTTCTTGTCGTTCCCTTTTCTGGTCGATCATTTTCTGGTCGTTCCCTTTTCTGGTCGATCATTTTCTGGTCGTTCCCTTTTCTGGTCGATCATTTTCTGGTCGTTCCCTTTTCTGGTCGTTCTCTTTTCTGGTCGATCATTTTCTGGTCGTTCCCTTTTCTGGTCAATCATTTTCTGGTCGATCATTTTCTGGTCGTTCCCTTTTCTGGTCGATCATTTTCTGGTCGTTCCCTTTTCTGGTCGATCATTTTCTGGTCGTTCCCTTTTCTGGTCGATCATTTTCTGGTCGTTCCCTTTTCTGGTCAATCATTTTCTGGTCGTTCCCTTTTCTGGTCGATCATTTTCTGGTCGTTCCCTTTTCTGGTCGATCATTTTCTGGTCGTTCCCTTTTCTGGTCGTTCCCTTTTCTGGTCGATCATTTTCTGGTCGTTCCCTTTTCTGGTCGATCATTTTCTGGTCGTTCCCTTTTCTGTTCGATCATTTTCTGGTCGTTCCCTTTTCTGGTCGATCATTTTCTGGTCGTTCCCTTTTCTGGTCGATCATTTTTGGTCGTTCCCTTTTCTGGTCGATCATTTTCTGGTCGTTCCCTTTTCTGGTCGATCATTTTCTGGTCGTTCCCTTTTCTGGTCGATCATTTTCTGGTCGTTCCCTTTTCTGGTCGATCATTTTCTGGTCGTTCCCTTTTCTGGTCGATCATTTTCTGGTCGATCATTTTCTGGTCGATCATTTTCTGGTCGTTCCCTTTTCTGGTCGATCATTTTCTGGTCGTTCCCTTTTCTGGTCGATCATTTTCTGGTCGTTTCCTTTTCTGGTCGATCATTTTCTGGTCGTTCCCTTTTCTGGTCGATCATTTTCTGTTTATTCCCTTTTCTGGTCGATCATTTTCTGGTCGTTCCCTTTTCTGGTCGATCATTTTCTGGTCGTTCCCTTTTCTGGTCGATCATTTTCTGGTCGTTCCCTTTTCTGGTCGATAATTTTCTGGTCGTTCCCTTTTCTGGTCGATCATTTTCTTGTCGTTCCCTTTTCTGGTCGATCATTTTCTGGTCGTTCCCTTTTCTGGTCGATCATTTTCTGGTCGTTCCCTTTTCTGGTCGATCATTTTCTGGTCGATCATTTTCTGGTCGTTCTCTTTTCTGGTCGATCATTTTCTGGTCGTTCCCTTTTCTGGTCGATCATTTTCTGGTCGATCATTTTCTGGTCGTTCCCTTTTCTGGTCGATCATTTTCTGGTCGTTCCCTTTTCTGGTCGATCATTTTCTGGTCGTTCCCTTTTCTGGTCGATCATTTTCTGGTCGTTCCCTATTCTGGTCGATCATTTTCTGGTCGTTCCCTTTTCTGGTCGATCATTTTCTGGTCGTTCCCTTTTCTGGTCGATCATTTTCTGGTCGTTCACTTTTCTGGTCGATCATTTTCTGGTCGTTCACTTTTCTGGTCGTTCCCTTTTCTGGTCGATCATTTTCTGGTCGTTCCCTTTTCTGGTCGAACATTTTCTGGTCGTTCACTTTTCTGGTCGATCATTTTCTGGTCGTTCCCTTTTCTGGTCGATCATTTTCTGGTCGTTCCCTTTTCTGGTCGATCATTTTCTGGTCGTTCACTTTTCTGGTCGATCATTTTCTGGTCGTTCATTTTTCTGGTCGATCATTTTCTGGTCGTTCCCTTTTCTGGTCGATCATTTTCTGGTCGTTCCCTTTTCTGGTCGATCATTTTCTGGTCGATCATTTTCTGGTCGTTCCCTTTTCTGGTCGATCATTTTCTGGTCGTTCCCTTTTCTGGTCGATCATTTTCTGGTCGTTCCCTTTTCTGGTCGATCATTTTCTGGTCGTTCCCTTTTCTGGTCGATCATTTTCTGGTCGTTCCCTTTTCTGGTCGATCATTTTCTGGTCGTTCCCTTTTCTGGTCGATCATTTTCTGGTCGATCATTTTCTGGTCGTTCCCTTTTCTGGTCGATCATTTTCTGGTCGTTCCCTTTTCTAGTCGATCATTTTCTGGTCGTTCCCTTTTCTGGTCGATCATTTTCTGGTCGTTCACTTTTCTGGTCGATCATTTTCTGGTCGTTCACTTTTCTGGTCGATCATTTTCTGGTCGTTCCCTTTTCTGGTCGATCATTTTCTGGTCGTTCCCTTTTCTGGTCGATCATTTTCTGGTCGTTCCCTTTTCTGGTCGATCATTTTCTGGTCGTTCCCTTTTCTGGTCGATCATTTTCTGGTCGTTCCCTTTTCTGGTCGATCATTTTCTGGTCGTTCCCTTTTCTGGTCGATCATTTTCTGGTCGTTCCCTTTTCTGGTCGATCATTTTTTCTGGTCGTTCCCTTTTCTGGTCGATCATTTTTTCTAGTCGTTCCCTTTTCTGGTCGATCATTTTCTGGTCGTTCCCTTTTCTGGTCGATCATTTTCTGGTCGTTCCCTTTTCTGGTCGATCATTTTCTGGTCGTTCCCTTTTCTGGTCGATCATTTTCTGGTCGTTCCCTTTTCTGGTCGTTCCCTTTTTTGGTCGATCATTTTCTGGTCGTTCCCTTTTCTGGTCGATCATTTTCTGGTCGTTCCCTTTTCTGGTCGATCATTTTCTGGTCGTTCCCTTTTCTGGTCGATCATTTTCTGTTCGTTCCCTTTTCTGGTCGATCATTTTCTGGTCGTTCCCTTTTCTGGTCGATCATTTTCTGGTCGTTCCCTTTTTTGGTCGATCATTTTCTGGTCGTTCCCTTTTCTGGTCGATCATTTTCTGGTCGTTCCCTTTACTGGTCGATCATTTTCTGGTCGTTCCCTTTTCTGGTCGATCATTTTCTGGTCGTTCCCTTTTCTGGTCGATCATTTTCTGGTCGTTCCCTTTTCTGGTCGATCATTTTCTGGTCGTTCCCTTTTCTGGTCGATCATTTTCTGGTCGTTCCCTTTTCTGGTCGTTCCCTTTTCTGGTCGATCATTTTCTGGTCGATCATTTTCTGGTCGTTCCCTTTTCTGGTCGTTCCCTTTTCTGGTCAATCATTTTCTGGTCGTTCCCTTTTCTGGTCGATCATTTTCTGGTCGTTCCCTTTTCTGGTCGATCATTTTCTGGTCGTTCCCTTTACTGGTCGATCATTTTCTGGTCGTTCCCTTTTCTGGTTGATCATTTTCTGGTCGTTCCCTTTTCTGGTCGATCATTTTCTGGTCGTTCCCTTTTCTGGTCGATCATTTTCTGGTCGTTCCCTTTTCTGGTCGATCATTTTCTGGTCGTTCCCTTTTCTGGTCGATCATTATCTGGTCGTTCCCTTTTCTGGTCGATAATTTTCTGGTCGTTCCCTTTTCTGGTCGATCATTTTATGGTCGTTCCCTTTTCTGGTCGATCATTTTCTGGTCGTTCCCTTTTCTGGTCGATCATTTTCTGGTCGTTCCCTTTTCTGGTCGATCATATTCTGGTCGTTCACTTTTCTGGTCGATCATTTTCTGGTCGTTCCCTTTTCTGGTCGATCATTTTCTGGTCGTTCCCTTTTCTGGTCGATCATTTTCTGGTCGTTCCCTTTTCTGTTCGATCATTTTCTGGTCGTTCCCTTTTCTGGTCGATCATTTTCTGGTCGTTCCCTTTTCTGGTCGATCATTTTCTGGTCGATCATTTTCTGGTCATTCCCTTTTCTGGTCGATCATTTTCTGGTCGTTCCCTTTTCTGGTCGATCATTTTCTGGTCGTTCCCTTTTCTGGTCGATCATTTTCTGGTCGTTCCCTTTTCTGGTCGATCATTTTCTGGTCGTTCCCTTTTCTGGTCGATCATTTTCTGGTCGTTCCCTTTTCTGGTCGATCATTTTCTGGTCGTTCCTTTTTCTGGTCGATCATTTTCTGGTCGTTCACTTTTCTGGTCGATCATTTTCTGGTCGTTCACTTTTCTGGTCGATCATTTTCTGGTCGTTCACTTTTCTGGTCGATCATTTTCTGGTCGTTCACTTTTCTGGTCGATCATTTTCTGGTCGTTCCCTTTTCTGGTCGATCATTTTCTGGTCGTTCCCTTTTCTGGTCGATCATTTTCTGGTCGTTCCCTTTTCTGTTCATCATTTTCTGGTCGTTCCCTTTTCTGGTCGATCATTTTCTGGTCGTTCCCTTTTCTGGTCGATCATTTTTTGGTCGTTCCCTTTTCTGGTCGATCATTTTCTGGTCGTTCCCTTTTCTGGTCGATCATTTTCTGGTCGTTCCCTTTTCTGGTCGATCATTTTCTGGTCGTTCCCTTTTCTGGTCGATCATTTTCTGGTCGTTCCCTTTTCTGGTCGATCATTTTCTGGTCGTTCCTTTTTCTGGTCGATCATTTTCTGGTCGTTCCCTTTTCTGGTCGATCATTTTCTGGTCGTTCCCTTTTCTGGTCGATCATTTTCTGGTCGTTCCCTTTTCTGGTCGATCATATTCTGGTCGTTTCCTTTTCTGGTCGTTCCCTTTTCTGTTCGATCATTTTCTGGTCGTTCTCTTTTCTGGTCGATCATTTTCTGGTCGTTCCTTTTCTGGTCGATCATTTTCTGGTCGTTCCCTTTTCTGGTCGATCATTTTCTGATCGATCATTTTCTGGTCGTTCCCTTTTCTGGTCGATCATTTTCTGGTCGTTCCCTTTTCTGGTCGATCATTTTCTGGTCGTTCCCTTTTCTGGTCGATCATTTTCTGGTCGTTCCCTTTTCTGGTCGATCATTTTCTGGTCGTTCCCTTTTCTGGTCGATCATTTTCTGGTCGTTCCCTTTTCTGGTCGATCATTTTCTGGTCGTTCCCTTTTCTGGTCGATCATTTTCTGGTCGTTCACTTTTCTGGTCGATCATTTACTGGTCGTTCACTTTTCTGGTCGATCATTTTCTGGTCGTTCCCTTTTCTGGTCGATCATTTTCTGGTCGTTCCCTTTTCTGGTCGATCATTTTCTGGTCGTTCCCTTTTCTGGTCGATCATTTTCTGGTCGTTCCCTTTTCTGGTCGATCATTTTCTGGTCGTTCCCTTTTCTGGTCGATCATTTTCTGGTCGTTCCCTTTTCTGGTCGATCATTTTCTGGTCGTTCCCTTTTCTGTTCGATCATTTTCTGGTCGTTCCCTTTTCTGGTCGATCATTTTCTGGTCGTTCCCTTTTCTGGTCGATCATTTTCTGGTCGATCATTTTCTGGTCATTCCCTTTTCTGGTCGATCATTTTCTGGTCGTTCCCTTTTCTGGTCGATCATATTCTGGTCGTTCCCTTTTCTGGTCGTTCCCTTTTCTGGTCGATCATTTTCTGGTCGTTCCCTTTTCTGGTCGATCATTTTCTGGTCGTTCCCTTTTCTGGTCGATCATTATCTGGTCGTTCCCTTTTCTGGTCGATAATTTTCTGGTCGTTCCCTTTTCTGGTCGATCATTTTATGGTCGTTCCCTTTTCTGGTCGATCATTTTCTGGTCGTTCCCTTTTCTGGTCGATCATTTTCTGGTCGTTCCCTTTTCTGGTCGATCATTTTCTGGTCGTTCCCTTTTCTGGTCGTTCCCTTTTCTGGTCGATCATTTTCTGGTCGTTCCCTTTTCTGGTCGATCATTTTCTGGTCGTTCCCTTTTCTGGTCGATCATTTTCTGGTCGTTCCCTTTTCTGTTCGATCATTTTCTGGTCGTTCCCTTTTCTGGTCGATCATTTTCTGGTCGTTCCCTTTTCTGGTCGATCATTTTCTGGTCGATCATTTTCTGGTCATTCCCTTTTCTGGTCGATCATTTTCTGGTCGTTCCCTTTTCTGGTCGATCATTTTCTGGTCGTTCCCTTTTCTGGTCGATCATTTTCTGGTCGTTCCCTTTTCTGGTCGATCATTTTCTGGTCGTTCCCTTTTCTGGTCGATCATTTTCTGGTCGTTCCCTTTTCTGGTCGATCATTTTCTGGTCGTTCCTTTTTCTGGTCGATCATTTTCTGGTCGTTCACTTTTCTGGTCGATCATTTTCTGGTCGTTCACTTTTCTGGTCGATCATTTTCTGGTCGTTCACTTTTCTGGTCGATCATTTTCTGGTCGTTCACTTTTCTGGTCGATCATTTTCTGGTCGTTCCCTTTTCTGGTCGATCATTTTCTGGTCGTTCCCTTTTCTGGTCGATCATTTTCTGGTCGTTCCCTTTTCTGTTCATCATTTTCTGGTCGTTCCCTTTTCTGGTCGATCATTTTTTGGTCGTTCCCTTTTCTGGTCGATCATTTTCTGGTCGTTCCCTTTTCTGGTCGATCATTTTCTGGTCGTTCCCTTTTCTGGTCGATCATTTTCTGGTCGTTCCCTTTTCTGGTCGATCATTTTCTGGTCGTTCCCTTTTCTGGTCGATCATTTTCTGGTCGTTCCCTTTTCTGGTCGATCATTTTCTGGTCGTTCCCTTTTCTGGTCGATCATATTCTGGTCGTTCCCTTTTCTGGTCGTTCCCTTTTCTGTTCGATCATTTTCTGGTCGTTCTCTTTTCTGGTCGATCATTTTCTGGTCGTTCCTTTTCTGGTCGATCATTTTCTGGTCGTTCCCTTTTCTGGTCGATCATTTTCTGATCGATCATTTTCTGGTCGTTCCCTTTTCTGGTCGATCATTTTCTGGTCGTTCCCTTTTCTGGTCGATCATTTTCTGGTCGTTCCCTTTTCTGGTCGATCATTTTCTGGTCGTTCCCTTTTCTGGTCGATCATTTTCTGGTCGTTCCCTTTTCTGGTCGATCATTTTCTGGTCGTTCCCTTTTCTGGTCGATCATTTTCTGGTCGTTCCCTTTTCTGGTCGATCATTTTCTGGTCGTTCACTTTTCTGGTCGATCATTTACTGGTCGTTCACTTTTCTGGTCGATCATTTTCTGGTCGTTCCCTTTTCTGGTCGATCATTTTCTGGTCGTTCCCTTTTCTGGTCGATCATTTTCTGGTCGTTCCCTTTTCTGGTCGATCATTTTCTGGTCGTTCCTTTTTCTGGTCGATCATTTTCTGGTCGTTCCCTTTTCTGGTCGATCATTTTCTGGTCGTTCTCTTTTCTGGTCGATCATTTTCTGGTCGTTCCCTTTTCTGGTCGATTATTTTCTGGTCGTTCACTTTTCTGGTCGATCATTTTCTGGTCGTTCACTTTTCTGGTCGATCATTTTCTGGTCGTTCCCTTTTCTGGTCGATCATTTTCTGGTCGTTCCCTTTTCTGGTCGTTCCCTTTTCTGGTCGATCAATTTCTGGTCGTTCCCTTTTCTGGTCGATCATTTTCTGGTCGTTCCCTTTTCTGGTCGATCATTTTCTGGTCGTTCCCTTTTCTGGTTGATCATTTTCTGGTCGTTCCTTTTTCTGGTCGATCATTTTCTGGTCGTTCCCTTTTCTGGTCGATCATTTTCTGGTCGTTTCCTTTTCTGGTCGATCATTTTCTGGTCGTTCCCTTTTCTGGTCGATCATTTTCTGGTCGTTCCCTTTTCTGGTCGATCATTTTCTGGTCGTTCCCTTTTCTGGTCGATCATTTTCTGGTCGTTCCCTTTTCTGGTCGATCATTTTCTGGTCGTTCCCTTTTCTGGTCGATCATTTTCTGGTCGTTCCCTTTTCTGGTCGATCATTTTTTCTGGTCGTTGTCTTTTCTGGTCGATCATTTTTTCTGGTCGTTGTCTTTTCTGGTCGATCATTTTCTGGTCGTTCACTTTTCTGGTCGATCATTTTCTTTTCGTTCCCTTTTCTGGTCGATCATTTTCTGGTCGTTCCCTTTTCTGGTCGATCATTTTCTGGTCGTTCCCTTTTCTGGTCGATCATTTTCTGGTCGTTCCCTTTTCTGGTCGATCATTTTCTGGTCGTTCCCTTTTCTGGTCGATCATTTTCTGGTCGTTCCCTTTTCTGGTCGATCATTTTCTGGTCGTTCCCTTTTCTGGTCGATCATTTTCTGGTCGTTCCCTTTTCTGGTCGATCATTTTCTGGTCGTGCCCTTTTCTGGTCGATCATTTTCTGGTCGATCATTTTCTGGTCGTTCCCTTTTCTGGTCGATCATTTTTTGGTCGTTCTTTTTTCTGGTCGATCATTTTCTGGTCGTTCCCTTTTCTGGTCGATCATTTTCTGGTCGTTCCCTTTTCTGGTCGATCATATATATATATATATATATATGTTTTTGTATCAAGTGGAGATCCGACTAAATTACAGACAACCCGAGGTCCACCACAAAAAAAAGGTTTTTTGGAGTATCTTTTTCACAAAAAGGCTCCTTTTATTGTCCTTAATCTATAACCCCGCAGAGGGGAAACAATTTCTGCGTTTAAATTTTTCGTGATAAAATTTGAACAAAACGAGATCTGTTATGAATTAATGTAAACAAGTGGAGATCCGGAAATGTATATCATGATGTATGTAGCATAAAATGAGATCCTGCAACATTGCCAAATTTTTGTGACGTTGCGACGCAGTACGCGTGCACTTTTAGTGTTCGAGTTGTGATAGTGACGAAAAATAATTTGCTCCAAAATGTTATCACATGGGAAAAAGTTCGTAAATCTAGCTATAAATAAGAAATACACGACAACTGCTAGTAGGTATACAAGACGAAGGTAAGTTAAATTAACTTTTTAATTTTTTTTAAGCTACATTCAAGCAGAACTCTTTTTTGTGAATGCAAAAACCATTTTATAGTACAGCAAAATATTTTGCTGTTATTAAAAGCATTTTGTAATAAAATTTGAAAGACTATAAAATTGTTTTTTTTTAAATTTCATCATTGATAAATTAAAATTGTAATACATAAATTGCCTTTTGTTTCGTTAAAACGAAAAAAATCCGGGTACTTTAACATCTTCCCGTCTCAGAAAACAAATTGCAACTGTTTTACAAATTTTAAACCTTAACGATAATGAAATGGAACAATAATATTGGCTACTTTTATGGGTCATACGAAGAAGACGCACGAACAGTTTTATAGGTATGATATTTTATAAATAAACTATAAAAATTGTAGGAAAAAAAATATTTTTCTTTCGCTTTAATTAATACATATTTTAGGATTTTTTTAAAACATATCTTATATATGTGTACCAACTAGTGATGCGCCGGATATCCGTATCCGTATCCGCGGATATCCAAGGGAGAAGAAAGATCCGCGGATCTTGAAACGAAATATCCGTATCCGTTAGTTTTATGGCGGATCTTTTACGGATCTTTTACCTTATTAATTTTCAAGTCATACATGAAATTTTATATATATAGGTAATTAGGTAATAATGAGAAACTGTTAAATTCCATTCAGATTATTTTTTATTTCTTAAAATCGTATTTGGCACTTTTATATTGCAAAAATTTATCGTAGTGAGTACCATACCAATAGTACATAACTCAAAGGTACTAATAAAAAACTATCTTTATAATGAGATATTGCACATCGATCTCTGGAATCTGTTAGGAGAGTTAACTCTTAAAGAAGTCAATAACTTTTTCCCATAACAGTCTCTTTCCAAAGGTCGATGTGCAATATTTACCGCCGCGTACTCTAAGAAAGTTAAGATCCGTATCCGTATCCACGGATCTTGAAACCAAATATCCGTATCCGTATCCGCGGATCTTGAAACCAAATATCCGTATTCAGATCCGTATCCGCGGATATGCATTTTTAACGATCCGGCACATCACTAGTACCAACTAAAACAAATTATTTTTCAATACAGGCTGCTTCGTAATTGACTGTCAATTTTAAAGGGGGTTTATTAATTGTGCATGATTTTAAGACAAAAAGTTTATAATAAACATTAGGCCCGGTTTGCGTCATATTTGATACGCAGGGTGACACAGATTTTTTTTTTAATTAAATTAGTTATTTTAATTGACTGTCAACAAATAATAAATTAATAAAAATCTTAGGTAGCTTCAGGTTTATTAAAATACCTAAATCAATTTTTCAAAAAAATCTCTATCACCTTGTATATCA
Source organism: Xanthostigma xanthostigma (assembly GCA_963575645.1). Classification (NCBI taxonomy): domain Eukaryota; kingdom Metazoa; phylum Arthropoda; class Insecta; order Raphidioptera; family Raphidiidae; genus Xanthostigma; species Xanthostigma xanthostigma. The sequence continues at coordinate 36,897,661 of OY754466.1, read as the reverse complement.
GAAATGAAGTAAAAACGAACCTATATGTATAAGTATATTCAATTATGAAACGCACTGTATATTAGATAAATATTTGTTATAAGTCATCTCACATTATTAAGAGTGTGTGGGGGTTAAATAAGTTGTGCTTAAAAATTAAAATTAAGTACTTAGATTTAATATAATTGTAAAAATGTTTGTTTACAGTACTTGGGAAAGTCGCGATTTACCGAAAAAACTCGTGCATTTAGTAAATGAGAAACATTGACTATTATTTCACTTTACTGTTCAAGTACCTGCGACTTTTTAAATATTTATTCACTGTCTCGCAAAACTAAACATATTACATCTCTTGCATCTCACTTATCCTTCCGCCAAGTAATTCGAAAAATAAATTTAAACTTTATTTTAAGATTACCACAGGAAGTTTACCAAACCGCAAAAATAGCCAAGTTACTTTTAATGATGGAAAGGGGGGTCGACAGTGATAAATTCGACGTCGAATTGGAACAATGGAATAGACAATCTTTCGAGGAAAACGAAAATGGTAACAATTATTATTAATGATTGGTAAAGAACGTATTAAGAAAATTTGTCCCTGCAAACACCCGCTGCACCCTTCATCTCAAATCTTTTCCCCTCGCCTAAAAACGGTTCGCGCTCTCCCGACGCTATTTTTAAAGCTAGAGGGTTCTGGTAAACGCCAAATGAAAGACAAAGAATCAGACTACAGATCCTTCAGGCGAATTTTTTGAAAAACAGTCTCGCCTACGTGTGAAATATTACGTAACTTATTATTTTTTTCAAAAGGTTGTAAGTTTTTTCAGGAATTTTTTTTAAAAAAATTCGCCTGAAGGATCTGTAGTCTGATTCTTTGTCTTTCATTTGGCGTTTACCAGAACCCTCTAGCTTTAAAAATAGCGTCGGGAGAGCGCAAACCGTTTTTAGGCGAGAGGAAAAGATTTGAGATGAAGGGTGCAGGGGGTATTTGCAGGGACGAATACTCTTAATATCACGTATTATTATTAAAACTATTTTTCAAACATTAAAATATTAAAAATCACATACGTAACACTTTTTCTCATTTTTGACTGTCTGTTATCAGATGCCCCAAGTCAACGAGGTACACTAGATGATTCAAATACTGTTGTAGTCCCCGAGTATGAAACCCAGAACGATATTAATTCTGAATCAGAGGAAGGTTGCGTATGAATGATCACCGAAAGTGCATGAACCACATAAATCTCTGTTGAAATTTAGAATTTTGAAAAATAATTATTGCTTACAGGTACATAAAGTTTATTCTGATATAGGTACAGAGTGTCACAGACATGACTTATTTTTGAAGATAATCCCATTAAAATCTATATACCCTGTAATATCCCGAATTACGCTACTCCAAATTGCGCGAACTCGAAGTTATGCGATTTCTGTAGACTTGCAAACTTGACAGAACAGCTTAAATCACGTTAAAATAAAATTAATAATCTTTGTATTATTAATACGAAAATTCGAATTCTTCTTACGCTTATTTTTTACAGAAACACCACGCAAAAAGGAGAAGAGTAAAGTAAACACAGACAAAAAAAATTGCCTTGGATCATGGAATAAACAGCAAAAATCTAAAATGTTACAATTTTTCAAAACTCATATAAAAAAAACTCTCCCAAAAAAGCAGAATGTCTAAAATTACGGGAAAAATATCCAGATTTATTTAAGGACAAGAACTGGGTATAAATAAAAGTATTAAATTAAAAAATATGTAATAAGTATAAATCTTTGATTAATGTCTGATTAGAATTCTTCAATAAATAAAACTATCGACTAATTTTTCAGACAAATATATTAACAAAAAATTTCAATTAATACCGAAACGTCAATGTATTAATTATTATTTTTTGTTAATATATTTGTCTGAAAAATTGGTCGATAATTTTATTTATTGTAATAAGTACAGTTTCAGTTTAATAAAAACTTATGATAATATTTTTTTTATTTTTTTTTCTGGAAATATCTACACTGTTTGCTTCCTGCCTCAAGCCATTACTCCTTTATTATAAATAAACGAACAACTAAAAGAAATTATTGTAGAAATATTGATTATCTATTTTTTTTTACTTCAATTTGAATATCATAGCATGCTCAACTTTTTTTTCAAATATTCATATAATATGTAGATAAATCAATTATATTTAACCGCTAGCCTTTAATCTTACGCTTACCTATTCCGACGGTTTTACTCATTAATATGATCATTATAAAATGCAATGTTACAAAATTCCAAAGTTATGAATTTTATTCACTCGGTTTGAGGCTTGAGCTCCGAAACAAACTTAGATGATATAACATAAAATAAATAAAGGCGTCTGTGTGTATGAAAATATGCGACGCAGTGTTGCCGATTATACAGGATCTCAGGTTGTGCACGAAATGTTATATACAAGTTTGGCACAGCAGTGACCTCACTAGTGCGTTTGGTTGAACTACTCGTGTATAAAAATTGATAAAAATGGGAAAATGGAGATCCGGACTAAAATTTAACTGCGCATTCCCCACACCCATATTAACCGAAAAAAATTGATATACACATAGAAACACAACGAGATCCGATTCGGATCTCGGCTTGTCAAAACGGATCTCCATTTGTATAGCATTTATCACCAAATGATCTCACCTTGTATAGAAAACATATCTATATATATATATTATAATGGCTAGCTATACTCAGTGGCGCGGGGCGTGGGTCGGAAACTGACGTGGCAGGCACTTACCTTGAGAGATGTTAGCGAAGCCAAGGTCACCCAACTACTAAGCTGTAGGGAAAGGGAAAGATGTTCAAAATGGGCGCCAGATCTATTTTGACCTTAGCTTGAGTCACTGCAGGGTCGATCACTCCTGCAAAATAAATCTTAAGGGTCCTGCCAGCAAAAAATAACAACTCGAACGTAATGATCAAAAATTTAATAAAATAATTAATAATATTAACAAGAGTGATTTGCACATAAACTTTTGGCAAAATGCCCAGATCAGTACGCTACTGATTCAATTAGCGACAATATAAATTCTTAATTCAGTACCGTGAAGCGGTGATCATTAGTTTCCACGTAAAAATACAAGGTGATACACAATAAACGTAATAATGGTAACAATTTATCTACTAAAAAATCAATAATTCAGATCGCCTACGGATGAGGTTCAAATTCCAATAATCAATCCGTCAAAACTACAACCAAAACCGGCAACACAAACGTAACGCGACACTAACAGCAACGATAAGACAAACCTCATTCGTAAGCTAAAAACTTATCTCAACAACTCAAAATACAAATTACAACACGTTAAAATAGTTACAAAATACAATGTCGAAATATTTTAATTAAACGTTGCTAACTTTATTTAACCAAATGTTAACAAACCGACAAGCGCAGTGTGACATGAACTTTTCTTTGGAACAGCGCTATCCGTTCACAATATCACAACAGTCAAAAATAGTTCTGCCGGAAGGGCCATCAAACACTGTAATCTAAAATTCAGTTAAGTTCAGCACGCCACTGACAAATTGACATACACAATATTAAGCTTTAATTTAGCCTGAATGGCCGTCAAAACACTGTAAGTATGAAATTCATTTAAGTTTAGCACGCCACTGGCGAATTGACATAACACAATATGTGGCTTTATCAACCAATGCAATTTCTCTATGATGGAAACTATGATCCAACGCAGTCTAAGCACAGGTTCACGAAACAAAATAACAAAATAATTATTTCAGACCGTGAGAATTTATTGATGAAATGTTCGCATAAGGCGGCATGGCATCCAGAAGACAACGTAGTGACAGGTGCTGGCGCGCGCAAACTTATTTCACAGTTACGACGTACGTCAATCAAAAAGTGCCTTTTATTTAAAGTTGAATCTAAGAAGCGACGTACGTTTGATAAAGAATTTTAAAATTCAAACGCAAATTATGATTTTAAATTGAACAGTTACGTAATATAGCATTAAACGTTATCACACTACCTGTAGGATGCAGTGAAGGTATTCCAGGACTCGTAGCCCTTTTCCGAAACAGCTGGACTGGATTCAGCTAGCTGAAGTGATCGACCCAGCAATGCTCCAAGCCTCGGTACAGTGGTTCTTGTCAATGGTCGTAGAATCACAGCGTGTTTTATGCTGAACGAACGCCACGTGCTAATCAGATACAACTCCAAACACAATAACAATACGCAATTCACTAACAGCTTTTCCCAACAGAAAAATAACAGGATGGCTCCAATTTTATAGCCACCGTACTCAATAATTTCGAAACCAACGCTCAGAACTCAAAAAAAACACAACGGCAATACAATACGATACTATCACAACGCTTGCCGGCAACCGAATCTCGCATCTCGCTATTCAAAAAATCCTTACTAGTCGACATTGAACCTAACCGGACACACGGGTAAAGGGGTCCACACACACTCAAAATTTTGTCGGGGACTTTTTACCGCCATTTGACGTTGTAAGTTCACGGGAGTGGTCGCTAAGCTCAGGGGTCGTCCGGACCTCGTTCTTACGACTAAAGCTAACCCGTTACAATATATAAACATATATATATATATATATATATATATATATATATATATATATATATATATATATATATATATATATATATATATATATATATATATATATATATATATATATATATATATATATATATATATATATATGCAAGAAGGCGAGTTTGACAAGCGGGCATGAAACCGTAAATATCCTACGTAATTAGATGTAAAATCTCGACTTTTGGTGTCCCTAAAAAGAATTTTTGTTGTCTTTAATTATTAATCAAGTTATAGCGAAAAAATGTATTTTCGGGCACTTAGTCTAGACAAAAACCAAGTATTTCGCTATTCATTTGCGGATTGCCTATATTCAGGCAATTACCATATTTCAATAATTTTCTCATATACTTGTGTGTTTCACTTTTTCGCTTCACATGAGGAAACCTAAATAAGTAATCAGTTAAAATGTTTTCACCAATTATACAGGACATCAAAATTAATCTGTGTGTAGCAATAGAATTTTTTAGTCAAAATCTAGCAGACTATGATTAAAAGAAAGTTGCATTTTAAGTAAAGTCATATGTACGACAGAAGTTTAGGGGCCGTTCATAAAATACAAGAGGGAAAGGGGGTGTTGGTCAATGTGACGCTATGTGACAAGGGGGGACGGTGGGTCTACGACAATGTGACGTTCACAGTTTTTCCAAAAATTTCACTGTAATTTTTCTCGGCTAATTTTTTTTTTACTTTTTTGTCAGGATAGCAAGTCATTTGTTTCGTATTTAAGAGTATTCGTCCCTGCAAACACCCCCTGCACCCTTCATCTCAAATCTTTTCCCCTCGCCTAAAAACGGTTCGCGCTCTCCCGACGCTATTTTTAAAGCTAGAGGGTTCTGGTAAACGGCAAATGAAAGACAAGACTACAGATCCTTCAGGCGATTTTTTTGAAAAACAGTTTCGCCTACGTGTGAAATATTACGTAACTTATTATTTTTTTCAAAAGGTTGTCAGTTTTTTCAGGAATTTTTTTTCAAAAAATTCGCCTGAAGGATCTGTAGTCTGATTCTTTGTCTTTCATTTGGCGTTTAACAGAACCCTCTAGCTTTAAAAATAGCGTCGGGAGAGCGCGAACCGTTTTTAGGCGAGGGGAAAAGATTTGAGATGAAGGGTGCAGGGGGTATTTGTAGGGACGAATACTCTTAATACGAAACAAATGACTTTTGAATTTGTTTAAAATTAATCGCAAAATATTTTAAGTTCAGAAAGGGGGTGGTGCTTAATTTTTGTGACGTAATTTATATAGGGGGGTCACAGAAAATGTGACGCAGCGGGACGACAGGGGGGGGTAAAAAAAAGCAAAATTTAGCGTGACGTATTTTATGAACGGCCCCTTATTATGAAAAGCTGTTAAGAATCACAAAAAACTCCCAGATATGAAATTTTGTTAAAAAATTTCATTCCTTAAATTTATTAACATTTTATCTATCTATTTAATTGCTAATTTTATTAACAAGAATGCCTTGAAACAATTAAACAATTGCAAATTGTTTGATGTGCAGAAATGACATTCTGAATGTCCCCCGTTAAATTTTGCACTTATAGGATGCCGAGAAGAATCTGAAGAGCCAGATTTTTATTTTCTTCCCAGAGACAGAAATAGCCTAACCGCAAACAGAATTTGACAAGAACCTCTGTTCTCCCTTCATAGATTTAAAATAAATTTTAAAAATTTGAATTTGGATTCTGCGCAAACCGAAGACAGGTTTGAGCCCTAGTATTAACATAAATTTTAATAAAAGTACCATTTTAAGGACCACCGAAGTGCCTAGTGTTTTGTTAACAAATTAGATTATTTTATAAAAACGATATAATAATCTTGTACACAGAAACTACAAAAAAAGTATGAAATTTTCTGTTGTTTCTACATTTCCAGTAAAAATCGTTTTTATAAATAAAACTAATTTGGTTCTTGATGAAAAATTCTGGTTAAAATAAAGTACTAAAACAAATACTTATTTTCATTTGATTTATTACACACGTTATATTACACATAATTGTTAATCCTATCTATCAATAATAATTTGTTTACAAAACGCCGATCAGTGTGTTACAGACCATATGTAAATTCAGATCATATGCAAACAGCTAAACGGATATGGGCAAGGTTTTATTAAGAAATGTGCCTGCAAAACTAAATACCAATCAAACAATAATTTGTGCTTGTCGAAAAAAATACGTATTGTAGGTATAATTCCGAATGTCATAATAACCAAACAGGTACAAATAAATAGAAATGCAAACATTATGGAAATCCCACATGGCCTAAATATTAAATTCATATACGATCTAGGTGCAGTTAGGCCATATGTAAATATGTATTAATATTTTTAAAATATATTCTTCTTACAGACTATAATCTCCAATCCGTTTATATATGGTCTGTAACATATTCATTTTTTTCTACTGTCCTCATCAGGGATGTTATGGAGCTCTGTAACCATAACCGACACTATCGGATATCCGAAATAATTTCATGTCCATAACCATAGCTGAAACCGGTATATTATTCATATAACCGTATCGATATCTAGATCCGAAATTTCATATCCATAATATCCCTAATAGTGTTATGAGTAATATCTACTTAAAAAAAAAATAGGTAAAAAAACTTTTATGTTAAACGTTTTGTACAATCGATAATGTACTAAAAACTAGAAAATAAATATGAGTCACCATAGGGGGCTTTGATTAAACTAAAATAAAATCGTGGGGGGCATTTAGTAGAAAACTCATTTGTTTGAGATTGGAAATCATATTTAGCTTTCGACTGTCTTCTTCGACCACAATGTAACTATAAATGCCCTCCACGATTTTGTTTTAGTTTTATCAAAGCCCCCTATGGCGATTCATATTTCTTTTCTTGTTTTTAGTACATTATCGATTGTACAAAGCGTTTAACTTAAAAGTTATATTACCTATTTTTATTTTTAAGTTTTTAGTTTGCTTTATCAAAAGTGCGATTTGCATCCCGATGAAGACCGGACCGGTCAGTTAGTTATAATATTGTATAATTGTATTGTCATCTGAACTACATACGTATGCAAAATTTCAACTCGTTGTCGCAAGATTTGAAACAAAGCCACAAAAAAGTATACAGAGTCGAGCTAAATAAAAGCGTTTAAAAATGAGTAGCTATAATAATCACTTTTAAAGCTAATTGTTTTTTTTTCTGTGATTGTAGTACAGAGTGATAACCTAAAAATAAAGTAAAATCGTTACCTTGTAATTACTTGTAATTTCCTTTCAAAATTCCTAAAAAATCTAATATCCATAACTGAAACTATCCAAGAACTATCGGATAAACCGAAATAGTTTCATATCCGAACCTCATAAACATCATCAAAAATGTATTGACGTAAATTGGTACTAAAAAAACAAAATACTTGTCTGCATAATATGTAATTTCAACTGAAAGGGTTTCTAATTTAAATTTTGAATGAAAATATAGTGGGATGATTCACCTTTCTCCTATAACTCTGAAAGATATAGATTACAGAGTATTATGGTAAATTACTAAAAATTAACATACTATACTTCATACATAAATTCACTTGAAAGATATCAAGTGAAAAATAAAACAATAATTTGCTGGAAAAAAAAAATCAATTTGCACTTTTTTTTCTTATTATTTCGCACGCCGTCCATGTCTTAATACTAGCTGGATTTCTGTTTTTTAATTCAGTGTACTTATTAGTGTATTTGCCATAAGGCACTTACACTATTGGCGTCGGTCGCATGGCGGGACCTAGGGGTCAGACCAAAATTTCTCGACGTTTCATAGCCTCCTAAGAAGTTTGGGACCATTTTTGGAAATGTTTATATATATATGTATATATATATATATATATATATATATTTATATATTTATATATATATATATATATATATGTGTGACCACGATATCTCTCGACAGACTTAATCGATTTAAACGAAATTTGGTCCACATGTTGGAATCCATCATCGCAAGAAGCCTATTTAAAATGGGCCCGATCGGGCCATTTTAAGGGGGGTATTTAGGGGTTAAAAATGTTTTTGGGCCCAAAAATACCAACAAAATTCTCAGAATGGTTTCAAATTTGAAATTTGACCCTTCAATAATTATTAAAATCTGCTGCTAAAATTTAAAAAAAATCGGCCCGACAGAACCGGACTTACAAATTTTATGAAAACACTAGTTTACGGATATGAAATAATAGACTTTTTTACTGAAGGGTGTATTTAATTTGGTGCAGATGTTGGATTGACAATAACTATGAAAAAAATGTATTAACGGATTATTTTTTTATTGTGGCCAAAAACAAACAATAAAGCTACACTGTCCAAAAATATTGAAAAAATTAACGAAATTATTTTAAATTCTAAATTTTGCTTTTTAATTTAAATTAACATATATTAGGTAATATATCCAAAATTTTCATAAAATTTGTCGTACAGCGCTGAATGTAGGTATACATACATTATGAAAACACTAAATATTAGGTACATCATAGTAAATTACAGTACATAGTCATAATTGAATATAAATTGTTGCTGACAATCGATTACATAAATGAACAAAAAGCTAATAGCCGGAGAGCTGATTTAGGGTATGTATTTTAGGCAGGTTGAAATTATGAAAAAACAGTAATTTATCAATGGGTGAATCTGGAATGGTGAGTCTGCCTGAGCATTTGCGGTTATTTCGCACCTTCGCAGCATATGACATCTGCAAAAAAATATCCACAAAAAACATGCTTTAGGCAACTTGAAACTTTTATAATCTTTGAGTTCAGCATTTATATAATCCAGAAATGAAAATGCCAGAACATTTTGTCGGTTATAAAGTAGGGGCAAGTAAAACATGTTTTTTGGGGATATTTTTTTGCAGATGTCATATGCTGCGCAGGCGCGAAATAACTCCAAATGCTCAGGCAGACTCACCACTCCAGATTCACCCATTGATAAATTACTGTTTTTTCATAATTTCAACCTGCCTAAAACACATACCCTAAATCGTGTCATCACATCTTGGGCTATAAAGTTTCGATGTCAGTTGAAAAAGCTTCTTTAAGAATTATTTTAATTATTTATGGAATCGTTAACAAAGGCGTACGCAGAATTTTGTTCAATCAGAATTAACAATAACTATTCTCAGATAATTTGCAATAAAATGAAACGCATATCAGTGATAATAAGATTTTAAAAACTCCGGGTCGCAGTGCGAAACCCTGCCGACATATAGTGTATTTGCTTTTATAAGCAGTGTGGCTCTATTATATGAACTTAACTTTGTTTTTGGACAAAATAAAAAAAAATACCCCTTAATACAACCTTTAAAACATTTTTTTACTTAATTTCAATACTACATATCAATTCAACATCTGTACCAAATTATATACACTCTTCAGTATGTAAAATCCATATCAGAAACTTGTGTTTTCATAAAATTTGTAAGTCCGGTCCTGTCGGGCCGATTTTATTAAAATTTTAGCAGCACATTTTAATAATTACTAAAGGGTTAAATTTCAAATTTGAAACTGTTCCGAAAATTTTTTCGGTATTTTTGGGCCCGAAAACTTTTTTCAACCCCTAAATACCACCCTTAACATGGCCCGATTGGGCCCATTTTAAATAGGCTTCGTGCGGTGATGGATTTCAACATGTGGTCCAAATTTCGTTAAAATCAATTAACTCCTTCGAAAGTTATAGCCCGCACATATATATATATATATAAATATATATATATATATATATATATATATATATATATACATATATATATAAACATTTCCAAAAATGGTGCCAAACTTCTTAGAAAGTTATGAAACGTCGAGAAATTTTGGTCCGACCCCTAGGTCCCGCCATCCGACCGACGCCAATAGTGTAAGTGCCTTATGGCAAATACACTAATAATAATTATATATTGTATAATAGCAAAGTATGAAGGATTCTTCGATCAAAAAATATTCATTTTTAAACTTAACTACGTACTTTTATAATTGACTGCTTATTATTCTCTGAATATGCCAATAACATTGCTGAAATGTAAGATAAATAGCTGAAAAGTACTACTTCTTGCATTGACCCATAAGCTACAAAATTACCAACCATTAACAAATAGGTAACATTTAAAATATTTATTGTTAGAGTAGGGTCGCAGAGTTAGTAATAAAAATCAAAAATATCTGACAAAGTCAAATTTTAACACTATTATTGGTCCATTATACTGTACAAGAGATGTGACTCAGTCAGTTGTATCTTCTCGACTCCCCGTCCAGACTCGCGTTCCCTGTCTGTCTTCCTGCTTAACCTCTCAAGTGTTGATAAGTCACCAAATACTTAAATATATGTAAGTCACAGAGAACCCGCTGAAACGCTCACAACTGCTACAGGTGTCCTATTATTCTAACATTATATAAGGAGCTTAATAATAGTTTTGCAGCTATAAATAAAAGGCCTTTTAATTCGTGACGCACCCGGCTTTTATCAAATGACATACCTAGTGGCAAGTGTAAGCGAGTGGCATCAGCGGCGGTTTTTAAAGACTTTCGGCTTTACGACATTAAGATTTGTTTGTTTATAAATACAAATATGTATACTGCGAATAAGGAGCTTTGATTGTACAACAGCTCAGCACAACGGCTTCGATTGTGACAAGTTTGAACTTTGAACTCGTCTTTATTTCGGCTCTCGTCAGCAGCCCCGGATCTACGATTTTTTCAACCGGGGCAGAAACTTGATAATGGTGCCCCCTATCTCCAACGTTTGAGATAAATTACTTAAAAAAACTCACAAATTCTCGTATATAATGGTTGGCATTTTTCGAGAACGGGAAACCGTCAGAAAATAAGCAGATTGAGTAAATCGGAAAAAGGACAGATTGGACGTGGTTTTCAACCATATTAAATTATGATTTTGGTGCCCCTTGGAACTGTCGCCCAGGGCGAGTGCCCCGGTTTGCCGCCCCTAGACCCGGGCTGCTCGTCAGAGCTAAATACCGGCCGCGAAACATTGCCCACTAAACACATGCTTTGTAAATCAGCGCTCACAGTCAAGTCTGTAAATGACTTAATTACAACAGAAAAAAAGATTCTTTTCTTACTTACTTTGTATGTAGAACTGACGTCTAAAACAATAATTTAAAGTGTGCGGAAAGGAAAAAATCTACAGAAAATGAAAGCTGGTTTACTACTATTATTTATTTCTTCTCAATCATATCGCAATTATTCTCATGTCAAAAAAAATGTTATTTTTTCCTTTAATCGATTCTAAGTCATTTAAAATAAGTATTCCGATAATTAATAAAAAAAAATAAAACAAAAAAGGTCTGTAAATATACATGCCAGCCAATTGGGTGATGGGTTCATTCCTACAATATATACTATATACCTATTAAAGCCTACATAATATGTTTTACGTCATGTAAAAATTAATTAAAGCATGCTTAATTAATTTCTATCTGACAAGTCTACAGTACAAAAGAATACCTGATTGTTTTTATTTTCAAAATTTTTTACAAAACTTTCTTGTAAAAATAAATAGAATAATAATGTTATGAAAAGTATACCATTATTATATGAAAACAACGTTAAAGCATAATATATCTTTTTCGCGCGTGCGATGATTTTTCCCAAAAACAAGAGGGCCTTCATATTTGCATATCAGACATCCTCCCAAAATTTGGTTTCATTCCACTCACACGTTTGACTTGTATCGTCTATATAGATAAACAAACGCACAGATTTTTTTCAAAACTGTTTTTTGGATTCATGGGACCTTAAAACTGAAAATATTGTAAACATGGACAACGGTATATCACTGCTTTTAATTATTAATTTTATCATTTACCTAATTTAAACGAATTATTAAAAAAATATTGCTTATGTAATCTTGTATTATTATTTTCATGTCAAGTTATTATTATTATTATTAAAAACTATTCTAAGTTTTCCTCTTTTTACCGGAAATCATTAGTAATCTCGAATTGTGTATTGAAATTATGAATGAAATATTATTTTTGTTTTGATGGTGTGTTACAGTGCTTGCAATAACTTTTATTATAATTAAATGCCTTTCAAATTCGTAGTTTTGATCATTTTGATAATAAGTTATAATTTTTATTTTCGCATAATAGTGTACTTCATGGATTCTAATTTAAAATTAATCAGTACATCTCCGTATTGAATATTATTAATACTAATAGGCGTATAGTGTAGATTAAAAAAATATGTACCTAATTAATTAAAATTATCATTTTATTAAAGTATGTCGCTGTAGATTTTAAATTTAATTCTAAACGCTTTAAGATTTATTAATTATAATTTATTAGGTGAATGCCGCATTAGTATATTTAGTATTTTATAAGACAGTTTTATAACTAAATACCTATAACTTGTTTGTTATAATCATATTCTTTATTAAATATTTAATTTTGTTAAATTCATAAAAAAAATGTTTCACTTTAAATTTTGCACTCATACAAATTTGATATTTAGAAGATAGAACTGACAAAATCTAGTGGCAATATATAGTTGTAGATATTTTTTTTAAATACAAAAAAAAGGAAAACGATTTGTTTTCTAAATATATAATTTAATGTATGATAAAAGTATACAAATAATTGGTGGACAAATAAGTATACAGTAATATGATCTTACAAATAAATAATAATGGAAATGTATAATAATTTTCATGGTATACCTACATACACAATATAAAAATAAATTGTTTAACTTATTTTTTAAGAACTATTTAAAATCAGTATACTTATGAATAACCGATAATTCGGTTTCATTTTATTATTTAAAACCTATATTTTGTACAATTTATAAAATTACAGTACAAGCTTGATTATTCGATACCATGAAAACCAGTCTGATGTCGGATTACTGGAAGCACAGACCAAGTTAAAAGTCTTTATTTTTTGTTCTCTTCAATGCAATTTGTAGAAATAATTTGTATGTTGCGCTGACGTTTTTGCAGTAATTACGAATAAGACACCTTTTCTGAGGACATTTCTTCATCTTCATGGTTTGTTTTTTTTGCCTTGTGATGAAAATGTTCATACAGTATTGTTCTTAGGGCCGTCTCAAACCAAGTAGAGGCTCATGGCATTTCAGGATATACGGGGCCCTTTCGACAGAAAATTGCGTTATCAACAGGAATAAACAACATTCTAGTTATAATTGTTGTTATTTCGCAACGCCCCATGGATTGCAGAGGCTGATCTAAGTTCAGCGAAGCCATGCGGAAAGGTGGGTTTGCTTTTCCTAATTCTTCTTATGTTGTAAAAAGCAAAAGTGCGGTCCATAGTGTACGGTCCAGCACGACAAATAACTGCAAACTGCCTGGCATTCGTTGGTATTTTTATAAACAACTGTCAATGATCCGTAGTTATGAATGTTATGATGTGTATCAATTAATTATAGACATGCTCTTCGTCAATGGTGTAAAAACGTCTGATGGTGTTTTGGATCGAAACTTTACATTATCAAACTTGTACTGTTTTGACATTAAAACAATGATATGTGTAATCAATAAATATTACCTATTCCAATATTCAATTTTTATGTTGATAATATAATATTTAATAATAGGCTTTTTCTAGAAATTTCAATCAATTTTGTGGTCCTTAGAATTTTTCTTCTTAAGTTATTCTAAGTTACTTTGGTTCTTTTAAAACTAATTAACATTTCTAATTTCTATATACATTATGCGTACGTTACATACATTTTATTTAATATGATATAAATAAGAAAGTATTTAGTATTAGTGCGTTTGCATCTATATTCAAATTTCAGAACAATTTAATTTTGTTTTAAATGTAGGTACATAGTAGGTTTTAATTATACAAATTTATTTTGAAAAAATGGGAAAGTTGTTTCTATTTACTTTTTTATTATTAAAATTAAAAACTAGAGAAAAATTATGAAATTGTAAAAAAAAGAGATTAAATCGCGTGCGCGCGCACAACGTACCAATAAAAATAATTAAATGATATATTAATATAAATATAATATATTGTATGTAATGCCGTAAAAGGAGATAGTATTTTTTAACGCATGTTGAAAATGCTAAAATTTTAGAAGTGGAAATAACATTGTTAAGTGTGCTGGTGGCCAAAATATGCTTTCATGATGTCATGTTACACATAAAGATTGATAAGATTATCTCAAGAGTCAAGACTGCTCTATGAGTATGTTCATTGACATAATATCTCAAAGAGCTGTTGCTAATAGACCTCTGAATGATTTATAATTGGTACGGAAATTAATTTAAATAAACATAAGACTCTATCTATATTTGAAACCACAGAAAAACTGGGTAAAGCGTTTTATCCGATGAGCATTTGATAAATTTTTTAAAACAATTGTTAATTTTGAAAGTTTTATAGATTCAAATTTTCAACACATTTTTTTGATTTAAAATCAAGAATTGAACATTTGAATTTGTTAATTTCATTTTACTCAAAATTCTAATACAGAAAGCATTGTCAAAATATTTGTTTTGACAATTATCTTAAATTGTGTTATTTATTTGCAATTTTTATACATTCTGAGCAGTGTAATGTCGTTGCGAAATTATGTCAGTAGAACATTAGATTTTACTCCAAAGAATTGATCCAAATAGAAAAAAATTAACTAAATTATTGAAATTGACAACAGGACGTGTGAAACCTGCATTAAGAATGCGCTGTGTCTCTGAAATTGTTTAAGTTAATAACGTGAATTTCAGAAAAATATAATGCATCCGCAAGTGGAAGCGATGGGTTTTGAATTAAAAAAAAATTATATACCTATACCTATGTATTTAGTTTATGCATGGTTTATACCGCGCGGACATATAAACACGGGCAGCCTGACAGACACTTCGTTTAAAAGGAAGATGTCAATTTTTCTAATTAGCTAACTCAACGGCGCTAGCTACTGGACTAAGATAAAGATCAGGAAATCTGGAAAAAAAAATTAATGTATGAGAGTACATAAAAAATTATGATAATCGTGGAAATTGCAGTAACTGAATAAAATAATGAATATTTTTATATAGGTAGAGAATAAAATGATAACAACGTAATAAGTTAAAATGCTGGAGTTAGGAGAAAGTGTTTGAATGATGATGTTAAAACTTGGAATTTTCTTCTTTTTTAGAATAGGCAGGTGATAAAGGTTCTATTAATTTCAATTGAAAGTTTTTAAGTTTTAAGCAGCTAGTACAAAAAATTAGATGTTTTTTAAAGATTTTTAGAATAATAAAAATGTAAGTTTTCATTCATACCTTGTGAATAGGAGAATTCATGCTAAACGTCGTAGATCAATTCTATTTGGCATTTGACCTATTGTAATAATGGTTGAAATCTTGGATGATATAATGAAAAATAACACCATTAAAAAGCAGAATTGGATTACATAAGAACTGCTTGCTCTGAAGAAAAAAAAAATGTATTTAATTTGTACAAGCCACCTCTCAAAATCGAATACACATGATCAGGTAATTTTGCATCAGTACAAGATACATTGGTAGCCATAAATTCTGGAAACATACAACACACTACCTACTTATTCTAATCCTAACATTTTTCAACTTTGTTTTCAATTATTCTGCTAAAGAAATAGCGATTCTTTTAAGATATATATTAAAATGCTCTCTTTGTTAAAGTTAATATGAATATTTGTTTTAGTTTATTTTAAATTTTCACTTTTTAATAAATACCGCTAATTTACCTTTGTATTACATTTGACTACTATAAATGCCCTAAAAGAAAATTAGAAGACCTTTATGCCTAACTTTGCTCTCCAAAGAGATTATTAAAATCTAATTTATGCTGCCTCTTGTCGATATATTTCCAGATTTTATAACCACGTTTGTGGTAGGTCAAACGGTACTATTGCTAGTAATACTAGACAATTATTATTATTATAATTTATTGTCAACACATAAAAGCGACACTGTATCTAGTGGACATGACGTCGTATTTGATTTTTTTTTTCAAATGGGAAAAAAATTTCTAGGCGACTGACTACTTAAAGAGCGACTAACTATTTGCAACTAAAAAAATAACTTGACAGCGATTAAATATTTTGGCAATAATTATATTAGATGAGAGTTAAACGCAAGGTATTATAACGACTAAATAATAGTTGCTACTTTTAGGTAGCAAACATATTAGACAAGTCAGTTGAAATCATAGGCGAGATTCTAGATTGTATTATAACTAGTGAAAAGGGGAGGGCGTTTGGGGGGAGTTCTTTAAAAAACAATTACGGGGTCGTGTCCATGCAATGACGTTTTTATATTACGGTTTTGAATGTCGTGTCATTGTTTATTATTTGATTATAACTTTAAAGATATGACAGAATCTCAATTGTATTACTTAGGAATGTCCATTTTCTATTTTTTATTCGCCGTCAAGTTTCCGCTTAAAAATAAATTCAGTTACCAAAACCAAAAAAATTGCCAGTTTAAATTGAAACAAAGCTTACAACTGATTATTATTCTGCTACTCGTTACTTAATACTATCCTCTTCAGCAGCTGCCAACCTATTAGTTTTGTTACCCACTTTAATGTTTTTTTAATCCATAATTCAGATTAATTTGTCGCTACGTTAAATATTAGCCTTTTCATATTGATTTGGCAAATTCATATAACATGTCTGTTTGACTCTATCCATAAATCGTATTAACATTTCAAACGATTGTGCTGTAAAATTTATTAGCAGACCACACCATCGTATACAGCGGCGGCTATTTTTTTCAGCCCTTGTAAATTTGGGTGGACGCCGTCCCTAAAAAAAAATATATATAAAAATGAATATACATTCAACAGTCAATTTTATAATTGTCGGAATTTCATTTTTTAAGAAAATGGTAAATAATGGTTGAAAGATGGGAAATCCTGCAGTTTACAGGTCCCGAGATCAAAATAGCGATAGGTTGGACGCACCTGCAAAGTACCCAATTTCACTCTACTATGGAAAATAGTCACTACGATCTACTGATCTTTATAGGTACCTGAATTGCGGACAGGCACGTAGAAATGGCGAGATTTTCAAATGTTGTATTCTCATAACATGAAAATTGAGTGTTTTAATTGGATAAATCGTTCATAAATATTGACTGGTACAGGACAATAGCTTAGTTATAATATGAATATGAATGAATAAAAAATGAATAAAATTTATGCAACCATCGATATAACTTGTTAAATTTGAAAAATTTTAGAAATTATACTATATACTTTCGTCGACAGATAATACAATAATATTCTGACAACACTTCCCTGACTTTGCTTATTGTTTGTCAGTTTTAAAAACTAATTGTTAATAATATGTATTTGCATTTTGCTTATTGTTGGTCACTTTTTATTTATTGACTGAAGAAAATAGTGGAATCTCAACTTGCATTATTTAAATACATATAAATAATAAACGAAATAATAATATAAATTACATATTTTAATTGACTATTTGATTCATTATACATTTCTGTAGTTACAACAAATTTTTTATAGAAAATGAATTTTTCAATGTTATTTCGATGGTTGCACAATTTTTTAATGAAACATTCATATTCATATTAAAACTAAGCTACTTTCCTCTTCCAGTCAATATTTAAGAACGATTTATCCAATTAAGACACTCAATTTTCATTTTATGAGAATACATTTGAAAATCTCACCATTTCTACGTGCCTGTTCGCAATCCAGGTAGCTATAAAGATCAGTGGATCATAGTGACGATACAGACTAGACTGAAGTTGGCTACATTGTAGGTGCATCAAACCTATCGCTATTTTGGTTTCGGGACCTGTAAACTGCAGGATTGCCGAAAGGTGTTTCTGATTTTCTAACAATTATATGTAATTCTATGCTATAAAAAATATCACTGATCAGTTTTTACAGACTGCCACTGGTGTTAATTAATGTTTTAATAATGAAATAAAACAGTATTCATACAACGACCTTTGTTGTTGGGGTCTTAAATCTACAATATCTATAATACCATAAATAATGTAAATTACATACCTGCTAATGAATCTTACAGCAACATGCTTGAAAATGTCAATAAGATTTATATTCGTATCGTCTTGCTCTGATACAACACACCTAATCACGGCATTGATTTGTTCAACATTTTGAGATTTAAGGGGTGGGATAGTACAAATGAATATATTTTTTACATGAGAAGCCCGCAGTTCTCGTATAAGCCATTTCAAATTCTTTTTAAATTTATTTGGTGGCGTATTTTTTAAAACATCATTTGTTCCAATCATTATTACAATAGTTTTATTCGAATATTCAAAATGCCACATAGAATCGATACGACGTGATGCTCGAACTCTCCTAATTAGGTTTTCTAATTTCTGGCCACCAACACATAGCTCACAACAAATTTTGTTATTCCCACTTCTAAAACTTTGTACTTTAAACACCATTTCCAACATGCGTCGAAAAATGCTATCTCCTAAAAATAAGTCAATTGAATCCATACTTATTGTTAATTTTTAATTTATTATAATATAAAGTTTTGATAGGACTAAAGTCTAAACTATACAACGATATTATTGCAAGTAAAAAAATGGACGCCTTTATAAAAGTTAGTAAAAAAACCGTTTCCACTCCACTTCAATCATTCAATGATTCAATGGTTCCATCTGAAGTTAACTATAAGAACTAATCAGAATTCATTGCAATATGAAAACAGGAGACCTCAAACTAGTACGCTTGCATATTTCATATTCCCAATCCAAACATTAAAAAGCTATCTAGAAACCGTTTTTATTTCAAGATAGAACATACGTAATCGACAAGTTTCCATATTACATATTGTGCACCAGATAAAGACCGACTTGATATATGAGGTAAAATCGAATTTATACAGTGTTTATTTTGTTTCTATATGTACAAAAAAAAAACTGTTTAAACAAATTCTGTTATATGAAATGTATGTAAAATTGTATCCTCTTTCGTTTAAGACAGATTTCGAACCGATCTGCTTTATATTGAGCGAATTATAAGCAAAAAACTTTTTTTTACATGTATTTTATTTGACACAATGAAAATAATTTGCAGAATAAGTTGAATATTTATTTATTAATAAAAGTAACAACGTTTGAAAATAAATAAGGGATATAATATATTACATGTGAGCCAAATTTTAATTTCCTATGTCTACTGGGGTCTTCTGCAGGGTCTGGAAAGACAGACAGACATCCGGACATACAATAGGAAATTATGTAATTGTAGATTCAAATTAGTTTTAAATAGATAATATCAATGACCAGAAATTATTATTTAATTAGCAAATCCCGAGGATGACTGAGCGGATAATTTATTTTTTTAAGAAGGTTTAGGGGGTGCCGGTGCGTATCGCATTGAAGGCAAAACCAGCTATTTTGAAGGAGGTGCATGTAAAAAAAGCATTATCATAAAATACCATATATACGTCGTGCGTAATAGTATTACGACTTATGTGATAGTTAAAACTCGCTGGTGCTCGTTTTAGAATTGTATGAGCACATCTCGTCCGAATAAAATCTATTACGATACTAGGTATAATCTATTACGGATATCTTTTCATGAAATATGCTGTTATAATATTAGAAAGAATAAAAATTTTGGGTATCTCTGTGTATTAAAATGTAGTGCAATTTTTCCTCACTATAATTTGTATTGTGCTGATCAGTGATCAGTGGTACCTATCTTTATTCATTATCTTTCATCGCTACGTGAATATTTCTGGACGCCATTATTTAACAAGTTGAAGATAATAATTATTATCTGAAGTATTACCTACTGTGTATTATTGTGTTTTGTTGTTTTTTTGGGATTTGGAAACATTTTACAGTCGCCTTTATTCACTGGTAAGTGTTTTTACATTAATTTTATTATATATGATAAAATATGATAATATGTAGCATTCTTGTCTAAATAGGTAGTCAGTAAAAAATTATAAATAAAATTCATATATTGTGTTATAAATTAAATTCAAGTTCCAAATAGTTTGCAAATATATATCATATTATATTAATAGTTAACAGTCTTAATTTTTGGTTGCAAGCATTTTTGGCACCAAAAATATTTTTATCTAGAAAGAATCTAACGGTTTTTTTTGGGAACCGATCGATAAGTTACATGAACCACAAGTTTTAACCAATCAGAACACAGTTGGTATGAGGTTAATTTGAGCAATGACAATGTGAACCGCTATACCCATCTCACTTCATGGACAATCTAAAACTATTAAACTTTACTATGTTTTTTCCAATGTAAGGTATATTTTATCCTTCTTATATACATACGCATTTCTGTATTAACATTTCACTTTAACAAATAATTAATTACCATCAGCTACTCATAACATTGCGGCCAATATATAATTTTTATCAAGTATCAACTCGTTTTTTAAAATAGGTGTAGTTTTAAAATTTAAGTACATGAAAAATGCTAATTTTATTTTAGAAACTATGTAAGTAATTATATGTTTTCCTACAAGTGAAAAAATTTGAAACGTGTATTTTAGTGAAAACTAGTGGTTCTGAAAACGTACTTATCGACCTGTCCCCTGGGTTTTGAAAAAATATTATATTGATAGCTAAGTATATGTCATGGATTAGATACTTTTATAAATATGCCACTAATTGACGTTCAAGGTCAAATTTTACATTTTAGTTCTGACTTAAGTCACCGCTGAAAATGGCGCTGCTGATGCCATAGTACCAGCACCTGGAAATTCAAATTATTTTCTCTAAATATAGGAAAATGTTTATTATAAGTATAGTGGGATTAAAACTGCCAGTTTTTTTTTGAAATTTTGATTTATTTATACTAAATTTTTATTTTATTTACATATAATATATATATTTCTAACTGAATATTATCATTAGCAAATCTTACAACTAATCCTCTTAATATATTATTTACATAAGTCCTTAGTTATGCAAAAATTAAAAAAATTTGTTAAAAATAATTTCTTAGTGGCAATAGCATTTTCTTGTTCTATTTTTTTCTACGAAGATTTGCACTTCCATATCTTCGAAAAATGCTTATCGTTTTGATATGATTATGTCGCTTCTTCCAATAGTTTTTGTCCATCTTTTAAACCGGTGGAATAAGAGTGAAATATAAAATATAGGTCAAATCTTTGATTAACGTCTGATTAGATGGTATACAGGGTGCTAGAAAAGTCCCGCAGCCTCGAAAAATCTCGTAGACGATACATGGAATCAAAATCGTGAAAACACGTAAAAAATATTTTTTGAGAACTATTTAATAAGACCACACATCACCTCCCGACCCCCACCCAGCGGGTACGGCGGTGAGCAACTTTGCATTTTTAAATGGACACCCTTAATTTTTATTGCAGATTCGGATTTTACTACAAAAAATACATAAATTTTACTTGAACTCTTTTTTGTTTATCCGTGACACGTCATGTCGCGGTAATCGCGAAAAATAAAAAAAGTTAATTATTTCTCGAAACGATTAATTAAGAATTGGCATCAAAGAGGAACACGAAAAAGCACGTATCTAATACTTTTTTTAAGCCATTCAATGATACCAGTAATGACCCCCCTATTAAATTTAAGCTAATAATCGCGAACAGCTGTCATTTGTGAATTAACGTATAAATTCAAAGCTGGAATTTATCTGTGTTTTTATGTAATTAATACGTAATTAATTAATTAATGTGTTGTTGTTATTATCATCCATAATTATAAATATATATTAATAATATCAGGAATGTGGACTAGATAAGATGGTAAATAATAATCACTTTATTATTTCTGCAACGTTTCGGTCTTTATTAGACCTTCCTCAGGCATCTGTAAATATTGAATTGTAATAATTATTGTGCCAATGTAGTGGTTAAGTAAGTACATATGTAATTTTTTCAGATGCCTGAGGAAGGTCTAATAAAGACCGAAACGTTGCAGAAATAATAAAGTGATTATTATTTACCATCTTATCTAGTCCACATTCCTGATATTATTAATATATATTAATTAATGTATTTAATAAGCGTGCTTACGACCGAGGTATGAAGAAAGATAGTATACACCACACTGGCCGAAGGTATTTTTTGTAGTAAAATCCGAATCTGGAATAAAAAATTGGGGTGTCCATTTAAAATTGAAAAGCTGCCCACCGCCCCACCCGCTGGGCGGGGGGTGAGGGGTCATGTGTGGTGTCATTAAATAGCTCTCAAAAAAATATTTTTTACGTGTTTTCACGTGTTTTTATTCCATGCATCGTCTACGAAATTTTTCGGGGTTCCGAGACTTTTCTAACACTCTGTATGTGTACAGAAATTTACTTAAGTTGCCCTTATATTATCAAATTGTTTAAGTGCAGGCCAACAATACTCTTCTGCTATTGTTTCAATCATGGTGGTGTGATTGTTAGAATAATTATCATTGGTTGTATTCTACAACGTTTTTTTGAAGTCCGATTCATTACATCAAATTCTATTTATTTTCGGCAATTATGTAGGTACAGATCCCACATAAAAGGTTGACATACTTACAATGCACTACTATGACGTTTTTTATAACAAAATTTGCAATTAGTAATGACCGGATTTATAATGAATAAAATAAACTGGCAAACCTGCAGTTTAGTGGTCCCTACTTCAGATTTGATCGTATGAATGACGACGGCGCTGTTGAACTGTTTGTCTGATTACAAACTATGCTTTGCCCAATGTATGGAAAATTTTATTTAGGGGTATATCATTGTTAGGTGATTTATTAACTGCAGTATATCCGTTATATTTCTGGCGGCCCATTAATGATTCATGTGAAATTATACTCCATGATATCGGCTAGACCTAGTATCAGTCACTAGGGTTTGGTTAGATCTAGTTCTAGCCGGAATGGTGCCGGCTAGACCTAGTTTTACCCGAAAACAATCGGCCAATACTAGATTTAACCAAGAGTAAGTGGCTACACCTAGTTCTAACCGGCTAAAACTAGGTGTAACCGCATTTCGGGTTCTAGCCGTAACATATATATAAATAAACAGTGTTTGTTATCGAACTCCTCCGAAACGGCTTGACCGATTTTTAGAAATGTTTTGTGTATACTTGGTAGGTCCGAGAATAGGTCATAGGCTTGTAACATCCCAGATGTTACAGTTTTATTTTTCAAGTGACCTTATGAAGGTCACGACTCTGAGAGTCAAAAATACATTTTTTTTGTTCAATATTTACTAATTGGTAGGCTCTGCCGTGGTGAATTACAAATAATAATTGTTATATAAAGGTATTATTATAAAGGTATTATACTTGCATTTTTTTTTCATTGTATTTTTTTTTGTTGTAAACGGTAATTTTTTGTGTTTAATTTAAATTTCAATATAATTATTATTTTTTATCAAGCAAAACCACATTTTTATTTATTTAGTTTAATAAGTTCAGTAACGCAAAAGAGCCGAGCGTTACAGGCTATTTTTTATACCCCTAGTTGATAAGGGTGGCCCTCCCCCGAAATTTTTTTTTTTTTAGTTGGACAACAATTTTTTTTTATTTTTTTATGATTTGCCATTAAAAAATACTTACAACCTTAAATTTTCACCGTTCTACCACCAACCCTTATTCTTTTTTATATACCGGAACGGTTGAATATGTCGCATACAACGCATCATATCAAAAAAAAAAAAATACGTGTCAAATATTTTTCGCAAAACTATTTTTTGATACAACACATGACTCCCCACCCCCCACCCAGTTGGTGGGGGGGAGGGGCAACTTTAAAATTTTAAAAAGGAACCCCTATTTTTTATTGCAGATTCGGATTCTACGGGAAAAATTACATACAATTGATGTAATTTTTTCCCGTGGGTTTTAGGGGTTGAAAAATATTTTTGGGCCCAGAAATACCGAAAAATTTCTCCGAATCGTTTCAAAATTGAAATTTAACCCTTTAGTAATGATTAAAATGTGCTACCAAAATTTTATTAAAATCGGCCCGACAGGACCAGACTTAAACATTTTATGAAAACGTTAGTTTGTAGATATGGATTTATTTAGTGAAGGGGAATTTAATTTGTTGTTGATAAGCAGGGGGTCTACCCAAAACCGAAAAACATGACAAGTGGTCTACGAGACAAAAAAGTTTGGGGACCTCTGATCTATTTCAACTGACGCAGTCCGTATAGCATATTTCAGTCTGTTTCTTTCAGTAATGGAATATGGAATTTTGATTTGGGGAGGGACATCCGGAGCCAAAAGAATTTTCCTTTTACAAAAAGCGGCTGTTCGTATATTGGCTAGAGTTTGGAGGAAAAAACTGAAAATGTTTTTAACCTGTAATTGTTTTTATGACACTGATGAATTCTTTAAATTTGTTTTTTAAATCTATTTTTAGTTTGTATAGTAACTCTATATGACGTCACTGTTCATAATTGTTTGTATTAGTACAAAATAAATCTATCTATCTATCTATAAACACAGAGCAAAACGTGTCTGTCTGGCAGAATGACGCCATGTGGGCGTTTGTCATGTGCCCACGTGAAGATACTGCTTCCTGATTGGTTCTTGCTCATTCCTAGCCGCAAATCTAGCAGGGAAAATAGTCCCTGTTTTAATTTTAAAACCTATCTTCTGAGCTAGCAAGGCAGCCCGCAGTGACGTCATTTCCAGCTTCGAACCCAGCCTACCGGCTAGCAGAACTCCTAGCAAGGAATCTAGCAGCGTTTCTAGCCTCGTGTGCAGCGGCCTTAACTCACGCAAAGTCGTTCATGTATCTTATCCATAGGATATTTATACCTTTGGCTCTCGGCCTATAACGTACGAGTAAACATTGGTAACCGAGTATTAAATTGTAACTATGTCAAACCTACAACTTATCTTTTCAATGTTAACATTCTTGTTGTGTATTTTGAACCTTTTGTTAGTTTTTCGCTAAATCTAATTTTTGCTTTCGATCTGTGACAATCAAAATCAAAAGATTAGTAAAGAATTATTTTTATTTGAAAATAAATTTTCATGTATGTTACATCTAATCTAATTGCGATTTTATGTTATATTTTAGGTATTAGGTATTTTAGTTACCTATCTTTTGGATTTGCAGTTATTTGAGGTTCCAACCAGTCAGTATATACTTATCGATTTGAGGACTTCAATTCTGTGATTCTGCGTTCTTTTTGTAAGTGTTGTGTTTCTAAATTAATATTATTATTAGGTACAATTAGCATATAAAATAATATTATGATAATATGATCTTTGATTTTTAATACGTCCTTAAAAAATCAAATAATAATAAAAAAATAGTATTACAGTGTTACTAGAAAGTATTTCAATTATATATTATTATTTCTATTTAAATATTATTACAATTATTACTGTCAGGATGCTCTAATATATAATACGATTAGCCAATTTTGTTATACCCTTTAAATATAAAATTAGTGTTTCATCTCAAGTAATTGTGTTACGTAATATTATAATCTTCTTGTATGTTATGATTATTTT
Source organism: Xanthostigma xanthostigma (assembly GCA_963575645.1). Lineage (NCBI taxonomy): Eukaryota > Metazoa > Arthropoda > Insecta > Raphidioptera > Raphidiidae > Xanthostigma > Xanthostigma xanthostigma. The sequence continues at coordinate 36,871,626 of OY754466.1, read as the reverse complement.
ATTTTAAAACGTATAGTTTTATATCATATCTTTAGGGATACTTTTTGTGGCATAATTTGGAATTTAAAAGTGTATTTAAGCTTCTAACTCTTGTCTAAGTTATAAATGGGAGTTATAACAAAAGTATTTATATCATTAGTAATATAAATGTTGTTTCCCTAAAATACTTTAAAAACATATAAATTTTGCAGTGTTGATATTATGAGAAAAATTTCAGAAACGAAGTTATCATGAATGTAACTTCGTTAATCGGTTCAGTATTTTAAAAACATTTAGATTCTAGAAATATATCAAATATGCCAAAATGCCTTATCTTTAAAATTTAAAAAACAAATTTGACATTATTTTGCTATAGAATACAGAGAAAGATATGTAGAATAACAGATTGAGATGAGCGCGCGTTAGTGTAGTGTTTACGTCTGCGTTTCGCGATATTAGAAAGACATGCGCATTAAAGCATTTCTTTCTCTAAATTATCTCCAAGGTCAGTGAAAATGTTCACCATTTTCTTCTCATTACGGATATTAATCTTTTTTTTATAATAAAAAAATTATGAAATATTGTATGTGATAACTTTTGGTGGTGCTAAGCTTAGAGGGAAGTAATTTAGCATGCAGGCAGAATTCAGCATGCATATAAGAGAAAAAATATCAATATTAAAGTTTTATCCGCCGAAAACAGCATCCCATATCCAAAAATTACTTTCTTAAATCCTTAATAGGAGAAACTTAGACCGTTTTTACAGAGGTGTTTTGATTGAGAATGTTTTATTTTATTGATATTTCCATTATACTATATCTAAATAAACTTTGTATGAATTTAATATGTGGATATGAACCGATCACAGCACGTTTTGGTAACATAATATTTTGTATGCTTTAAAAGGTCTTTAGACGACCCAAATGTCAACGCACCTCTGAGATTTTGCATATTTAATTATCGCTAACGCCTGATCTACTCTGATCCTATATTTAAGTACAGAATTAGGTATAATTAGTTATGTTTTGTGATAGTAATGGTTATAATTATCAAGGTAGAAAGATATATTTGTTCTTTTTTAATAGTCTCATTTAATATTTTGAATAATTTTGAGGTACTTACAAGAATATTGAGATGGTACACTATAAAACTAATGATTTAATATTATTTTAAATTCCCACTGTATTTACATATAATTGAAAGAAAAAAGGTACAAAATAATAAGATATATATATAGGTATACATATATAATTATATATTTAAAAAGAAACATTTTTTTTTGGTACAGCAAAGTGACTTTCAAGTATTAATTATATTACAATCACTCTATTTTAATAGATTAAATATAATTTAACCCGTTTTTATATTACATTTTAATAATGCCTCCTACAAAGAAAAAAAGTGCTGAGAAAAGACGCAAAGATCATAAAATCGTCATGCAACATAGTCGTGAAAATGAACAAAATCTCATTATAATCAGAGAAAAAAATAAAATTTGTCAAAAAATCCGTTTATCTAATCCAGAAAATCGGGAAATTCAAAGAATTCGCGTGAAACAATGTCAGATAAAAAGATTACGTGATTTCAAAAATAGAGCCGTTCACAATGAACGGCTGAAACAAAGTCAAAATATTCGCTTGTCTAGTCAAATAAATAGAGCCGTTCACAATGAACGGCTGAAACAAAATCAAAATATTCGCTTGTCTAGTCAAATAAATAGAGCCGTTCACAATGAACGGCTGAAACAAAGTCAAAATATTCGCTTGTCTAGTCAAATAAATAGAGCCGTTCACAATGAACGACTGAAACAAAGGCAAGTTGAACGATTAAGTAACCCGGAACTTAATATGCTTCACGTAAAAAAATCAAAAGAATGTCAGTTTATAAGGTTAAGTAACCCAGAAAATAGATCTGCACACAGGCAAATGTTAAAAGTAAGTCAAGTAAAACGACTGAGTCATCCAGAACATAGATTACTTCATAACGAACGGTCGAAAACTTGCCAGTCCGCTCGTTTAGAAAGTGTAGGGAGTAGACAAATACATAATGAACGTCAGAAACTTTGTCAAGCCGCCCGTTTAGAAAACTTAGAAACTAAACAAATTCATAACATACGACAACGGTGTTGTCAGGCGGCCCGTTTAGAAAACTTAGAAACTAAACAAATTCATAACATACGACAACGGTGTTGTCAGGCGGCCCGTTTAGAAAACTTAGAAACTAAACGAATTCATAACATACGACAACGATGTTGTCAGGCGGCCCGTTTAGAAAACTTAGAAACTAGACGAATTCATAACATACGACAACAACATTGTCAGGCGGCCCGTTTAGAAAACTTAGAGACTAGACAGGCTCATAATGTACGACAAAAGAATTGCCAGATTACACGTTTGTCGAATTTAAGTTGTAGGTTAAAACATAATACAATAAATAAGAATTATCAAAATGTTCGTCTGACTAACCCCATTAACCGTAGAATCCACTCAGAACGACTAAAATTATGTCAAAAACAAAGATTAACTGACCAACGTAAACTCATACTTCACAGGCAGAGACTTCGGCGTTGTCAAGCCGTGCGCCTTCAGCGATCCAATGCCCGTTTAGTGCATAGTAGAATGTCTTTGACAGTGAGAGCGAACCGTTTGCAGAACAGTCGCATACGCTCTAGCCTAAACACAACGAATAAATTATACAACGCATATAAAATGAATATTAAGGCAGGTCCGACATATACATGCGTTTGCTGTGGCAGATTATGGTTTTTATCGTCAGTGACGTATGTGACAAGGGAAAAATTGGAAGCAAAAAAAATATCCTCAGAATTGATCGATCTTTCTTGTCCGCTTAAAGAAAGCGATGATAACATAGGTTATCTTTGCACTACTTGTAAAAATAGTCTTTTTATTAATAAAATGCCAAATTTGTCTCTCGGGCACACAGAATTGCCATTTCCGATTGTGCCTGAAGAATTAAAAATTTTAAATCCGTTAGAGGAACGATTTTTGTGTCCAAGAATACCTTTCATGCAGATATATTGCACGGCAGTGGATAAACAATACAGTGTCCACGGTAGAGTAGTAAATGTACCGACAGATGTTCCGACGTCGGTCGCTATATTACCACGTTTGCCTCACGAAACCGACGTTGTTCAAATCGCTTTGAAACGCAAAAGCTGTTATCAGTCAAATTACTTATTTGAGTCCGTCAGACCAAATGTTATTTTGAACGCGTTAAAATCCTTGGAAAACAGCGAAGTTTACCAAGAGGCAAACGTTGTCATTGATGCGGATCGATTTATACAGTCCCAAATAACGATTAGAAATGTAGATAATAGTGAAATAAGTGGGCCTAATGAGTCAGATTTAGAGCCTCCAAGTGATGACGAGTTTGAAGAAGTTGAAAACGAACCGTGCAACGTGCCACCAGGCGAGACTTTACTTCAAACTCAAGCTATTATTTTTGCACCGGGCGAAAAATTTACGCCTCTTTCATTGCTTTTAGATGTATATGCAGAGTCTATGAGCTTTGTTAAAATATACGGTGGTTTCTTGCGAAAGTTGCCTTCAAATCTTTCGTACCAAAATTGGGTAAAATCAGAAATTAGCCGTTACGATAGACGCTGTGCTAACGTTTCTAAATTATTTTATTCGGCATTAAAACTTCGTATTAAGAAAATGTCCGAAAGCATATCGTTATGTTTGAAAAAAACTAAAGGGCGCAATGTTAAAGTCAGCGCAGGTCAATTGTTAGACACTAATGTTGTAAACAGTTTAATTGCACACGACAGCGGATTTAAAGTCATTAAATCTGATCGCGGATCCCCTGCGTTTTGGGAAGAAAAAAAGAAAGAAATTTTTGCAATGTTGAGACAGTTAGGCCCACCGACATTTTTTTTGACGCTATCAGCAGCTGAAACCAGATGGCCGGAACTGTTAGTAATATTGAAAAGAGTCGTGGATAATGAAATAGTAACGGAGACCGACGCTGTATCATTATCCTACGATGAAAAATGTCGTTTAATTAGAACTGATCCTATAACTTGTGCCCGGTATTTTGAATACAGATTGAGACAGTTCTTTAAATTATTAACAGTGAAAGACGGCATTTTCAAGGAACACACTGTAGTCGATTATTATAAAAGAATCGAGTTCCAGCATCGCGGTTCTCCTCATGTGCACAGTTTACTCTGGCTTAAAGATGCGCCATCATACATCAGTGATGATGAGACTAGCGTAGCCAGGTGTGAACAATTTATAGATTTGTTTATTTCGTGTGCTTCTGAAGTAACTGATATTCCATCAGACCTTATTGAAATCCAGAAGCACAGACATTCTAGAACTTGTAAGAAAACAACCAGATCCGGTTCAATTTGCAGATTTGGAATTCCGTTTTTTCCCATGAAAGAAACACGTATACTGGAACCATTAGACAATGATAAAGGCGAAGATGAGAATTATGTAAAGATAAAAGACATGCTTCAAAAATTGTACAAAGAGCCGGAAATTGATCTTAGTTTTGATGAATTTTTAACGCGACTAAATTTAGATTACGATACGTACATCAAAACGATACGGAAATCATTAGGAAGACCTACAGTTTTCCTAAAACGAAATTTGAGTGATATTAGAATCAATTGCTATAATCACGATATGCTTTTATTGCATCGCGCAAATATGGACTTACAGTTCATTACAGACGTCTACTCATGCATTCAATACGTGCTAAATTATATCAATAAATCCATGAGAGGCGTCTCTAAAGTAATGTATGACGCTATTGAAGAAGTCAATAAAGGAAATTTCTCTATTAAAGATAAATTAAAGCACTTGGCTAATAAATTTTTAAACGCGAGTGAGTTTTCGGCCCAAGAAGCAGTCTATTATCTCTTAGCTATGCCACTGTCAATGTGTAGTCGCAGCTGTGTATTTATAAACACAGGTACTCCTGAAAAACGGGTGCTGGTAGTTAAAGCTAAGAACATTTTGCAAAATATGTCATCAGATTCGGAGGACGTGTTTTGTAGTAATCTTTTAGATCACTACACAAACAGGCCCGACGAACTGAGTGAAATGTGTTTGGCTGATTTTGCAGCCCTGTATACGTATTCATCCAAATCTAAATCTAACAGAATACCGATTCAAAACATATCCAATAGCCAAGTAAGCTCTAACTTCTCGGATGAACTACATAGTGTACAGTTAATTTTAAAAAATAACGATGGCTTTATAACGAGACGTCGGAAAGCTCGTGTAATCAGATATGTCAACTTCAAATTAGAATTAGACGAGGATGATTTTTACAGAGAGCAACTGATGTTATTTCATCCGTGGAGAGATGAAAAAAATGATTTGCTTTCTGTAAATAAAAAGAGAACGTATACAGAAAACATAGTTAGTATATTAGAAAATAGGAAAAATTATGTCTTTACCCTTAATGATCAGGATATAGAAAATATCATCAATCAAGCCGTAGTAGATTTCAGAGATGATCAAAATGATATTGAAAATATATCAGATCAAAACAGACCTAGTGAATTTGAAATTTTAAACGACCGCACCGATGAAGGAGATATAGGTACAGATATTGGAAATACAAACGCTGGGGATAACGTATGGGGAGAGGACAAAAATCCGATTACATTTCCGGTACCCCACGTAATATCCAGCGATAGATATAATACTTTAGTCCGGACACTAAATGATAAACAGCGAAGATATATGCTGCATGTGTTAAATTCAATAAAAACCAAACGTGTACCTATATACGAGTGTATCCTAGGAGGAGCCGGTGTCGGTAAGAGTCGGTTAATAGAGGCCATACAACAAACTCTTATAAGGTATTTCAACAGTACGCCAGGAACTAGCCCTGAACGGATAAGGATTTTGTTGGTGGCACCGACTGGAAAGGCTGCCTTTTCTATTAGAGGAATGACTCTGCATTCTGCATTTGTTTTACCACTGAATCAATCAGCTGGTGAAATGCCAGATTTGTCATGTAGCGTCTCTAACACCATATATTCAAAACTTCACGAATTACAGCTCATAATTATAGACGAAATTAGCATGGTCGGTGCAAAAATGTTATCGTGTATAGACGTCCGGCTACGTCAAATCTTTAAAACCGACACACCGTTCGCGAGTAAAAGCATCATAGCTTTCGGTGATTTTAACCAACTGTCTCCAGTTGGTGATCGATATATATTCGAATGCGATCGCACAAATCCGTATAGTTCTTTGGTGGGTAATCCGTTGTGGGAAATGTTTAGTGCGTATAGATTGTCTGAAATCATGAGACAGAGAGACGATGCTGTCTTTGCCAATTGTTTGAATAATTTAGCACTTGGACAATTAACAGTTCAAGAAACTGAGTTATTCAAACAACGTCAAATTCATTCCTCTAATTTAGAAATTCCAAATTCATGCATACGGTTATTTAGAAGTAATGCTGATGTAAATAGTTATAATGATCGAGTCCTTTCCAAATTAAATACTGCTGAAGTTACAGCAATCGATAAAATATCCGGAAATATTTCGAATGAAGCTAAAATAAAATTACTCAGTATTGTGTCTAAATTACAAGTAAATATGACATATGGTCTGCCACAATCTCTGTTGTTGGGCATTGATATTCATTATATGATAACAAATAACATTAATGTGGAAGACGGGCTGGTAAATGGTGCTATCGGAATCTTGAAACATTTGGAAATTTTGGATTCAGAAGTGCTCCGTGTGTGGTTAATGTTTGAGGACACTATCGTAGGAAAGAAGGCTCGCAGTGAACATTACAAGTATGCTGAGCGACATAATATTCCATTAAATTTAACACCAATTAACAAAGTAGTTAGAAATTTAGACACTAAAAGGAAATGTCATTCAGCGGCTTCTGTAATGCGAAAACAATTTCCTCTTGTTTGCGCAGAGGCCATCACTATATATAAGAGTCAAGGAGGAACCTACGATAATGTCGTTGTTAACGTAGAGAAATCACTAAGAAGAACAGAACTGTATGTAGCTTGCAGTCGAGCGACAAATTTTAACGGATTATTTGTTCAAGGTTTATTTAAAGCACCCTTAGCACCATTGCCGACAGATAAAGTGCAACTTGCAATTAAACACATATTGAAAGATAAGCCGGTTAAATTTACACTAACATATTTACAGGATGTCGACAAAGAATATTGTTCAATAATTTTTCATAACATACAGTCTTTAAACGCACATTTTGAGGACTTAATATCCGATAAATGTTATTTGTCTGCTAAATTTATATTTTTAGTAGAAACTTGGACTATAAAGTCAGATAAATATTATATTCCAAATTTTGTCGAAATTTTTAGAGCCGACTGTCCAAGTGAAACGAGACGTCCTTATGGTATTGTAGCATTTAGCTGCGCTGATATATCTTCTCAAGTCAGCGTTTTGTACGAATGGAATGTTCATTCAAATAACATTTCTTGTAACATGCTCGCGTTAAAATATAATGAATATCGTTTTTGTATCATGTACAAATCGCCAAAAACGGCTGTTACTAGTATATTAAAATATGTTCAAGAAATGTTTGCAATAGTTTGCCGAGATATTGAAAACACCAAAGTTTTATTATTTGGTGATTTCAATATTGATTATAAAACTAATCCAAACAGCATCCTTTATAAATGCATAGCAGCTGAACAACTGCAATTAAAGGTGCCAAATAACGCAACGTCAACTAATTTAAACACCCAAATTGATTTATGCTTCAGTAATTTTAATAACGTACAGTGTAATTATTATGAATCTTATTTTAGTTATCATAAAGCAATAGTGTGTGTTCTCGGTACGAACAATTGTCTTTCGACTTCAAATATAAATTCAAATCAGGTTATTGGCGCCACATCAAATAATATAATTGTACCAGAAATACGAAGCGATGTCATTAATCAGTCCGGTAATGAAATCGAAGTTGAGACGGATATCGTTCCTCCAACTCAACAAATTGTGTCAAAAGATGTTTCGGTGGGATTTTTGAATGTTGACGGTGTGTCTTGTTATGCTAATGCTGTTTGTCAGTGTTTATTTAATAATGAGCATACGCTTCGTTGTATACAACAGATAGAAACTCCATTAAATGAATTAGCACATAATTATCAACTGGCCAATTCATCCACCCTTAGCACTTTCGGTCTAAGAACTTTTATAGATGCGCAGTTGCAGCAAACTAAATATTCATTAAACGAACAGCAGGATGCCGAAGAATTTTTTTCAGACGTTATATCCGTTGTTCCAACATTAAATGGAATTGTTAGTTTTGAACTAGAAACGGTAAGGACTTGTACTCGTTGCAATTACGAAACTGTTCAAACAGAACACACAAACGTATTGCGCGTCCCTGTCGTAAATGAAGAATTTAGTTACACTCTTCAAGACCTTTATTCAGCCACATTCGATCAGTGGCAAAATTTAGCTGAAGCCAATTGTAACAATTGTAATACCATAGGCTTTAGAAGGGAAAAGAACAGAGTCGTGAATGCAAATAGTGTATTAATAGTTCAATTTAAATGTTACGAGATCCTTGGCAATCGAATAGTAAAGAAGCCACTACGCCTTAAAAATTTACGAGATAGTACATTTAGCATTGGAAATAACGAATATAAGGCGTCAGCTGCTATATTTCATCATGGTAATACTACTAACAGCGGACATTACACATCATTTATAAAATGCAATGAAGCATGGCTTAAAGCTAATGATACTGTTGTAGGGCGGAGTGTGTGGCCACGTTTATGTAAAGATATGTATATTTTAATATTAAATAAGCAGGCAAACTGAACATTTTAATATACTGTAACTTAGTATATGAATATTAACTATCTCTAATCCATGCATTGTTGTTTTTTTTTCTTTTTTTTAGTATCGTCTTCTCCGTCCATCTGTTTGTCTGATTAAACAATTATTGTTGTTTAATGTTATTCAGTTGAATATTATCTTTTTTTTTACGAAATCGGGTATGTGTTAATGATCCTCGCGGTTCTGCCATTTGATCGAATTGTTTTAAAATTTAAAGTTATAACAGCTAAATGCATGTATTGCTGAGGTATGTTGTGTAATGGCAAATGAATAAAACAATAATTAAAAATGCTAAGTTCATAACTTAAAAAATATCATTTGTAACCAAATTTCATTATTCTGTTTTCAATACATAAAGAGCCGTCGTAGTTTTCAAGACTTTCGTCTTCCTTTAAAATCCAACTATTTAAAAGTAATAATGTTCTGAGACATTATAATAATTTTCTTAACACATAAGAGTTTGCACAAAACTAATAACAAAAATGCGAACCATTTTTACTTAATAACTGCTTTTAATTTTGTCAATATATTACATTTCAAATTGTTTTACCACCCCTTAAACTTAAACTTTTTCCAATGTGTCTACTTGTTTTGTAGTACTCCGAAATAAATTCAATTGAAATTAAAGAGATTTAGTTATTTTACATTTTTTTATATTATAAAGGATTTTTTAAAAACTGTACAATGAGAAATCATAACTATTATAATTTATTATACACATACCTATTTATAGATATTTGAGTCACGCTATTTTATTTTTTTTTTGAGATCAACTTGATTATGTAAAACCATGTGAATTCGAATTTCAGGTTTTCCATTGTATTTATTTTGAATGTAAAATCTTTTTCAGTACTTGCCTAATGTCTATTTTCAATAATTCACTGTATGAGAGTTGTTTTGATTAAATTCTAGAAACTCTTATATGATCTCAACAAAACAATTTTAAATCTTTGATTAACGTCTGATTAGAACTTAGTCATTTGAAAGTTGTGGTATCTCCTAAACATGGGCTTAAGGTATTGCTTATTTAGGAGATATTTCAATTTTTAAAACCTTCCCTTCGCATTTTTCAGTTAATTTTGATAAAGTATTTTTTTTAATTTGAAAATTTAAAATTCTAAGACACGTATTTAATGCCTTCTCTTACGATATAGAGCAATTATAACTTATTGATACAACAAATATACAAATTTCGAAAAATATAGTAGTTATAATTTTTTAAAGTACAATTTTTTAAAGAATCATCTCACCCATCATACATAAGTGATTTTTTTTTTCTTTCACATATAATATTTATTTGTCATTAACCTACAAGGAAATATTCAAATACAAAAATTGGTCTTTCCTGTGATTAGTTTCTAATTTATATTGTCAATTAACTTGTGTACAATAATTTTAGCAACTGTACTAATTTTTAAATAGACTGCGTATTTTCGAATTATCTTGTTTTTGGACAAACTCGTACTCTTGGACAATTCATGATTGAGAAGCCGGGTTCTTGTTTGAACACAGACGAATTGCGTTTTTTCCAAATTTATTCAAAATTATATTGTTTTTGTATTAAGGTCATTAATTCCTGTGTAATTAGGCTAAGCTGATCTCTAGTGATATTGTAGATATTTTGTTAACATTACAAAAACAATAATAAATTAACTTGTGCACAAAAAATTTAGCAACTGTACTAATTTTTAAATAGACTGCGTATTTTCGAATTATCTTGTTTTTGGACAATCTCGTACTCTTGGACAATTCATGATTGAGAGCCGGGTTCTTGTTTGAACACAGACGAATTGCGTTTTTTCCAAATTTATTCAAAATTATATTGTTTTTGCATTAAGGTCATTAATTCCTGTGTAATTAGGCTAAGCTGATCTCTAGTGATATTGTAGATATTTTGTTAACATTACGAAAACAATAATAAATTAACTTGTGTACAAAAAATTTAGCAACTGTACTAATTTTTAAATAGACTGCGTATTTTCGAATTATCTTGTTTTTGGACAATCTCGTACTCTTGGACAATTCATGATTGAGAGCCGGGTTCTTGTTTGAACACAGACGAATTGCGTTTTTTCAAAATTAATTCAAAATTATATTGTTTTTGCATTAAGGTCATTAATTCCTGTGTAATTAGGCTAAGCTGATCTCTAGTGATATTGTAGATATTTTGTTAACATTACGAAAACAATAATAAATTAACTTGTGTACAAAAAATTTAGCAACTGTACTAATTTTTAAATAGACTGCGTATTTTCGAATTATCTTGTTTTTGGACAATCTCGTACTCTTGGACAATTCATGATTGAGAGCCGGGTTCTTGTTTGAACACAGACGAATTGCGTTTTTTCCAAATTTATTCAAAATTATATTGTTTTTGCATTAAGGTCATTAATTCCTGTGTAATTAGGCTAAGCTGATCTCTAGTGATATTGTAGATATTTTGTTAACATTACAAAAACAATAATAAATTAACTTGTGCACAAAAAATTTTGCAACTGTACTAATTTTTAAATAGACTGCGTATTTTCGAATTATCTTGTTTTTGGACAATCTCGTACTCTTGGACAATTCATGATTGAGAGCCGGGTTCTTGTTTGAACACAGACGAATTGCGTTTTTTCCAAATTTATTCAAAATTATATTGTTTTTGTATTAAGGTCATTAATTCCTGTGTAATTAGGCTAAGCTGATCTCTAGTGATATTGTAGATATTTTGTTAACATTACAAAAACAATAATAAATTAACTTGTGCACAAAAAATTTTGCAACTGTACTAATTTTTAAATAGACTGCGTATTTTCGAATTATCTTGTTTTTGGACAATCTCGTACTCTTGGACAATTCATGATTGAGAGCCGGGTTCTTGTTTGAACACAGACGAATTGCGTTTTTTCCAAATTTATTCAAAATTATATTGTTTTTGTATTAAGGTCATTAATTCCTGTGTAATTAGGCTAAGCTGATCTCTAGTGATATTGTAGATATTTTGTTAACATTACGAAAACAATAATAAATTAACTTGTGTACAAAAAATTTAGCAACTGTACTAATTTTTAAATAGACTGCGTATTTTCGAATTATCTTGTTTTTGGACAATCTCGTACTCTTGGACAATTCATGATTGAGAGCCGGGTTCTTGTTTGAACACAAACGAATTGCGTTTTTTCCAAATTTATTCAAAATTATATTGTTTTTGTATTAAGGTCATTAATTCCTGTGTAATTAGGCTAAGCTGATCTCTAGTGATATTGTAGATATTTTGTTAACATTACGAAAACAATAATAAATTAACTTGTGTACAAAAAATTTAGCAACTGTACTAATTTTTAAATAGACTGCGTATTTTCGAATTATCTTGTTTTTGGACAATCTCGTACTCTTGGACAATTCATGATTGAGAGCCGGGTTCTTGTTTGAACACAGACGAATTGCGTTTTTTCAAAATTAATTCAAAATTATATTGTTTTTGCATTAAGGTCATTAATTCCTGTGTAATTAGGCTAAGCTGATCTCTAGTGATATTGTAGATATTTTGTTAACATTACAAAAACAATAATAAATTAACTTGTGCACAAAAAATTTTGCAACTGTACTAATTTTTAAATAGACTGCGTATTTTCGAATTATCTTGTTTTTGGACAATCTCGTACTCTTGGACAATTCATGATTGAGAGCCGGGTTCTTGTTTGAACACAGACGAATTGCGTTTTTTCCAAATTTATTCAAAATTATATTGTTTTTGTATTAAGGTCATTAATTCCTGTGTAATTAGGCTAAGCTGATCTCTAGTGATATTGTAGATATTTTGTTAACATTACGAAAACAATAATAAATTAACTTGTGTACAAAAAATTTAGCAACTGTACTATAAATAGACTGCGTATTTTCGAATTATCTTGTTTTTGGACAATCTCGTACTCTTGGACAATTCATGATTGAGAGCCGGGTTCTTGTTTGAACACAGACGAATTGCGTTTTTTCCAAATTTATTCAAAATTATATTGTTTTTGTATTAAGGTCATTAATTCCTGTGTAATTAGGCTAAGCTGATCTCTAGTGATATTGTAGATATGTTGTTAACATTACGAAAACAATAATAAATTAACTTGTGTACAAAAAATTTAGCAACTGTACTAATTTTTAAATAGACTGCGTATTTTCGAATTATCTTGTTTTTGGACAATCTCGTACTCTTGGACAATTCATGATTGAGAGCCGGGTTCTTGTTTGAACACAGACGAATTGCGTTTTTTCCAAATTTATTCAAAATTATATTGTTTTTGTATTAAGGTCATTAATTCCTGTGTAATTAGGCTAAGCTGATCTCTAGTGATATTGTAGATATTTTGTTAACATTACGAAAACAATAATAAATTAACTTGTGTACAAAAATTTTAGCAACTGTACTAATTTTTAAATAGACTGCGTATTTTCGAATTATCTTGTTTTTGGACAATCTCGTACTCTTGGACAATTCATGATTGAGAGCCGGGTTCTTGTTTGAACACAGACGAATTGCGTTTTTTCAAAATTAATTCAAAATTATATTGTTTTTGCATTAAGGTCATTAATTCCTGTGTAATTAGGCTAAGCTGATCTCTAGTGATATTGTAGATATTTTGTTAACATTACGAAAACAATAATAAATTAACTTGTGTACAAAAAATTTAGCAACTGTACTAATTTTTAAATAGACTGCGTATTTTCGAATTATCTTGTTTTTGGACAATCTCGTACTCTTGGACAATTCATGATTGAGAGCCGGGTTCTTGTTTGAACACAGACGAATTGCGCTTTTTCCAAATTTATTCAAAATTATATTGTTTTTGTATTAAGGTCATTAATTCCTGTGTAATTAGGCTAAGCTGATCTCTAGTGATATTGTAGATATTTTGTTAACATTACGAAAACAATAATAAATTAACTTGTGTACAAAAAATTTAGCAACTGTACTAATTTTTAAATAGACTGCGTATTTTCGAATTATCTTGTTTTTGGACAATCTCGTACTCTTGGACAATTCATGATTGAGAGCCGGGTTCTTGTTTGAACACAGACGAATTGCGTTTTTTCAAAATTAATTCAAAATTATATTGTTTTTGCATTAAGGTCATTAATTCCTGTGTAATTAGGCTAAGCTGATCTCTAGTGATATTGTAGATATTTTGTTAACATTACGAAAACAATAATAAATTAACTTGTGTACAAAAAATTTAGCAACTGTACTAATTTTTAAATAGACTGCGTATTTTCGAATTATCTTGTTTTTGGACAATCTCGTACTCTTGGACAATTCATGATTGAGAGCCGGGTTCTTGTTTGAACACAGACGAATTGCGCTTTTTCCAAATTTATTCAAAATTATACTGTTTTTGTATTAAGGTCATTAATTCCTGTGTAATTAGGCTAAGCTGATCTCTAGTGATATTGTAGATATTTTGTTAACATTACGAAAACAATAATAAATTAACTTGTGTACAAAAATTTTAGCAACTGTACTAATTTTTAAATAGACTGCGTATTTTCGAATTATCTTGTTTTTGGACAATCTCGTACTCTTGGACAATTCATGATTGAGAGCCGGGTTCTTGTTTGAACACAGACGAATTGCGTTTTTTCCAAATTAATTCAAAATTATATTGTTTTTGCATTAAGGTCATTAATTCCTGTGTAATTAGGCTAAGCTGATCTCTAGTGATATTGTAGATATTTTGTTAACATTACGAAAACAATAATAAATTAACTTGTGTACAAAAAATTTAGCAACTGTACTAATTTTTAAATAGACTGCGTATTTTCGAATTATCTTGTTTTTGGACAATCTCGTACTCTTGGACAATTCATGATTGAGAGCCGGGTTCTTGTTTGAACACAGACGAATTGCGTTTTTTCCAAATTTATTCAAAATTATATTGTTTTTGTATTAAGGTCATTAATTCCTGTGTAATTAGGCTAAGCTGATCTCTAGTGATATTGTAGATATGTTGTTAACATTACGAAAACAATAATAAATTAACTTGTGTACAAAAAATTTAGCAACTGTACTAATTTTTAAATAGACTGCGTATTTTCGAATTATCTTGTTTTTGGACAATCTCGTACTCTTGGACAATTCATGATTGAGAGCCGGGTTCTTGTTTGAACACAGACGAATTGCGTTTTTTCAAAATTAATTCAAAATTATATTGTTTTTGCATTAAGGTCATTAATTCCTGTGTAATTAGGCTAAGCTGATCTCTAGTGATATTGTAGATATTTTGTTAACATTACGAAAACAATAATAAATTAACTTGTGTACACAACTGTACTAATTTTTAAATAGACTGCGTATTTTCGAATTATCTTGTTTTTGGACAATCTCGTACTCTTGGACAATTCATGATTGAGAGCCGGGTTCTTGTTTGAACACAGACGAATTGCGTTTTTTCCAAATTTATTCAAAATTATATTGTTTTTGTATTAAGGTCATTAATTCCTGTGTAATTAGGCTAAGCTGATCTCTAGTGATATTGTAGATATTTTGTTAACATTACGAAAACAATAATAAATTAACTTGTGTACAAAAAATTTAGCAACTGTACTAATTTTTAAATAGACTGCGTATTTTCGAATTATCTTGTTTTTGGACAATCTCGTACTCTTGGACAATTCATGATTGAGAGCCGGGTTCTTGTTTGAACACAGACGAATTGCGTTCTTCAAAATTTATTCAAAATTATATTGTTTTTGTATTAGTCATCAATACCTGTGTATTAGGCTAAATTTATATAATTTGTAAAAATTTTCTCATTCTTATATTTAAGTTTGATAGATTATCACCCCATATACCGATTTGTGTGTATTTAATTTCTGTGGTGCTTTTTTCTGAAGACCTTAGTGAATCAAAGTTTCGTTGAGATTTCGTGTGGTTCGGCATTTGACTATTCGAGTAATTGTGGTTACAAAATTCGAAAGAAGTTTTTACCTCAATTCTTCGTTAAATGTTATTTGCCTTGAATAGCTCGTTTTTTCCGATTTTTTGTGAAGCTATAGCTTCGGAAGGTACTTCAACCGCGCGTTATCGACATAAATAATTTGTGATAGTTGTATTGGGTTAGATATATCTTTAATAGTGGCATTTTTTATTATATGTAATTATTAAATTAACATTATATTATGGGACTGATTTTTTGAATCTGTTGTGCTAATGATATATCAAAGTATGCATAGAAAAGATACAAATCAGATAGTTGTTCTAATACATACATAATTTAACATAACTGTAGTTTAGTTATTTAGACTCGGTATTTATTTAGTTTGCATTAATCTACTTGTGATGAATTTACTGTATATTAGCTTTCCTAACTTTTGATTGATATTTTCATATATACATATAATTGGTAGATAAAAAAATCATTTTAAAATGCTTTTTTCTGATTTTATCTGCTAGAAAAAACATATTTTGATATATTTTACAAACTATTCAAGTGCATGCATATCTGTAATATATATCAAGTGTCGCCAATCTGCCTTATAACATCATATAAGTTTTGATACATTACTCGTCTTACAATCCACCAGTTTATTGTATTAAGTTTTACGAAAACTAATTCTGTTAACGAACACGAACGTTCGATTATACGTAATTAATTTAAATTAGTTTATAAGTCAAGAAAACTTATTGTTTTTCTTTAGTAGGATTAGAGGCGTCTATTATTTATTAATATAAGTATTGTTTTAGCAAATCTGGCAATTCTGTTGTATAAAAGTAAATTTATTTTTTTCAAAATTTTTTAACGTCTCACTTTTACTGACTACTGCCATTTCTTTATGATTATTATAACTTGGATAATAATTATTATGCGTTCGTAATTCCATATTCATTTTTTTATTACTTCACTTTTTAAATATACATACATACTTTTGATTTTTATATTTCGGTCATAAATTACTTTATCGTATAAAA
Organism: Xanthostigma xanthostigma; assembly: GCA_963575645.1. Classification (NCBI taxonomy): domain Eukaryota; kingdom Metazoa; phylum Arthropoda; class Insecta; order Raphidioptera; family Raphidiidae; genus Xanthostigma; species Xanthostigma xanthostigma. The sequence continues at coordinate 36,854,871 of OY754466.1, read as the reverse complement.
AAGTACATCGTTATAAGAATATTTTGCTTTATTATAGGCCGCGAGATATTTCTTAAGAAAACAGTGAAATTGTATGGAATTTTGATTTGCTTTTGAATAGTTTTAAATCTTAATAATATAGTATCTATCGTGTTTGCTATTAATTACTTTAATATCCTTATAGCGATGGTCCTAATCATTTTATTATAGATGCATGATTTTCAAGTCCGGATGTATAAAAACTTACTTATCTATTTTTGGTTTCACATAAAAGTATTTTTTAAGTTTATCTCTAAGTTTAATTTTAAGTTTATATTATAATATTGTAATAAGTGTCTGGCAGTCGCTTCATGCGAATTTCGAGATAAATACCTATTAGTTATATTTTCGGTGTGATATCCGCGTTGTCAAATCTAGTCTATTTGCAAGTTAATATATTCTAACATTTACCTTTATTAAATCAACAGCGTTGCATGTATTTTCTTTCCATTTTTTTGTAATACGTAATTGTATTGGGTTGATGGCTGTCTGTCCGTTTTATGAATAAGAGAATCCTTAAGCAACATTTCTTAAATTAGATAGATACATACCAACAAATTAGTCAAATTATTCTGGAGATGAAAATTATATAGTGTGCGTAAGTACACCTCGTTTGGAAACACTTATTTTTGTCAAAAGAAAAATGATTTCTTTTACGTCACTAAAATGAAATCGCGTTTTCTGTTTTATTGTAAATCTGTTCTTGTTTTATTTGCTTACTAATCCAAAATGTCTCCATTATACAAATGAATTATGTTTGTGCATATTATAAGGGTGCTTGTCTCGTAGTATTACCCAATAAACTTAAAAACATCTCCCCTTACAAAATTTCACATAACATACTTAGTAAATTTTAAATGCAACTTTTAAAATTATATTTATCTCTAGAATCAGTCTTATAAATTTGTATGCCAGTTGAGCAATTGTTTTCGATTTCTGAATAAATCAAAATTTGTCATTTATTATGAAAGTCTTTGTTTTACGGAGTAAAAATAATATATATACTTGAAATCACTTTCGACGAGATCGTGGAATGGCCACTACGGATGAAGACAGTCTTATGGTAATGTTTTTCCTTTCGTAATATATTTCAATTTAAATACCTAAGATAACTTTTTACAGACAAAATTACGTTACACATACATTTTCACCCTCTTAATCATATTATGTCCCAATAAAAATGTTTCATTTTAAATATCTTGATAATTCTTTACGATAAAATATCTACAGTAAGCGGGAAACTTCACTATAGAATGGATCATTTGAAAACATTACCCAGTTCCGATTCAAATTCATTTCCATCTTATTCACTTTAAAAATTTGAAATGCGACCAAATTTTGCATTTTCGAAAGAGAATTTCAAATTCATTAGATATATAGATCGCCATTTAAACTTTCGAAGCTGGGTCGGATGGGAGTAAAAAGATCAATCGCATCCCAATGTTACCAGGGAACCTTCTTAGTGCCATGAAGTTTCTTGTTTACTGTATTGGAATTACCTTAAACGGTTCTCGAGATATTTAAAACTGATCATTAATTTATTGTTGGGCTCCACTATAACTACAGTGCGTAAATAAGCGACGTTCTTACTTAAACATTTTAGTTAACAATTTATTAATTAAGTGTAAAAATTAACACGTAGATTTCAAGGGCACGTAAAGATTTTTAAAAAGATTAGAAAATATTAAACACGTTCTTTTGAAAGCAAAGCACTTCCTAAAGAAGCAATACCTTAAGCCCTTTTTAGGTAGTCAATTTTTCTCTTGTTTTATATTTTCTTGATCTTTTTTAATTTTTGTTTTTTTATTTTTAAACTTTTAAATTATTTTATTATAATAAAAACAGATACAAAAAGCAAATTTGTTTAAGTTTCCAACTTTTCCAATCTACAAAAACTCAAGAATAAAGTCTTGGTACCTTAATTTTATTTGTAAGTGCCGAATATTTAATTTGAGCGTTCATGTTATATAACTTCAGGTTATTTTATTTATATTATGGATTTAACATTTCAGTTTTTGTCGCTTATTTATGTTGTAAAAATTACAGCCTGTTATGCTTGTATTAAATCAGCATTTCTCAAATTGTTGCTTTTCCTTTTGGAGAGAACTAATGTAAGACTAATTTTCTTTAAATCGACAAATGTTTATTTCTAAAAACAAATATGACTAAATCAATTTTTTTTATTAATACCTTGTAAAATTCCTAAAAACGTACTTTAATTAATTCCTTGTAAGCTGTTAAGAACGGCACAGATACTAAACATTTGAGAAATGCTGCTTAAAGAATAGCAACGTTAAAGATTATGTGAAAAAACGTTTGCACTTAACTTCGATACTGCAGAGATATTTAAAATGTTTTAGGTTTCGGAAGTTTCGGAAGAATTTCACACATTATTCAAACTAGCTGAATGCCGAATAGATGCCCAACATATCCAAGAATCGCAGACAAGGATGATTATTTTTTTTTTTGTTTTTAGATGCAATATAAAATCTATACAGGATTTGTATTTTATTTTTTTCTACTCTGTAAATATTTTGCATATTACATGAAGTGTCCAAGACATAACTCCCCAAGCTTGTATCTCGAATATAATTCTGTACACGTTGTCTCTGCTTAGGTCAGAGAGGCTACAATCAACTTTCTATTCTACACTATAGCTATTTTTAGCTATTCGGGCAGATATTTTTATTCTCTTTTGCATCGTAAAACTTTTGAGATGCGTGCAATAAAAAAATATTTTATCAGAATAGCCAAAACAATGCAAAGATGTCATCATGTAAAAAATTGCTTACCATTTACACATTAAAGTCTTTGATAGGATTATCTTTGAAAATAATCAAGATACAGACCTGGAGATTCATGTCTAGGATACACTGTATATTATAATTTTATCTGTAGTAGAAATAGTGTACAGTTATTGACTCAATATTAGTTTACACTAGTTTTTTCAGTGTAAATTCATAATTAGTAGCAATAAATTTAGTTAAGAATTCAAAGAAATAAATGTCGTCTAAATGCCTTGAAGGTATTTAAATTGAATATATGTTTCGTAATTTGGACATATAATAATTGAGGTTTTTGGAAAATGTGTTATTGAATTTTTTGAAATAACCCCAGTAACCGACACTTTATCAGTGTGGAAAACTTAAATTTTTCTTCAGAATCACTAATAAAAAAAAAACAACATATTGTTATCTTCCTATATCGAACTCCTGATAGTGACTGCAATGAATTTTTAATATTATTTGAAAGTATTTAAATCATGACAGCCAAACTAAAAAGCAAGACGTTCATATGCGGTGATTATAATATAAATTGGCTAAATCATTCTGACTCGTAACTTAAAAAAATAGACAAATTAGTTATAAATATGGTGTGTTGTGAAGAACCTACTCGTACCACTAATAAATCGTCAACTTTAATTGACAATGTAATAACTAATATAGATCTGAAATTATGTAAAACCAGTATTATTTCTAATGCATTATCTGATGCTGTTATATTTACATATCAAGTAAACACGGCGTCAAAGGTTAACAATGTGGCATATAAAACTTTTACTCATTTTTCCGAAAATAGACTCTCCATGTTCAACCTTTTTATGTCCACAGAAAACTGGGATACAGTAATGAATGAATCTGATGCAGATAAAGCCTTTGAATGCTTCCAAAATATATTAAATTATTACTATAATGTCTCATTCGAAAATAAAAGGATTAAAATTGTTAATAAAACCAAAACAAAAACTAAATGAATAACATCTGATATTAATTGTTTATCTGAATACAAGCGAAGTTTATATCAATTAATACTAGAATTAAATAAAGTAGGTGCTAATACTATAATGATATTACTGACTATTATAAAACTATTTGTAAACAGACATTCCGATTAACAAGTATAACTAAAAAGAAGTACTACAAAGAAATTATCACAAATGCAATTAATACACCTAAGGCCACTTGGGATCTCATTAAAGAATCTACAAACGATTCAACTAAAAGTAATGACATAACCTGTATTAATATTGAAGGTGAAAAAATTTCAGATAAACGCCAAATCGCTAACAAATTTAATGAGCATTTTGTCAACATAACAGATATTTTAAACATTAATAATCCTTCCTTTAAACTGAACTTCATTCAGTCTAACAATATAAATAGCCTCTTTTTATAGTCTTGCGATAAACAAGAAACATACACAATAATTTTATCACTTAAAAATAAAAAAATCTGTTGGTTGGGACAATATTCCTACTCATATATTAAAATCATGTGCTACGGTTATACCTTTGTGTTATATTATAAATCTATATTTGCTCCAAGGTACATTTCTATCTCAGCTAAAACTAGCAATGATTAAACCACTATTTTAAAAAGGCGATCCAGCATGCATTGACAATTACAGACCCATAGCTCTTCTTAGCAATATTTCTAAGGTGTTTGAAAAATTATAGTGAACCGGTTGAAAAATTTTCTCGATTCTCACGACGTGTTATGTACTGAACAACATGGATTTCGCTCTGTTGGACCCAGAGAATCGTGCAGACCGCTATTCAATGTCATTAAAACTACTCACCATTTATGACATTTTCATTTACGAATGTTCAATATTTTGCAAAAAATATCCGCACCTCTTTATGAACAATGTATGCCAACACTAGAACGAGAAGCTACTTCGTAACATCTTTTCTCGCAGTCAACAAAGGTTCTATGAATATCATCATTAAAATTTATAATCATTTTAAATATTAAAAACTTAAACTTACCGAAATTTAAAAGGGAGCTCGAATTTTTCTCCACTGTATTGTAATATTTTTGTAATTGCCGTTTTCCACACTACACATGTAGTACATTACGGAAATAAAGAAATTATTATTATTATATTATTTTTAATACTATATATTACACCACAAGGGCAGAAAGTTTCAGATTCCTGCACTGCGCGTCTCGGACATCATGACGCGCAGTTCAAAGCCCTCAAACTTTCTGCCCTTGTGAAATATACTATTTTTCTTTAAACCTCGATCGAAAGTACATACTTTCTTTATAACTCAGTCAAAAGTACGTACTTCCGGCATCAATTTTAAGGCAGAAAGTCAAACGTGCGTGTAATCCCACCAATGCATAAATGTTAGACTTTCGACCAAGGTATAAAGAAAAAATAATTACTACCCTACCTTTTGTAGGGCAAAAACCTTCACTGACTGGACTCAAATTACAATAAATGAAAGTGTAAATTATATTGAGTCCGTAACTGTTCGAAACGTTTGTATTTTATTTTTGTATATAACAAATTTTCATTTCCCAAGTTTCATGTATTGAAACTGCCATTATAACTTGAGGTTTTGCTGTGGTTTTCCGAAAGTACACATCTTTAACAGGAAAAATTAATTAACGTTTCGAATTTTTTGAAATCCTCATTTTCATATTTTATAAAATCAAAATTATTAATATAATATGTAATCAATTTCTAATCAGAGAAAACTGTTTTTGATGTGTGTAAATGCTATAATGGTTTTATGTTCCACAGTCTTCATCATAATTTCATAAAGAGTTAACATTATTCGATATATTTTCATTAAACTATATTTAAGTTAAAATGTATTTTATTTCAATGCAATCCTCTTATCCCTTAATTATAACTTGGTTATCATTTACATTAGGATTCATTTTAATGATTACTGAAACTGAATAAATATTGAAACGTGTAAGTAGGAATTTAGTAACATTTTATTAATTACTATAGTCTGTACTAGCCCTGCTTTATGATTAATCAATTATACAATCGATCCGTATAAACTTCCCAATAGCGATAATATTCAATTACGTCAAAAAAATGCATTAAAGCAATGGTTGATTGTAATTAATAGATAAATATAAAGTCGCGATTGTAACATTAAAAATATTTTTAAAAAATATAACAAATCGGTAGGTACCTAGATAGTTTACGGAAATATTTAAGCGGGTAGGAAATGTATTAAATAATTATGCATTCGAACAAATGAGCGAAGCGATTATGAAATGTATTAATTAATTACAAATTCGATCGGTCAAACAAAGCGAGTGTGCAACATATTAACTCGATAAAACGAACTAAATTATTGAGACCTCGCAATAAAAGCTTATAAAAAGTCAGTTTTGGGAAGCCGTGCCGGACAGCTAATAAGTATGTAAAAATATCTATACATATATATAAAAATCAATGCCACTTTTTTGTAATTTTATAACTCAAGAACGGGCTCACCTATCCAAACCAAATTTTTAGGCTTTGTTCTGACTATTTAGTAGATGGTTTATGTGAAGTTTGCACAAAATCGATCGAGCGGTTCTTCATTTATCACATTTTTTAAAAATCAATTTTTTGACGTATGAAAATACTTAAATATTGTAAGTAGGTTTTGGAATTTTATACAAACAATGAAACAATTGTTTTCAAAATATTATGACAGTTAATCTTTAATTACTATCCAAGTGAGACTTAAAATAAATACGTATTTGAAAGAAAGTTAAAAACAATTACTATTATAGGTGAGTAATTTTAATAAATAAATTTAATAATAGTATATTACACACCTAGGGAAGTAAAGTAAGAAATGTCTGAGATCACATATAATTGTTGGCCGAGGCGAAGCCGAGGTCAACAAATATGTGATCTTTATAGGCTTTCTTACTTTACTTCCCGTGGTGTGTATACTATTTTTTTGCTCGACGTAGGCAGGAAGAGGCAACTTCGTTTAGCGCAGCGGGACGAAAGTGGACGCTATCTGCCCGTCGAGCAAAAAATAAATTTTTAACCTAAATTTGAAGTGAAAGATGCAATATCATAGCTCAAGATGACGGCGAATCAGTTTTACAAGTACCGGCAAGTGTTTTAAAGACCAGTTATCCACGAATACTTTACGCTATTTTTTTCGAGCACGACGGCGCAGCCGGAGTGCTCGAAATAGAACAAGTGTTTTTCGAGCACGACGGCGCAGCCGGAGTGCTCGAAATGGAGCAAGTGTTTTAAAGACCAGCTATCCACGAATACTTTACGCTATTTTTTTTTCGAGCACGACGGCGCAGCCGCAGTGCTCGAAATAGAGCAAGTGTTTTAAAGACCAGTTATCCACGAATACTTTACGCTATTTTTTTCGAGCACGACGGCGCAGCCGGAGTGCTCGAAATGGAGCAAGTGTTTTAAAGACCAGTTATCCACGAATACTTTACGCTATTTTTTTTTCGAGCACGACGGCGCAGCCGCAGTGCTCGAAATAGAGCAAGTGTTTTAAAGACCAGTTATCCACGAATACTTTACGCTATTTTTTTTATTGACGTATGCAGTCATATATATTTCCATACACACATATACGCACATGTATATTTTAAAATAGCTAGCAATTAATAAAATATAGATAGATAGATAGATGTTCCAATTAAATTTTTTTATTATTTCACTTTATACGTAGCGAAGCACGTACAGGGCCGCTAGTAATATATAAAAATGAATGTCCGTTCGTCCGTTCAGGACCTTATCCGTTGTTATATCGTTTATCCGATTACGATAAAACTGTTTGGTGAATTGTTTTACTCAGGCCAGGGAAGGTTTTTGACAAAAGAAAATAAATAAATATATAAGGTGTAAAAGCATTGTGTTTAAACGTGACACTGCTATAGGTGGAGCCGAAGGTTTACCACTGTTGTCTCTGCCGAGCGGCAAAACTACACTCTACTGCTGTCGTCGCTGCCGGGCGGAAGCGCAGCCCCGTGGAGGCAAGAATGCAATACGGTGGAGCCAAGGCTCCACTACTGTTGTCGCTACTGACCGGGGCACAGTCCTATGAGGCAATATTGCAATATGGTGGAGCCGAAGGCTCTACTACTGTTGTCGTTGCCGAGCGGGGCACAGCCCCGCGAGGCAAGATTGCAATGTGGTGGAGCCGAAGGCTCCATTAATGTTGTCGCTGCCGAGCGGGGCACAGCCCCGAGAGGTAAGATTGCAATATGGTGGAGCCGAATGCTCCACTATCGTTGCCACTGCCTTATTAGATCTAGTAATATATAAAAAACAAGGTTTGTCTTGAGAATTACAAAAATAATAAATTTCTCTGAGCTGTTGACTGTCCATAATAAAGAATATCAATGAAAAATTTGTTTTTTCTTTAACTTTACATAATTTTATATTTTTCAAACATGCTACACGACCAATACAAGCAAATACACTATTGTCGGCAGGGTTTCGCACTGCGACCCGAGTTTTTTTATAATTTCTTCACATTCTGATTTACTTGGAAGTGTTTGATTCAAAAAATGTCTTTTAAAAACTGTTCGAACAACCCTTCGTTCCGGAGTCGACCATGCTGTCCTTTTTATTACCTCTGCAAATAAAATTATCAGTTCATTATATCCAAAGTTCGAAATACGAGATAAAAAACATGGCATGCGAGGACGTTATAATTTTTTATATAAGAAAAATTAAAATATTACCTTGCTTTGTAGGTGTACATAAAGTTTTATTATTACGATTTTTCACAATTTGGTTATGAAGGTATGTTCGTACTTGAGGTGCAGTACGATTTCTCAATTCTACATTATCTTTAATAGATTCAATACATTGTTTCATAGATGGTAAACGCTCATATTCCAAACAGTCCCTGAAAATAGTCTTTACCGTATGACGTTCTGGAGTATTCCACGTTTTTCGTTTAATTATACCCAGGGGGGAAACTGAAATAAAAAACATTACATTGCTGATTCATATAATTTTTTTTTATGCTTTACGACCAGACACAAGAAAATAATTTAAAATTTAAAGAACAAAATTATTTAGCAGCATATTTAGGCGGTATATTACCTGCGCGTTTTTTTGAAATTTGTGGAGATTGCTCTGAAGATGTTAGAATTAGCCTCTTTTCAGGTGTACTGTGTTTCTCATGCAGAGGCGGACTCAATTCTACATTGTGCTCTTGTTCTGGAGTATTCCATATTTTTCTTTCAACTCTAGAAACTAAATAAAAAAAAAGCGTTACATTATTGATTAATACATTTTTAATGTTTTACAAAGTCAGATTTGAATCTGAAACAGAAAATAATTTTAAATTTTAAAAACGTTTAACAGTCCATCTAGCCAGTTTATTACCTGCGCGTTTTTTGAAATTTGAGGAGATTGCTCTGAAGATGTTGGAATTAGTCTCTTTTCCGGTGTACTGTGTTTCTCATGCAGGGTCGGACTAGGAAATCTCAAATTCATAAGAGTGTTTTCATCAAAATTTGAATCAGGGTTATCTGATGTCTCGATGGTTTTACCTTGAGCTATTTCAAGTAATCGAGAGATATTAGTTATGTCCCTCGCCACTATTGGCATTCGATAGTGATCATGGTGAATTTTCTCTTTGTGACCCATGAAATTTGCTAGATCAGACACTTCAGACTCTGATATATTAAGTAATATACATTTTGTTGCAATGTGTTTTCGTAGTTCAGTGCCTCTTAAGGTTGACGGATTTAAGGCTCCACAATCCGCCGAATATTTTCTTAAAAGATCACATGCCGACAAAAAATTATGCCGCTTCTCTCCAGGTAGTCCAAACACATAAGGGTTTATATCGGGGACACTCGCTTCACTGCGATATTTCAAAATTAGATCGATACACATCCTCAAATCATTATGTAACAAAACAGGAACAGATCTTCCGAGCTTCCCGCGTATTGAAAATCGTGCATATTGCTTCGTTGCTTGTTGAGATTCGGGACAAAGAGAACTGAAAATTTCGATATCTGTATTTTCGTCAATGGTTTGATAAGTTTTATAATCAGCTATCATTATTCTTTGAATTTCCCCAGCACGCCGGCGATTGAAAATTTGTAATGATGTCAGAGTGACACTTGCTAAATTTTTCCAAGTATCATATGAGAAATGTGTATGTAATTCTTTGTAATATTGTACTCGTTTATTTTTTAAGTACGAATTTAATTTCTTTATATCGCTCATTGTGGGCAATAATATTTTTTTATTTCTTTTCAGCACCGATTGATTTTCAACTACAGTTCTGTTTATTGTACAATCTTCAGTCATCACATGCAAAAAATTTTTAGTTTCCTTTATTTTTGCCCTATCTTCATTTTTAATGTGTTCGGTAATGAGAAGATTACCGCATTTTTTAATAATAGTTCCAAGACTGAAAGCTGTTGATGGAGCACTATAAGTTTGCCCTGTAGCATCTAACCTGGCCGATACATTGATAGCAGCTACAACGGTGTTATAATGTTTTGGTGAAAACATTGAAGCTAACTCTGATATTTGTGGATCTATTTTTCTTGCTTCAAATAACAATCGCCCAAGCAATCTCAATCGAGCTCGGATCATTTTGTGATTGTACTGTTCTCGGTATTTACTACAAAGATAGTTGCCATAAGGTACGTCCAAGATGCAAGCTGGTAGTCAGGTAGTCAGACGCTGGTTTTCTGAGTCAGACAGTCGGCGTGCATAAAATCCTTTATTGCTAAATCGGAATGGCCATAATGCACCAGCGCGCAGTTTTCCGGCGCACCGGCTCTCTGACTCAGATATTTACCGGTATGAATTGTACATTCTGGTTTCAGACAACCTGCGTCTGACAGTGTTGTTTTTAGGTGCTATAAAATATGGATATCGAGGATTTTATTTCAAAAAAGGGTTTTGTGGAATTTGGCCCAGTTCTTCGTAAGCCTGTGTTCAATTTTTGACAAAATAAAGTAAAAAGTATCCGGACTCATTCGAAAATATTAAAAAAATCGGTTTTCGTCGGCAAGTAATTGCGGAAAAAGGTGTTTGTACTCCCCGTAAATCGACCTTAATTTATTAATTGGATGTATTTCACTTTTAAAAGGTTTTAATTTAGATGTAACATTGTCACCAAGCAGCAACAAAGCTGCAATATTTAAAGAATATTTAAATTCTTAGCTTTTAATTTGATTTTAATTTGACTATTCACATGTATACTTAGTATAGCTAGGTGAAATATTATTATTATTATCAATCTGTACTGTTAGCTCTGTAATTATTTAATATGAATGCTCTGTCTGCGCCGATAACCAGCTTTCATATTGGCCACACCCAACGCCGCTCGGAGTCAGACAGTCAGACGCCGAAAATCTGAATCTGACTACCAGCTTGCATCTTGGACGTACCCTTATACAATGATCAGGTAGTCGTACCTCATTAATTTGACTATGATGTCATCACGAAAATAAGGAAACACTTCATTTCGGAGTACAGGACAAGCGAGATTATGAATTTTACCTTGAACTTGTTTTCCAAAAACACGCATAAGTTTATTATTTCTATTAGCTCCACTTGGCAGGCATTTTTTGTAGTGAGTTTTTATCGTGGCTTTCGAATAATACCCCCGACAATATGGACAGGGGATGTAATGATCGACAGTTCTATTCTTTGTACATGTTGGTCTTCTTGACACAATGATATGACCATCGTTATATCGATTATCTGTGTTATACTGAAAATTGCCTCGTTTTCTAATCGCACTAATTATTTCTTTTCTTTCAGCACAACCTGAGAACATTTAAAAACAAAAACAATATTTCTTTTTTTATTTAATGTCCATTCCTACTTAATGTGTATTATTTTTTGTAAACTAGGTATTTACTTGTGGGTGTTAATGACAATAATGTCGAAACACCATTAAATATTCAATTAAAAAAAAAAAAACATTCACTTCTTTGCCAAAAAACTTAGAACATAAAAGTTAATATTAACAATTTAAGGTTTGTTCCAAGCAGGCAGCAAACGGTAACGAAACCGTCACCGTCATGCGCAGATAGCTAAAACGTGTTCCAAAACCGATACAACAGTTTCGTTTTAGCTACTGCGCGTGCGGGTGACGGTTTCATTACCGTTTGCTGGCTGCTTGGAACAAACTTTTAATATTTGGGTTTGGGTTCTGACAGTGACGTTTAAATAATACATTTTTCCAATATTTACATTGTAACATAAACAATGGCTGTTCAGTGTTCATTAAACTGTATTGGTATATAAAAATTAATGTTTTACCTTTAGGTAGGTTTATGAATTGTTTCACTTCATCTTCATCGTGATGAATTCTTTCAAGGTGCTCTGCTATATTACAAAAAAGTTTTTTGCAATAAATGCAAAAATTTCTTTTGTCTTTATTCGTTGAAGCGGGTACTTTAATTTTTTCGAGACCTGTTGTATGCTGTGGAACTTCATAAGTTTTGATTCTTTCTAGTAATAAATTATCGCACTGGCGAACACTGATGCCACATTTTGACGCAGTCAATTGATCATCAAAGATAATATTACCCTGATTTTCATTGTCAGCAGCTTTGAGTTTTAAAAAAGGAACACATTGGTTGTTATTGCACGCAATTTGTTTTAATATATCAGCGTTTTCTGAAAATCAGTATGTAATTATAAGAAAACTTGTAAAAATAGTCATTTTACCAAGAACAAAAAATTAATATGCCTACCATTTTTGCATATTAAAGTAATTTTATATTTAGTCCCTCCATATTTCATCAAGTATATTCCTGAGCGTTTGATAATATATTTCTCCTGACAAACCAACAATCCCTCACTATACGATACTAGATAAAACATTGTTGTACATAGATGTAGAATTTAGATTCTAAAACATACATAAAAAAGATTGAAATAATTTATTTGTACTCTAGTCTTGAAGCGTATATATAATATAGAGAAATTATTCTGAGTTTTAAAGAAGAGTGACAGGGTGTCTAGCGCTAAGTAAAAAAAAAATTCCCGGTTTTTTCCGCCAATTTCTCTACCCCTACGCTATGTTACAAACTTTTGCATCTTTTATCTCATATTAAAATAACAAATGAAGTAATTAGTAACAATGTACCAACAAATACAAATTTTCTAACAATGAAAAAAAATACTGTTATAATATATGACACAAAAATAACATACATTGTTATTGTTTTTCCTACCAAGAAAGAAATTCTCCTATTTTTTATTCGATTCCGCGCAATTTGAAAAACTTCCCGTATGCTTGACGAATTTCCCGGCTTTTTTCAGGTTTCTCCCGGTGATTTTTATTTCCCGTTTTCCCGGTTACTAGACACCCTGGAGTTATTGTTTTCTGTAAAATGTTTGTATTTTTTAAAGAAAACGTAGATTTAGTATACAAATCATTCAATGCCGGTAAAACAACATGTACACTGCTTGCTAGAACATTAATTATATTAAGTACCTATACCTTGAATCTAGATATTTGACAATATTTTCCCATTCCCATAATTAATATAAATGAAAAACTCACCCGTTAAAATTAATAATATCCAATACTAAACACAATAGTTTACAATAGTGTATGTGCCATATAACAAATACACTAATAAATTATTAACAGAATTTAATATTACTTACATCGAATGTTCTCAGACAACCGTAACAACCTTCATTAAATGGCGGTCGCATACTTTAATACTTATTACTGTTGAGTGTTGGGAGCTTAAAATTCAAGACGACAATTTAAAATTAAGACGCCTGATGATTGGTTGTTTCCCTAGAATTCCACTAGAACAGCCAATCACGCCCCATCGTTTTGAATAATTTCATGACTGGTGGCGAACAGGAAAGCACAACCTGAGAATATAATATATACCAGGGGCGGCGAACCTATGGCACGCGGGAGATTATTGTGGCACGGTATTGATTGAGGTGCAAAATTTAAATAATTTAAAATATGCTAGATGCCGAAAACAATTGACTATCACCAAAAACAAATACGAAAAAGTTTCATGGCGCTCAATGTATTATCAAAATTATCATTTTTATCTATGTTTTTTTTGAAAAAAATTGACACGTAGAAGTAGAAAGGTTCACCACCCCTGTAATATGGTGGCACGACATAATCTCCCCGGAAAAAATCTCCCCGACAAAATCTCCCCTCTAAAATCTCCCCGCGACAAAATCTCCCCACGACAAAATCCCCCCCCGTCAAAATCTCCCCCCGTCAAAATCTCCCCACGACTTAAAGTTGTGACGTTATATTTTTGTATAAATATAGTACATAGTATATAGAATCCTGAGAGAGCTGCTTATGATATAATTCTCGTGTAAATTTTGATAATGACTCGACTAAAATAGATTTAACTAGGTTCAGGAATCAATGTGAGTACTATGTTCTACAAATTTTTGATTTAAAAAAGAAGGAAGGGGCAAATGTGGAGTTTTTTAAAAAACAATTCCGGGGAGAACGATAAACGGGTATGCGAATTGTCTCGCAGTGAAACGGGAAGGGGCAAATGTGGAGTTTTTAAAAAAACAATTCCGAGGAGAACGATAAACGGGTAAGCGAATTGTCTCGCAGTGAAACGGGAAGGGGCAAATGTGGAGTTTTTTAAAAAACAATTCCGGGGAGAACGATAAACGGGTATGCGAATTGTCTCGCAGTGAAACGGGAAGGGGCAAATGTGGACTTTTTTAAAAAACAATTCCGGGGAGAACGATAAACGGGTATGCGAATTGTCTCGCAGTGAAACGGGAAGGGGCAAATGTGGAGTTTTTTAAAAAACAATTCCGGGGAGAACGATAAACGGGTATGCGAATTGTCTCGCAGTGAAACGGGAAGGGGCAAATGTGGAGTTTTTTAAAAAACAATTCCGGGGAGAACGATAAACGGGTATGCGAATTGTCTCGCAGTGAAACGGGAAGGGGCAAATGTGGAGTTTTTAAAAAAACAATTCCGAGGAGAACGATAAACGGGTATGCGAATTGTCTCGCAGTGAAACGGGAAGGGGCAAATGTGGAGTTTTTAAAAAACAATTCCGGGGAGAACGATAAACGGGTATGCGAATTGTCTCGCAGTGAAACGGGAAGGGGCAAATGTGGAGTTTTTTAAAAAACAATTCCGGGGAGAACGATAAACGGGTATGCGAATTGTCTCGCAGTGAAACGGGAAGGGGCAAATGTGGAGTTTTTAAAAAAACAATTCTGGGGAGAACGATAAACGGGTATGCCAATTGTCTCGAAGTGAAACGGGAAGGGGCAAATGTGGAGTTTTTAAAAAAACAATTCCGGGGTCAACGATGACGGGGTGGGTAGTATTTAAACGAGTGACTGTAAATTAGCAGAACAGCAATTTATAAACATCCATTTAAGTTACTTAAAACAGAAAATGGGAAGCTTCATAATATTTGATTTTATTTGTAAATTAATGTTTATTTGGTATCAATTGTCGGGGATGTTTTGTCACGGGGGCAAAATGTCCGGGGATATTTTGTCCGAAGGATTTTTTGTCTTGAGGATATTTTGTCTGAGGATATTTTGTCCGGGATATTTTGTCCAGGATATTTTGTCCGAGGATATAGAGTCATAGAACCGTCACAGAGAAGTTGTGGGGAGATTAAGTCGTGGGGAGATTTTGACGGGGGGGGGGATTTTGTCGTGGGGAGATTTTGTCGTGGGGAGATTTTGTCGTGGGGAGATTTTGTCGGGGAGATTTTGTCGGGGAGATTTTGTCCGGGGAGATTTCGTGGTGGAACCCTGTAATATACGGATTACAGAGCTATATATATCAATTTTAAGCCAAACTTACACGTATTTAAAATTCTACGGTATTTGATAGTCGAAATTAAATGTATGTTTCACATCTGCCAGGGTGTTTCTTAGAATTAGGCAAGGAATCTCATCTTTATTTTCGGACACATGTTTGGAAACCGAAAGCCCTGTATAATACGAAAACAAGGAAAATGGAACACCGACAGGCTGCAGTCTACACTCTACACTATATTCTAAAATAAAATATATGCTTATTGCTTACCTGCAAAATAAACTTCGTTCTTTTGAAATGATAGCTACTTATATGTTAATACGAATTGTAAATTGCTTCGGATCAATCACCAATACATATTTTGTTAAATTCACATTTTTTTCAGTTACTCTCGTCTATTGCATCATTTCCAATTATTTTTTTGTACACAAAACACTTATCTGTATCACTCAAGAAGAATCATAACTTGTAGTTGTATGAAAACACTAGTAATACTTATTCCAGTTGTCAACAATAATATAATTACTGCTGGCACTGCCAATAGAACATAACAAGCATTTTTACGTACTGAATTTTACCTTTAGACGCGATCTAAGCACAGCTGGAGCCTGGAAGCGCCAATCTATACATACATACATATAAGTAAAATTGTAGTACTTACCTGTCTGAGATTTCGGAATAAATCATTTTTCCTAAGCAATTACGCAACACCAAAACTTAAATTCGCAACTTTTAATTTTTTTCTGTGTCTGTTTGTATGTCCGAGCTATCTTCCGAAACTTTTCAGAGATTAATTTAGAATACTTTTTATACATATAAATAAATAAAATTTAAGTGTCTGTCTGTCCGGGCTAATCTTCGAAACGTCTGAACCGATTGTAATGGCACTTCACAGACAGGTAAAGGGCTAAGCCAGGAGTGATCTATGCTACATTTGATCCCAAAAATAACCCGTAAGGGGGTGAATAGAGGGGTGGAAACCTTCATAAACGATACCCTGTATCTCTAAAATGTCTTAAGCTTACGTGAAATTCGGGAAAAAATATGTACTCTTCTTAGAAAATAACAAAATACGTCATGTTCGACGATTTTGAACACTCTACCCGATTCCCGAGCGGGGTGGGGGAGGATCGAAGAATCTCGCTAGAGATTCTTTTCTGTGCTAAATGCCAACGAATCTCTAGCGTATTCTTATACATTGATTTTGCCTTTGTCCCATATAACGCCGTGTATATGAAGCAAGTTTCCAAGTTTTATAGTTCTGTGACCACGTGACTTTCATAGGACCGATTTTTCGTATCACCCATCGAAGAATCTCGCTAGAGATTCTTTTCTGTGCTAAATGCCATCGAATCTCTAGCGTATTCTTATACATTGATTTTGCCTTTGTCCCATATAACGCCGTGTATATGAAGCAAGTTTCCAAGTTTTATAGTTCTGTGACCACGTGACTTTCATAGGACCGATTTTTCGTATCACCCATATATACTTCTGTACCATAATAACAGCTTATACTGTATGAGTGCCTGTGGACGAGCGGGTTACGACGTAGGCTAGTAATAGCTAATAACAGGGTCCTGAGTTCGATTCCCGCCAGAATCATTGGAAAAGTTTTTTTTTCAATTTTTAATTTTTTTATGTTTTTAATTGTTTTTTTTATTTTTAATTTATTTTCTCAATTTTTTTCTCATATATTTTAATTTCTTTTTTAATTTTTAATTTTTTTTATTTTCTTGTTTTTTGAAAAATTCACTCGTCAAATCTTTTATTAAAAAATAACAAAATATATGATTGAAGTTAGATTTAAATAAATTAATTTATTAAAAAACATATTTATCATAAAAAGTGCAACAAAAATTAAAAAGTGAAAAGATTACGAAGTGAAACTTCTTTTTTTAATGCAAAATAAGTATTTTACAAATGATATGAAAAAAAATTTGTATTTTTAATGGTGGGCCTTGTTCATTGATTTTTTTTTCATGCCTTCAAAATGTGCCTTCATGGAATCTTCAAGAATATCCATATTTCAAATGAATATAAATAAAAATAAAAAAAACTAAAAAAAAAATATATACGCGTCGACTTGAGAACCTCCTCCGTTTTTGTTTTTCGTCGGTTAATAAAAAAGAATCATGTATTACAGAGCATAGACTTGTTATAGCTCATTTTTATTTTTAATAGACTTCACATGGATTGTTTACAAATTGAATGTCATGGTATTCGCATGGAGGTGTGATGAGCCGATTGCACCACCTTACCTATGATTGCACCACTAGGTGTTGCACCGCGGCAGCACTGGACTACGCGGCAAAATATAAATGCACTTTTGTAGTACTGTTTGTTAAATGAGAAGTAAAAATCAAAAGTCGATTATTGCAATTTCTATAACCGACTTTTGATTGTTACTTCTTATTTAACAAAATACATGAGAGACGCGCTCGAAACCACAGTTGCATGGAGTAAGGATCGTGTTGTTTTTTACAATACATATTCTAATTTCGGAGATTCATTGCATTTAAATACAACAATATGAACACTTTTATTGCATTTAAATACAACAATATAAAAAATGCACATAATATGTTTATTTTGGAGGAAAAATAAAAATAATGTCTCACACTTTGGAAAAAGACGTGAAATCTTAAAAAAAAAACTTCGGAGAAGTAAAAACTTCGTTCTGTGCTAAATTCAAAAACTTGAGGCGACTGAATCTTAAGATTATAACTTAAAAAAAATAATTTCGAGGCAGACAAGAAATTGAAATCAAGCTCGAAATTCTGTGCGTAAGACGTCGAAAAAAAATGAATTTCGAGGCAGACAAGGAATTGAAATCCAACCTTGAAATTCTGTGCTTATAAAAGCTACAAGAGCAACAGCAAAAAAAAGTGCACAGACGGCGTTTTTTTAGTGATAACTAAAGGAGTTATGCGAACACCGTCTTTGCATTTTTTTTGCTGTTGCTCTTGTAGCTTTTATAAGCACAGAATTTCAAGGTTGGATTTCAATTCCTTGTCTGCCTCGAAATTCATTTTTTTTCGACGTCTTACGCACAGAATTTCGAGCTTGATTTCAATTTCTTGTCTGCCTCGAAATTTTTTTTTTTAAGTTAGAATCTTAAGATTCAGTCGCCTCAAGTTTTTGAATTTAGCACAGAACGAAGTTTTTACTTCTCCGAAGTTTTTTTTTTAAGATTTTATATAAAAGAATTTAACTGGGTACAATATACCTATATCATCTATACCACGCGGACTAAATTTAGCAAAATTATATAAATATTTAAATTATGTAATTACACAATAATTAGACGTCCATTTGAAAAAAAGAATGAATTGCTACAATATTTTTGTCAATTTGAGTGAAATATTTTATAATGATTTTTTTTTAAAGTACGTACAGTCTAATGTCATTTCATAATGTAAATGGTAACTTGAACTAAGCTTAGACTGTACCTACTGTAAAAAAAAAATCTCAAAATGCCCTCAACTGAATTAAAGTATCTCACAATTAATCCAGAAAATATAATATTCAGTAGGATTTCTTCATAATTTTCTTATAATAGTGATAACAAACTTATTTGATTGGCTGTACTTACATTATTGTCCTATACAACTTAGAAACTTGTTATCACTATTATAAGAAAATTATGAAGAAATTCTACTGAATATTATATTTTCTGGATTAATTGTGAGATGCTTTAATTCAGTTGAGGGCATTTTGAGATTTTTTTTTTTTAAAGTAGGTACAGTCTAATGTCATTTCATAATGTAAATGGTAACTCGAACTAAGCTTAGACTGTACCTACTTTAAAAAAAAAAAATCTCAAAATGCCCTCAACTGAATTAAAGTATCTCACAATTAATCCAGAAAATATAATATTCAGTAGGATTTCTTCATAATTTTCTTATAATAGTGATAACAAACTTATTTGATTGGCTGTACTTACATTATTGTCCTATACAACTTAGAAACTTGTTATCACTATTATAAGAAAATTATGAAGAAATTCAACTGAATATTATATTTTCTGGATTAATTGTGAGATGCTTTAATTCAGTTGAGGGCATTTTGAGATTTTTTTTTTAAAGTAGGTACAGTCTAATGTCATTTCATAATGTAAATGGTAACTCGAACTAAGCTTAGACTGTACCTACTTTAAAAAAAAAAAATCTCAAAATGCCCTCAACTGAATTAAATCATCTCACAATTAATCCAGAAAATATAATATTCAGTAGGATTTCTTCATAATTTTCTTATAATAGTGATAACAAACTTATTTGATTGGCTGTACATATTTTGTCCTATACAACTTAGAAACTTGTTATCACTATTATAAGAAAATTATGAAGAAATTCTACTGAATATTATATTTTCTGGATTAATTGTGAGATGCTTTAATTCAGTTGAGGGCATTTTGAGATTTTTTTTTTTTAAAGTAGGTACAGTCTAATGTCATTTCATAATGTAAATAGTAACTCGAAGTAAGCTTAGACTGTACCTACTTTAAAAAAAAAAAAATCTCAAAATGCCCTCAACTGAATTAAAGTATCTCACAATTAATCCAGAAAATATAATATTCAGTAGGATTTCTTCATAATTTTCTTATAATAGTGATAACAAACTTATTTGATTGGCTGTACATATTTTGTCCTATACAACTTAGAAACTTGTTATCACTATTATAAGAAAATTATGAAGAAATTCTACTGAATACCTATTATATTTTCTGGATTAATTGTGAGATGCTTTAATTCAGTTGAGGGCATTTTAAGATTTTTTTTTTTAAAGTAGGTACAGTCTAATGTCATTTCATAATGTAAATGGTAACTCGAACTAAGCTTAGACTGTACCTACTTAAAAAAAAAATCTCAAAATGCCCTCAACTGAATTAAATCATCTCACAATTAATCCAGAAAATATAATATTCAGTAGGATTTCTTCATAATTTTCTTATAATAGTGAAAGAAATATTAAATATGCTAATCACAGCTTAATTTTTGAATAGACTAAATACATAATTCGTCAAAAGATTAAAAAAAAACATATATATTTCATTAAACATGTAATAGTTACACGTTTATATTATATTATAAAAGATTTCACTCGAATTAATAAAAATGTTGTAGTCAAAGAAATTCATTCTAAAATGTAGACGAATCTGCATAAGATACAAAGCATATTTTTTGAAATTCAAGCTAAAAGTTAAAATATTTTCAAATAGGTATCTAAGTAATGTGTAATTACATAAATTTAAATATTTATATAACTTTGCTAGATTGTTATTTCATAATAATACAATTAATTGAACAATTATAATAAAATATCAGTGTTATACCTACTAGTACCCACAATACTGATATTTAAATTTAGCGCTTCATATAAAGCTATATTCACATATATGTTTTGACGTTATTTTAATTTATCATATCGACGCAATAATTATAAATTTGGAAAAATATCAGAATTTCATTTGTATAATTTTTTTTGAGCGAATTTGAGGGTAAAGGTTTAAATCTTTGATTCACGTCTGATTACTCTTCAATAAATAAAATTATCGACCAATTTTTCAGAGACAATATATTAATGACAAATTATAAAAGTTACATAATTTTTTAGTTATTAAAAATTCCACTTTTATAAATTACGTCATTTTTTATTTCATCGTAATCTAATTACTAACCTTTTTTATATTTTTATAATTGTTTTAGTTTTGAAGAAGATCCAAATCCGGGTCGAAACATCACGACATTTTTGTCATTAATATATTGTCTGAAAAATTGGTTGCTAATTTTATTTATTTAAAGGTTTAATGTCCAAGCCTAAAACGGCAGATTTCATCATATGCTAAATGCTTTGAATTAATTAAGGAAACGCGACAAATTTTTGTTTCAAGGTTACTACACAATTTTCGAAAAAATGTCTCCCACTCTTTTTCTTTCTCTGTAGATATTTATGTAACGTACGTAGGTGGTCATTTCTTTCTAAAGCGAAATCTCAAGAATAAAAATTATATCAACTGCATTAGGGTGCTAATCGACGCGTGTTAACGTAAATATGATCTGATTTTTTTTTTTCAAAAATCGGTTCAATAGATTTTTTTTTGTTTGAAAAAACACTGCATAAAAGTAGATTTTACTCAAATCTCGCGAATGAAAAATGATATCGACTTGATTTGACTGTAATAATTAATAATACTGTAGAGCCAAAGATTCTACCACTGTTGTGGCTAATTGCGGGGTTGCGCCGCAAGGCAAGACTATAAAGAAGTGAAGCCATATGCTTGACAAAAGAGAGTGAAGCTTCCTCCGGGAA
Source organism: Xanthostigma xanthostigma (assembly GCA_963575645.1). Classification (NCBI taxonomy): domain Eukaryota; kingdom Metazoa; phylum Arthropoda; class Insecta; order Raphidioptera; family Raphidiidae; genus Xanthostigma; species Xanthostigma xanthostigma. The sequence goes on along the minus strand of OY754466.1, from coordinate 36,833,027 downwards.
CCGAAGAATTTCCAAGTTTTAAAAAAGTTTATAATAATATATAAAATTAAAAAATTATATTATATTATTAGCTAAATTAAATTGCTGCGGGAAAAAGCTACGTAACATTGTTTCATCTAATTTTTAAATCGCGGGAAAACAACTCTAGTAGAATTTTTTTATTATATACATATTTCATTCACGTATTATGCGTTTCTGTTTGGGATATTCTGTAAACCTACTTTAATATAGTTAGTACATAATTTGACGTTCGTAGCGTTAGGGAATTCAAATTGAAACAAATAGATAAATATTATGATAGCTCTATCTTTATTGTACAGTTGAATCTAACCAGAGATAAGGGGTTATCTAACCTAAAAGTGTATTTTTTATTTCGACCATGACCATTTTGCCTTCTTGTTATTAATTAATCAAATTAAGTAGGTATCCATAATATGTAATTTAAATCAGTGTACACAGTTAAAACTTCCAAATTTTGGTTTTGGAATAAGCGACGGCAGTAGTACCTTAGAAAACTAATATATAATTAATCTGTTATAAACAAGTAATAATAATTATTATTAATCTGTTGAAGTATATAATTTTAATGTTTACGACGTGTAGTAAATAAGTGCTGTTTCTTTTAATTTGCATTGAAAAATTAATAACTTAATATATAAATTTAATTATGATTTAATGAGCTATAATTTTCTGTTTAGTGACACTGTGTGTCATAGGTTAAGGAATGAATACTTTCGAATAAATTAAAATTCGTCTTAATCATTTTTTTTTTACTAATTGCAGTGTACCCATTAAATTATATATAAGTATTTGCAATATTGAAATTTTTTAACAAATAAGAAATAATAAAAAATATCAGTGGGTTGTTTTTACTTATAAAATACATTATTTATACAGGATGAGTCAGACCACCCGTATCAGTCGTTAAAATTAAGTTTGTTATTCTTACATGTTAATTTAATAATTTCAAACGAATATTACTTAACAGGGGTGGCAGTAACAAAAAAAATGTCCTACAAAACTTGCTTATTTTTTAAAGATCTTTTCAACAATTCCACTTTCGACCTATCGTGCTATTTAACATTCCGGAGTTCTGAACATTTCGGAGCAAACTAACAGGGAGGCCGACCTTTCCGGGGGGAAAAAATATCACCATTCCATTCTTCATTAGGGCTTTTATAATACAGATTTTTGACACAACTCTCTACGACTAACCGTTTTCGAAAAAAACGACTGATACGGGTGGTCTGACTCACCCTGTATAATATTATATAATATGTATATTTAATAAGTAAAATTTTCGACAAAATTTTCAGACAATATATTAAAAAAAATAATTAATAACCCAATTGACATTTCGATCCGGATTTGGATATATTTATTTATTTATTGAAGACACAGAACAATAATTGTTCTGTGATTGAAGAATATAATTAGACGTTAATCAAAGATTTGAATAATAGGTATATTTAAGTTCAATTATTTGAAATAAAATAAGTGGTGGCGCCACAAAGCAGTAAACGTTTATAAAAGTAAAAAATAAATTCACAGTATTTATGCAACAAACAACACAGACATCCTTATCGTGAAACGTAACCGCGTTTATGAAAAAGAAAGATTTATCCTTAAATATTATTTTTGTTCATAGATGGAACCAACAACATCATATGTCATGCATAGGCGTTTTTGACACAACGAGTTTGACACGGTGGTCAAACTCGACAAATCTTGTCAAACACGCCGATAAAGGAAATGAATTCTTCCCAAACACACCCTCTTGCATATATATATATATATATATATATATATATATATATATATATATATATAAATATATATATATATATATATATATATATATATATATATATATATATATATATATATATATATATATATACATATATATATAAACATTTCCAAAAATGGTGCCAAACTTCTTAGAAAGTTATGAAACGTCGAGAAATTTTGGTCCGACCCCTAGGTCCCGCCATCCGACCGACGCCAATAGTGTAAGTGCCTTATGGCAAATACACTAATAAATCGCGGGCAAAAGGCATATGGCATCCCGGGTGAAGCGTGACGGGACCACTAGTCTATATATTATATAAATAAATATTAAATGCTGTTCGTTGGTAAGCGCATCACTTGAGGCTGAACCGATTTGGCTAATTTTTTATATGTTCGTGATAGTCCAAATAAGCTTTTTAGAAAAAGAAAAATCGTAAAAGTTGCCTGAAATACGATAGATCCAAAGGCTCCACTACTGTTGACATTGGCGTTTTTCATCTCAATTGCGTGCGAAGCTATAAGTGAGGAAGACATTTTTCACTCATATACCTCTATAACTCACTCATACTTTCCTGTACCTCTAATCTCTATAAGCAATAGTCGAGCGTATTAATAGTTCCACTAAATTTAAGAATGAGTCATAAATAGCTGAACTAACTAACATTGCTTTTGTATAGTTTTTATGGACCTCTATAAGTGGGAAAGGCCACTCCTGTACCTGTATAAGAGTTAGAAACACGGATTAGTGAAAAACCTCCATAAGCGAAAAAGAAATCGCGGTCCGTTGAGCTCTTGTTCGACTGTGTGTATATATGACAACACCCTGCAATTATTCTATAAGAAATTCCTTTGCAACATAATATGTCTATTTTTTATAGGCAATTTACAAATCCGGGCGAAGCCGGACCGGGCTGCTAGTAATAAATAAAATAGAGTTTCTATTAGCGCGTGCAATTATTTAAATCCCGTAAAACTGTGACATATTTGACTACGACGAACCGACACTGAATAACGAATGAGCAATATACACGCCACACGCAGCTTGGGTTTTTGGGATTATAAACATAGAAACAACATAAAATAAACACTGCCACCAGAAATTAACCATATGGATGAACTGAACAGTGACACGTTAATAGCCAGGGGTACAAGTGTTTATGTGTCGACTATTAAATATATACCGCCTGTTCTAGGAATCAAATTAGTAGGTTGTGTATCAAGTGCGTGATTATTATTATATGAGTCATTGTGACAATTTGGCAAAACGAGCGCTAATGAGTTTTAACAATCACACAAGTCATAAAATAATCACGCACAAGACATAATCAGTATAGTATTTTTGCACGTACATATTTTGTACAAAACAGCTAATTTTCACTTTTTTTTCAAAATTCTTGGCAGTTAAATTTTGAGCAAGATCATTCGACGTTCGACCGCTGAAGTTATCTGCGTCCATATAACCATAATAAATCAATACAAAAATAAGACATACCAACACTTTATAAAATGACCTTTTATAGAATTAAGAGTTTAAAAAAATATCTGTTAGTGCTATTCTGTATGGATAATTTTTTGTCACTGTCTAACAAACTTAACATTAAGTAGGTACACAAGTTTAAGTTAGATAGAAATTTAACAGCGCTGTTAATGGTAACAATAACCATACAGAATCGCACATGTTTATTGTTTTATCAAAATAAAAATTAGAATATAAAGGCCACTGTACACGAGGCTAGAAATGCTGCTAGATTTGCCTACTAGTTTTCTAGCGCGTATTTTCTTGATTGCTGTTAAGTGCTCGCTTCACACTAGACTATTTTTCAAGCTTGATTTGTGGATAGATTTGGTGCGCGCGCAGTGACAGTTCGAATATAAACACAGAGCAAAACCTGTCTGTTGTCTGACTCTGAGCAGAATGACGCCATGTTAGTTTGTAGGCGTTTGTTCAAGTGTCCACGTGACAAGATACTGCTCCCTGATTGGTTCTTGCTCATACTTAGCAGCAAATCTAGCAGGGAAAATAGCCCTTGTTCTAATTTTAAAACCTATCTTGTGACGTCATTTCTAGCTTCGTACCCAGCCTACTGACTAGCAGAACTCCTAGCAGCGTTTCTAGCCTCGTGCGTGCAGTGGCCTTAAGCTTGTTCCGTTTCCTGTTCGATATTGTCACTGATTATGCGTGAATAGTTTATGCTTAGGAATTAATCAGGCTAATGACCATACCTATACCTATCGAGCGTCAGCAATCTGCAATATCTATCCCCTCAGGGTATACATTGGAATGCAATAATAGCATTCCTATGTTTTATGGGAATTAGCACTCCCAGGAACCAGTCGATTTGTATTGACTTGCAAATTCTCTAATGTACACATAGGCGCTGATGACCTCAACTTAATATATAAAGCTGAAAAGTTTGTTTGCTTAATTGTTTGGTTGAACGCGTACCAGTAGTTCCTGAGATTGGCGCAATCTCAGGAACTACTGGTTCGAAATGACATTTTTTTTTGTTGAATAGCCCACTTATCGAGGAAGGCTGTAGACTATATATCACGTCACGATCAATAGGAGCGGAGCATCAATGAAAAATGTTGCAAATGTAACTCAAAATTTGTCCGTCCGACAAAAACTTTTGAACGGTAACTCCGATCATCATAAAATTTGGACACAACATTAATCTCGGTGAACTAAGATGAATGTTCGTACTCATGTTCCTCTCCCTCCATTCGTTCTTTTGCACCCGGGTGAAACCGGGCGAGACCGCTAGTCTAAAATATATATGCAATATCTATAATAAATGATATACCCTTTAGAAAAATCAGTCTGACACCCCTGCTTTAGTTGAATTAGAAATTTAAATTTTAGTCTTGTTATGCAATTTTAGTTAGTTACATAACTGTTGTCGTATTAAATTTCAATTTGACATTTAGGTCAGTAGTGATTTTATTTTATCCGTTATCGGCTAATGAAATGATTTGGTTTCAATTATTTTTATACGCTTTATATTAACTTCACTTGTAAGTTTGTATGTATGTATGTTTGTAACTTTCATTTGGACTACAGGAAGTCATTTATATAGCAGTATAATGTAAACCCAGCCGTGCGGTGGTCTAAGGCACGGGTCTTCGCTGACGTCAACTCTCGGCATCACGAGTCGTGGTTCTAATCCCGTCCACGCCGAAAAAAAATTGGTTGTCTGTAAAGTCGGTTTACGGACGATAGTTTTACGTGATAACGTATTCCGTAATACATAACCTAAATTTATATAATAATTATAATAATTCGAATCTATGATATTGCATCTTTCGCTTCAAATTTAGGTTAATTTTATTTATTTAAATTACTCACCATATAATATAATTGTTTTTTTAACTTTCTTTCTTTCGTATTTATTTTAAGTCTCAAAGATTAGCTGTCATAATATTTATAATACAATTGTTTCACTGTTTATATAAAATTCCAAAACCTACTTACAATATTTAAGTATTTTCATACGTCAAAAAATTGATTTTTATAATGATAAAATTTGTAAGAAAACGATTTTTTCGAGAGATGAGACCTAGCTAAAACGATTTTTTGCCCCCCAAAATCCCTTTTCAGTAAATTTTATCCAAATCGTTAGGGCCGTTTTCGAGAAAAGCACGCACAGGGTCAGGCGGAACGTTAGGAACGTTACACTTTTTCGTGCATGCAGCCGGTGTTTTATCAATTTATAAGATTGGTGATTCATCAATTTATAAGACGTTATCACGTCAAAAAATTGTCTTATTTTTCGGCAAATTTTTGACAATAAATCGAACTAAAAAGTGGAAAATAAATACCTATAGTTTAAAAAAAACTAAAAAACACGCTTTATATCAAACTAAAAAGTGAAAAATAAATATATAGTTAAAAAAAACTAAAAAACACGCTTTATATCGAACGTAAAAGTAAAAAATAAAATTTTTAAAATAAGCTTAAAAAGCGTGGGGCGCTTTGTTCCACATTTTCGTACATCGAGCGCCCCACGCTTTTTAAGCTTATTTTAAAAAAAATATTTTTTACTTTTTAGTTATATATTTATTTTTTAATAGATGTAGTATTAATGTAATTTTAAGAGGACAGCGTGGTGTAATGGTCAGCGTGCTGGCCTTTGGATCGTAATGTCGTGGGTTCGAACCTCACCTCTGCTATATGTGGATATATCTTTTCAAAAAATAAATAAATGTAATTTTAAGCATGCTAAATACATGTACCTAAACAAGTTTTTTCATGCAAAAATGTTTTTCTTAATGATCATTGATAATAAATTAGTGTTTTTGTACTTTGAATTAGTAAATTGTGCATTTTAAAGACCGCTACAAAACTGGAAACAAGCTCTTCATATTTTTTGTGGAAATGAATCGAACTTTCTTCTCTGCTTTTAACATCTTCATATGAAGTTTAGGTAAGTCCCTTATTTATTTTTTCGATTCAATACTCTGAAAAAGCGTAGCTGTAATTTTAATTAAAAAAATCGCCTAGAGCGTTTTAATTGATCGACTCTAATATACTGAAAAATAAAAAAAAATACATCCAACAAAAATATCACATTTTAATATAGAGTTGTCAATAGTGAAATTAATTAGCTTTTTATAAAGGTCCGTTTACCAGGGGCGGATTTCCCTATAAGCCGAGTAGGCCCGGGTCTAGGGCGACAAAATTTAGAGGGCGGCAAAACTTAGTGATATTTTTTTCTAGTACTTTTTAATATCCAATGACACCCAGCCACAACAAACGAAAAAATAATTTTTTGTTGTGGAAATGAAAGGATCTTTTTTGCTCTCCTATTTTGTGCCGACACATGATAAAATTTGACAAGAAGCTAGGCTGTTTAAAAAAAATAGGTCATTTGCAGGGAGTAGGGACGGCGGCAATCTTCTGTAGTTCCGTAGGCCTAGGGCAGCCAAGGTATCAAATTCGCCCCTGCCGTTTACACATACGATATTTGACAAATGTAGAATATTCGGTTCTAAATTGTTTGCCATTCAATGACAAGTGTTCACATAATAAGACATGGTCCAGCGAGTATCAAATTAGTTATATAATCAAGTATCGGAAGACACTATTTGTAAGACCGTCTGTATAACAATTATGTATAGCTGATAATATTATGAGTTTATTGAAATACCAATACGTAAATTGCATGTAATATAATTATGTGCAGTGTGCGTATTTATATTCAAAGCAATGGCACGTCAATCCGGTGTCGGAGAGGCAACCGGATGGCGAGTGGTAATCTGGGCCTATGAGTGGTGCAGAACCCCCTGGTAGCGGCCAAAGTGACCCCAAATGGACGGGGGCGGCGATATGGGGGTGGGGAAAAATCGAAAAATGTTTGAAAAGGCAACCGGATAAAAATGCGGTTGCATTAAAGGAAATACCCTAATTATATAATAAATTTTTTTTGCCATCCGAACCACGCGGGCCGTTTTTGCACTAGCGAATAAAAAAAAAATAAAAAAAAAACTGAAAAGGCAACCGCTTCAAAATTAGTGAGCATACTTATTGACACCACCAAACGTTGGAAAAAAATTGCCATCCGATCCTGATGGGCAGTTTCGGAGAAACAACCCCTCAAAGTCGCCGAAAAACCGTTATTTTCGATTTTTTCAACAATAAGTAAAAAAAACACACTAAAAATTGTTCAAATCGGATGGCATTCGAAATTTATACTGTCCTAAGTACAAATAATAGTGTGAATCAATGCCATCCGATTTTGATTAAATTTACCCCTATTTAGCCAACCCCCAAAACTCAATAACAATAAAAATAATGCCATACGCTGCATAAAATTGTTGTTTTCATGAGTTTTGGGGGTGGCTAAATAGGGGTAAATTTAATCGAAATCGGATGGCATTGATACACACTATTATTTGTACTTAGGACAGTATAAATTTCGAATGCCATCCGATTTGAACAATTTTTAGTGTGTTTTTTTTACTTATTGTTGAAAAAATCGAAAAAAAGTGTTTTTCGGCGACTTTGAAGGGTTGTTTCTCCGAAACTGCCCATCAGGATCGGATGGCAATTTTTTTCCAACGTTTGGTGGTGTCAATAAGTATGCTCACTAATTTTGAAGCGGTTGCTTTTTCAGTTTTTTTTTAATTTTTTTTTCATTCGCTAGTGCAAAAACGGCCCGCGTGGTTCGGATGGCAAAAAAAAATTATTATATAATTAGGGTATTTCCTTCAATGCAACCGCATTTTTATCCGGTTGCCTTTTCAAACATTTTTCGATTTTGCCCCACCCCCATATCGCCGCCCCCGTCCATTTGGGGTCACTTTGGCCGCTACCAGGGGGTTCTGCACCACTCATAGGCCCAGATTACCACTCGCCATCCGGTTGCCTCTCCGACACCGGATTGACGTGCCATTGCTTTGAATATTATGTTGTATATTTTATTAAATTACACAGAATTACACACATTCTCATGTAACTTAATTATTTTACAATACACAAACTACCGCTAATTCTATAAATTATTTGAAACAACAATTTATATATCAAATTTAGCGATTCTGTAAAATTTTTCAGTTCTATGCATCACCCACACAAATGTATTTTATTTTATGAATTCATAAAAGCATACAGTGTGTTTGAAACTAGAATAAATATGAAATGTTCATTACGGTATAATAATAATAATAATTATAATAATAATTCAAAGACAACGAGAGTATAACAACTCACAACAGCCTTGTAAAGTATTTGTGTAAAAGTATTTAAAATTCAAGACAAATACTTTTCTAGTATTTGTATTTGTGTTTCAAATACTTTTAAAAAGTATTTTTTACAAGTCTGACTCACAAACATTAAAATTTACATTTAAAATCGTAGTATGTTTATAAAAATACCAATTTTTAATTCAGCGACTTTTCAATGTTAACATTTTAATAAATAAAATTATCGAACAATTTTTCAGACAAATATATTAACAAAAAATATATAAATTCAATACATTAACGTTCGGTCCGGATTTGAACCTTCTTCAGAACTGATCTAAAAATATAAAAATATATAGAAATTAATTAATAATTAGATTCTAATTGGTTTTTAATAAAAATTCGCTTCAATTTTTTAAATATCAAAATATTGAAAAAATAATAACATGAATTTTTCAATATTTCAATATTTAAAAACTTGAAGCGAATTTTTATTAAAAACCAATTAGAATCTAATTCATAATTAATTTTTATATTTTTAGATCAGTTCTGAAAAAGGTCCAAATCCGGACAGAAACGTTAATGTATTGAATTTATATATTTTTTGTTAATATATTTGTCTGGAAAATTGGTCGATAATTTTATTTATTGGAGAGTTCTAATCAGACGTTAATCAAAGATTTGTTAACATTTTAAGTATGGATGCAAATGGTTCTCATGAATTAAAATTTACAATGAAATTAATGAGCTTAATGATACATCCAAAATAACAATACCTTTAAATAAATTGTATAGTTCGTAAGACTAAATAATAAGAACAGAGCTATAGTTTTTTGCTTATATCTTCGATAGGTATGAAACTTGGGGCATTTATTATCCATGGTGGAACATGAAAAACACCTAAGGAATGTTTGGCACAAAGGCTACATAACATTTTTATTGTTTTAAATGAATTATTCATACGAATTTTGCTTTAACGGTGTGTGTGTGCGTGGGGGCAGGAGGTTTTTTCATGTCCCACCAACGTTAACAAATGCCGAAAGTTTCATTTCGATCGGAGATAACCCCCTCTCCCACACAGTTAAAGCATTAAATGGTAAAAACTTCAAACCGTCATAAAAATGTTACAGGGCATTTGCACCAAAAATCCCTTGGGGGTTTTTCATGTCCCACTAGGGTCAACAAATGCTTAAAGTTTCATCCCGATCGAAGACGACCGGTATTCGGAACTGTATCCGAAAAATGTTCCTAGTGATGGCATTATTTAAAAATATTTTTTTCTTATATGGCAATGTAACAATGGGTGTTTTTTAACAATTGTTGCCAACTACAACTATTTTACTGTTACACTGCACCTATATTGGATCCGTATTTCTCTCAATCCGATGTCGTTTGACGTCGGACGACAATGGGAGCAAACATCCCGATTATAATGTAGATGCCTACATAAGAAAGGGAAGCCCGATTTCATTTCCAATGTAGGCATTTACAATAAAATCTTGGCGTTTGATTTCTTCCGATGTCGTCCGACGTCGACCGACATCGGATCGGGAGAAATACTGATTCAATATAAGTGCAGCATTACTAGAACAAATAATGTTGGTTAAAATGTTTTAAATTACAAAAAAAATTGGTTGTCTGTAAAGTCGGTTTACGGACGATAGTTTTACGTGATAACGTATTCCGTAATACATAACCTAAATTTATATAATAATTATAATAATTCGAATCTATGATATTGCATCTTTCGCTTCAAATTTAGGTTAATTTTATTTATTAAAATTACTCACCATATAATATAATTGTTTTTTTTTAACTTTCTTTCTTTCGTATTTATTTTAAGTCTCAAAGATTAGCTGTCATAATATTTTGAAAACAATTGTTTCACTGTTTATGTAAAATTCCAAAACCTACTTACAATATTTAAGTATTTTCATACGTCAAAAAATTGATTTTTATAATGATAAAATTTGTATGAAAACGATTTTTTCGAAAGATGAGACCTAGCTAAAATGATTTTTTGCCCCCCAAAATCCCTTTTCAGTAAATTTCATCCAAATCGTTAGGGCCGTTTTCGAGAAAAGCACGCACAGGGTCAGGCGGAACGTTACGAACGTTAGGAACGTTACACTTTTTCATGCATGCAGCCGGTGTTTTATCAATTTATAAGATTGGTGATTCATCAATTTATAAGACGTTATCACGTCAAAAAATTGAACCTAATATCAGATGTCGCGCAATGATTTTATTCCTAAGAGGGCATTCAAATATTACGTACCTAAATGAACGTTTTGGTAATTTTAGACCTCCACCCCCCTGTAAAAAAGAAAATAAGAAAATCGTAAACCACCAAAAATTTTAAAAATTATGTGAAAATCAGCAATTTTACAGGGGGTACGAGGAAAAAATACTATAGGTATGTGATTCGTGCGTGATGATATTATTGCTCATGCGACTGTTAAAACTTGCTGTTGCTCGTTTTAACATGATGTCACGTTCGTCATAGCACATATTATGTGTCATCACGTACTAGAAACATAAGCTACTATTATTGCATGTTATTATCACTCACTGTAAAATAAGGTGTTCGCACACCGTAATCCAGAATTTATGTATGGCTCTCCGGAGAGAAATACAACATGTTGTAGATAGTTAACAACTTCGTTAACGGTGACATATTTTGACTTCGTTCATAGTGGGAAACACAAACTTTGTTAAAATATAACAAATTTTTGACACGATTTAAAAAAAAATATACAGTCGAACATAGAACCTCCTCCTTTTTTGAAGTCGGTTAAAAAAGAGGAGCCGTCGTGGGACGTCAAACATAAATTTAAGCTTCCCAAACTTTAATTCACAAGCAGCGCCACTTAAACGACCATTCTAATATAACTAATAAATGTAAGTTAGATGTCGCCATCAACAAACGTCATGTTCGGCGTATGCAACTTTAGGTTACAAGCAGCGCCACTTTAATGACTATTCTAATAACTGATAAATGTAGGTTAGATGTCGCCATCAACAAAAGCCATGTTATAATCCAACGCATACACACAACACAAATTCCAGTAACTAAATTAAACGTAACACGTGTCACGGACAGCGTCGTGCATCACGACACTTGCACTTTTTTACTCCCATCCAGCGGATTGACACAAATCTTCCCTTCCACTTTCTTATTCGCAGAGGCTCTGTTGTCATACCACAACAACAAAAATAATGTTTGAGAATAAAATTTAGTGGTATCATTGATTTGAATAATAACGGTGATAAATTTTAAATAACCTCCAAAATAATTCAAGACACGTGCAGAATATAACATTGAAAAATAGTGATTGTGATCAAAGAAATTGTTATAAACTAAGTATTATGAGAAGCGATTGTGCACTAAAATAAATCCAAATAAACTTGAGAAAATTTAAAATTTCTGATATTTAGTTACTGTTAATTAGTTTATCCAACTCAATTCAGTTGGTAATACTGTCGAATAAGGTTCCTATCTAATAGCATTGAGTGTCAACCCGCTGCTCCCATCCAAACGCGCTAGTAGTGCTGGGTTGCAGAAAGGATTGTCAAAAAATTTGATTTGACAACGACGTTAGATTGTGACCATATATTTACTGTTTCCGTACGTTGGGAGCAGTCTAATGTATTCAAAGTTCCTGTCATCTAGAACATTTATATTGTAATCACACAAAACAAATTAATGTTCTACATAGAAAAAGCTCACGTTTCGTGCAAAATTTTTATCAAAATGCGTAGAAAAATATTGTTTTGAAGTGAAAACTGTACAAACTATTTTTTATTACGAATAAATTAAAATTCCCAGAACAAATGTTTAATTTTAAAATACACATTTTTTGCCGTCACATTCAGTATTGGTAACTATGGTAACTCTGAATTAGCGTGCGGCAAACAATAATTTCAGTGCGACAAATAAAGTTTGCGCACGCAAATGAAATTGGCGTGCGGCAAGCAATAATTTCAGTACGACAAATAAAGTTTGCGCACGCAAATGAAAATAGCCACTTTTCATCCGTAACAGCATGAGTAAAGATACCACTTTTCCCGCATGAGTAATAAAAAATATATGTATACACAGTTTACGAAAAACAACGTTTCAATCGATCAATTATTGTTCGAGCGGTATCGATTTAAAACTCTACAATATTTTTCATATGGAACTATATTGTGTTCACAATCTAAAGTCATTGTTAAATCCAATTTTTTGTCTATGCTTTCTGCGAATCAGCACAGATGTTTGACATTGATTATAATTTTAACACCCCTGCATATTTTAACTGTTCTCCGCTACTGGATTCTATACGATTTTAAAAGATAAACATACAACCGAATGAGGTAAACAACACTCTCAGTTACTCTAAACATTGGTTAAAGACTAGCTAAGTATTCTTACTGTTACACCCAAACGGATTGAATCAGCTTCACGATTACGTTAAGAAGAATTGCATTAAAAATTGAACACTCAATCGATAACTTAATTAAAGATATAACGGTGAACATCTTCTGTCAATCGAACGTTATACGATTTTCAAAATGGCGCAAAAATTTAGTTTACGTGAATTTAAGTGAACATAAAACACGTCATAAAACTCTTCAAAACACACTATCTGCTGTTTGAAAAAATGTATATATTCTTAATTCGAGTTCACGACAAAACCAATCGAAATAAAATGGGTCACCAGTGTTAATTACAAAACTGTGTATTATTTATTGTTTTAAATATATTACTAATTGTGGAAGTGTCATTATAATTTAAATAAAATAAAAAGTACGGCGGATTATAGAAAAGAAGTTACAAATATGTGTAAAATGGAACAACTTGATTCATGCACTGAATTACGCTCGCAAGATTCTGTGACGTCAACACAATTAAAATTTGGAGTCGATAGAATTTTATCTGATGAAATAAGCTCAGACAAATCACGTGATAAAAGTAGAGGCGGTAAGTGTATTTAATTGAAATTGTTTAATGTTTATAAATATTTCACTTTAAAAACATCTTCATTAAAAAATTCCTCAATTAAAAATAGTACTGAGTCGAATAGAATGTTATTTTTATTTAGGTTTAATTTGCTATAATTTTGACGTCAAAAAAGGTGAGAATATCTTTAAATTTGTTAGAGTACGATAACTCGATGTGCAAAATATCCACTGAAAATACACAATAATTATTTTATATACCTAACAGTGTATTAGCTGTTTTAAGTGCAAAAACTTGATTTCTATAAATTATTATTTTTTTCTCAGTAAAAAGGGGAAGGTGCTTGGGGCGGAGCTCTTTAAAAAACAATTACGGTGTCGTGTCGATGCGATGGCGTTTTTTTGCACAGTGAAAAGGAGATGTCGTTTGGGGGAGTTCTTTAAAAAAACAATTACGGGGTCGTGTATACAAAGTATAGTAATACAGTAATTTTACACCAGTTGCTATGACGTGAATATGTGATTTCTGTTTGGTTAGATTCAAAAAATGACAGTGAAAGATGAAAAGTACTTCCATTTTTTCTACGTATTTTTGAGGAAATTTGTGAATTATCCGTAATTTTTTTTTTTTGGAACGCCAAAATTTAGCGTTTTCTATGACTTAAAAAAAGTTTAAATTTGGGCACATCGAGTTATCGTACTGGACTTCTTTAACTCTATTATCTAATTGATATTTCAAAACCAATAATGTAGAATATATAAACATAGCGTCGAGTTTTGTGTTATATTTTAAATACTTAAAAGGTGTCAAAAAAAAATCCTCGGGTACGATTTTTTCCCATATTTAGACGCTATTTGTGACGTCATCCATCTTTGATAATGATAAATTAAAAGTCGTTTTAATGGCACAATTCAGTTATAAAATATTTTTATAAAAATTGTAGTACTTCTTTATTGCTTTAGGAGTCATTTAAAACACTTTTCAAAAACGGTGTAATAGTCTATTTTATCAATGTGAAAAATATCAAATCTGACGTAATGAGAACGTTACACGTATTTTCTATGTACGTTTTTTAAATCAATTGAATATTTTAGAGGTTAATCATCCATGCCGCCTACCGTATCCAGTAGTCGAAGTATGCTCCGGTTATTCAGGGAGAACACCAAGTGGTCACATTATACATGTTCCGAAACCCATTCGACCTAGCGGATCCAAAACAAGTGAGTGTTTTCAATTTTCGAAATGATGCCAGCTGCCAGGAAACGAAGCAATACCTATATCTAAAGGCCGTTGTACACGAGGCTGATTTTGGCGCTAGATTTCTAGATGATTTTGGCGCGCACGCACTGATAGTTCTAATGTTAACAAAAGTGAACGTTTATTGTCTCTGAACAGAACACACACTGTTGTTACTGTTTTCTGATTGGTTCTTGCTAAAAACGAGCAGCGAAACAAGCACAAAAAATAGCTCCGAGTCTAATTTAGAAATCCAGTCAGCACGACAGTCAGCACAAATCCCAGTCTCGTGTGCAGCGGTCTTTAGATAGTTGTTTAAGGAGGTTGGGTACGCACTTTTGCGGGGTACACGGTACGGGAAAAACTCTATGTTATTCACAGGCCTCCTAATTTTATATTTGGTGTTCACAATAATATACATTCGTCAGATTTATTTAGAGATGATACATTTTAACTTGGGCAAAGGTATATTGGCAACAATGCATTTTCTTTCTCACTTACACATAGATCGCTCTTGCTTTCACTTAGTGTACTATTGGACAGTGCAAGAGATAAACACTCCCACCTACACACTTTTTTCCCTACCTTTAAGAGAACACAAGCGAAGAAGAGCAAGCGTTGTTGCCACTTACTTATTGAAATTATTGTAAAACTCACTAAATCGGGATCTTTGTGTTTTGTTTAATTAGTTTCTCATTACTAGTACAGAGAAAAATTCTATTTTTTTTCTATATTAACTTTGAAAATGGATATTTCAGAGCGTAGTTAGTTTTAAAATTAATCCTATCATGACTTACATTTGATTTTATGTTGTTTTATGTCACTATTTTCATTGACTGCCATTTGATTGCATGTATTAAAAATACATTTTTAATTTAATTTTTTCAAAAATCAAACTCCATAATGTTCAAAATTTGAGATATTATGTATATCATTAAAAAAAACAAATCTTTGAAATTTTAATCATTTTGTATTTTTGAGTTAACCTAATTAAAGAATACAATAATTTATTACTGTGTTCTTTCCCAGCAAAAAATAAAGTAAACGCGCTGTACCTATTCTTTGACAAGATTTATTAACACGAATGACCTTTTTTTTAACAACCAAACTTGAAAAATTTTGTCGCGTGCACATTTGGTGAGCAAAAAAAAGTCCTTTCATTTCCGCAACAAAAAGGTCTTTTTTCGTCTGTTGTGGCTGGGTGCCTGCGGTCGTGGTAAAATCCTGGGGGGAGGGGTAATTACCCCCTGTACCTCCCCATATCTACGCCCTTGCAGGAACAGTGGATTTAAAATGATAAGTAAACAGATATTTAAGGTAGGAAATAGTATAGATCCTGAAAATATGAACGTGTAATTCTATTTCTTTTTTTATAGATATTGTATTGGCATCGCATCGATCGCCACCACAAAATACATTAAATTTAGAACCAAAACGGAAACGTTCTTGGTCAAGAGCCGTTTTCAGCAATCTTCAAAGGAAAGGACTTGAAAGAAGATTTCAGTTGCAAAAATATATAACGAAACCTGATCGACGTCAACTGGCGGCCACTTTAGGACTGACAGATGCTCAAGTCAAAGTGTGGTTCCAGAACCGTCGTATGAAATGGCGGCATTCTAAAATGATCGCGCAAGTAGCTGACTCAACACAACGAGACGACTTAGATTCTGGATGTTCGACAACAACAATTACAAATCAAGATTAAAAATATTCTGGAAGTAAGCATCCATGTTATGTACCTATATTATCCGAGGTTATGAGAAATTATTCTTTAAAATAATGATATTTTTTTTGTATAAATAAAATTTGCGACTATAATTTTTCAAACAATTTATTAACAATTAACTAATAAACCAATTGACGTTTCGATCCGAATTTGGATATATTTTTGTTCATTCATCAAATTATAAAAATTTCATAAAAATATATGGCCCTAAATGCGGTAGGATAAACCCTTAAAGAGGCCTAGATAAAATTGTTTTTTCTTCTATTATTTGATTTTTTTTTATTTTTACGATGTATTTAGAAATTTCAGATACTTTTACTTTTAAAAATAGAAATTAAGAAAAAAAAGATATTCAATGCTAACAATCGAAAAAATTTCAAATGATAGAAAAAAAATAATTTAAACCACTTTAAAGGCCGAGGTGCGCTTTAGACAGTTTGTTTAAATGAACTTTTCGACTTACTATGCAGATGCTTTAGAAATTGAATTAGACACCTATACCTACATAAAAAAAATTATCGTTCCATATCTTTTATTGTATTTCAAGATCCTTAGATTTAAAAACACTTTTTAGTCGGGAAAAATTTAAAAATGTGTTTATTTAATTCATTATCATATAGGTACGTATTTTTTTAAATAAATATTTATTAGGTAATATTTAATAAATTTAAATTAAGGTTTATATTAATAACCAAAACAATAAACTAAGATGATTATATTTTGGAAACAAATAAATATTTTAATGCTAGACATATTTTATAAAATTTCATCCTGTCATCGACTTTTCCAAAACTTTTAAATTCAGTACAAAAGTCAGCCATAATTAATTTAATTTCTATGGTATAAAAACAATGTCTATAAACCCTAATCTATATACAAGCTGAATTAATATTAGTTCATATATCTATTAATTAACTATATGAATCATTACCTATCTACTCAATGTGCGGTGAATGAACGCAACAAGGCGTATCGAAAATATATCTACGTCTCTTTCTTCGATGTAATTCCCTGATTTCTCCGATGATAGGATTGGTTGTTGTACTTGCATTCAATCTGAATAAAGTATCTCTGTTTCAAAAACTTTGTCTAGTTCTATGACATTAACATGGGCGTACCCAGTTTTTGGCTCAGGAAGGGGAAATTTAGAAATTTCTTAAGCAGTGCTTACGGCGTAAAAAAAGACAGAAGTATATCTTTGCACCCTAATAGTTCGCTTGCGATTTTATTCCTATGCTCAGTATAGAATAAAAGTAAATGTATTAGTCATTTTATTAGGATTCTTAAGTGCAGTTTTGTTTTAAAAAAATTGATCATATTGACGTTAATACACTTTGCTTCACATTCTAACAAAGTCAATAACATTTTTTTAGTCGCGAGATTTCGTCTAAAATACCCTTCTTGCAGTATTTTTGTTTAAAAAAATATATAAATGGCTAGACCGATTTTAATAAGTTTTTTTTTGGAACGTACTAACGTTAATACGCTTCGATTGGCAACTAACGAAGTCGACATAATTTTTTATTCACCAAATTTCGTAGGTATATCTACTTTTTGTAGTATTTTTGTTTAAACAAATAAACGGCTTGACCAATTTTAAAAACAATTCTTTCGGATCAAAATTACGCTGGCACGCTTTGATTGACATTTTAAAGAAGTAGATATTACTTTTTATTGGTGAGATTTTGTTTAAAATCTACTTTTTAAAGTCTTGTTTTACAAAAAATGTACTGGGAAGTTAAAATAAACACATCTGTAGTTCTACATTGCAAAGTAAAATAATGGCTGACGTAGAAAATTAGTTAAAGAACTAATAAAAGAAAATGTCAACTGAAATGGATTACTGTCTCGTCTCCAATAAATTCTCAATCCAGAAATACGTCAATGTAGGGGAGGTTATATTGGAAGGGGTGAAAAGAAGAGTGTATAATATAGAAAGGAGGAAAGTTGATCAAGAACGTTGTGAGAATATAATATAAACAGGAGAGAAGCAAGTCTAACTCTAGGGCAAGCGATAACAAAAAACCGTTCAAATGCGAGTCGGTCTCGCACACGAAGGGTTCCGTACCATCATACAAGATATAACACTATGTATATACGTTTTACATGCGTAACCAATACCAGCTTAACTGGAGATTTTGTTTTAGTTGTAAGGCGGCCATTTTGAAATACGCCATCTTGGTTTTTCATTATTTGTTGTTATAACGGCAATAGAAATACGCACTCTGTGAAAATTTCAACTCTATTACGGTTCATGAGATACAGCCAGCTGACAAACAGACAGACGAACGGACAGCGGAGGCTTAGTAATAGGGTTCCGTTGGGCGATTCGGGTATGGAACCCTAAAAAGGACTAGAGGCTGTGCCGGATTAAAACTCCTTGATGCCCTAAGCATTTCTTGCCATGTACCCTCATGTCTAACAGCAGTCTAATAATTCTAATATCTGTCTCTGTCATGTTAAGTGCGTTTAAATTTTTTTTTTCAAATTGTGAATATCATAAGCTTAAAATTGACAGAAAAAAGTTGAAAAGCAGAGAATTTTAGAGGAAAAATTTAATTTCACAATCAATGCTATCATTGAAAATTTTACTGTCTATAAAATCGGTTCTTAAGCATTTTTATCAGTTAATTGAAAAAAAGTTACAAAACTTTAAAGTTAAAAAATGTTCATTTTCAAAAATAAATTATTATTTACTTTAAACTTCTATAAAGATAGTTTTATATCAGTAGATCAAATTTTTAAGAACATGACAAAAGTTGAGGTTGAGGTACTTTTCATTTCTGAGATTTTTGGTGCCCCTTGAGACATGATGCCCTAAGCAATTGCTTACTTTGCTTATAGGTTAATCCGGCACTGACTAGAGGTAGAGAAATAGAAAAAAATTGAACTTGAAAATGTGACAATTTGTTCTAAATCCATAGATGGAAACATCACTGCTGTTGAGTTGCACAAAACGTCAAAAAATTGATTTGAGATGACCTTAGATTGTGTTTTTTATTCATAAAAGAGCAGTATAATGTCGTTGTGAAAGTCCCTATCATGTTGAACATTAGATTGTACAAACAGAAATAGAAATGACTGATCGTAGAAAAATAACCCTTTTGATGCTAAATTTAATCAAAATGCGTAGGAAAATGTTGTGCACAAAACTATGCTAAATACGCGTGAACACCGTTTAAAAAAAATATCGTTTCAATTGATCAATTATTTTTCGAGTAGGATCGATTTAAAACTCTACTATGCTTTTTATATAGAGAAATATGTTATTCACAATCTAAGGCTATTACCAAATCAAATTTTTTGACAATCCTTTGTGCAAGCCAGGTTACGTTTACTGTAATAGCTAGGGCCGTCTTTGGAACATGTTAGGCCCTGGGCCGAAAAAAGCTTGGAGGTCTGTTTAAGGAATTCGTAATGGGTCAATAGAAGACCAATGTTCATGAATATTTTAATAGGCTCTTTTTATCATGCATTTTTATTTTTATATTTTATTTAATTCAAAAAATTAATTACGGTGACTATATCTTATTATTAAATTATTTTAACTACGTAAATGATTTTTTCAAATAAAATGTTTCAACTACT
This sequence comes from Xanthostigma xanthostigma, assembly GCA_963575645.1. Taxonomy (NCBI): domain Eukaryota; kingdom Metazoa; phylum Arthropoda; class Insecta; order Raphidioptera; family Raphidiidae; genus Xanthostigma; species Xanthostigma xanthostigma. Next base: position 36,813,060 of record OY754466.1, on the reverse strand, counting down.
ACTACATTTCAATTTTGCATATTTTCGAGGTCTTGAATGTTAGGGGGACCCTAATGTCTGGGGGTCCCTGGGTCCAAGCCCGGTCGGCTTACACCTAAAGATAGCCCTGATAATAGCCAGAATAATATTATTATTTTACGATAAGTTAATCGTTTACATGCGGTTTTTTGACAGGTATTTTCATATAGATTTTTGGTTCTTCATTTATTTCGGGCAATTGCGTGTTAACAATTTGCAGGGCTGAAGTTGTACGTTTATATTTAGCGTTGGATATCAATTTAGTTGAAATTTCATTTGTATCACCGGGATCTCCTTTTTCTTGTTTGGGGTACTGTGGCTGCTGACGAGAACTGGCCGGAAGAGTCCTTTTGAATACACCTGCCGCTGTTGTACCCATGCCTGTCCCTGCCGTCATGGTATTTACCTGAAAAAGAGAAATAATAGTAGATCTACAGCAGGCATGTCATACCCGCGGCCCGCCTACAAGTTATCTTCGGCCTGGCAATGTTGGTAAAAAAAATCCATTCTTTTGAATAAAAACAAAATGATCTTTATTGAAAAATAACAATTTCAAACTCTTAAAAATATCACAAAGTCTATACCTAATTAAAAGTACACAGACCAGAATTCTAACATAAGCCGGACAGGCCGGGCACGACCGTAAAAAGTCGGACACCTAGCAACTCTACGTGCAATTCTATTAGGTTTAAAAAACCAAAACTTAGGTTGAAAGCATAACCTTACCGCATCGCGGCGCTATTTTATTTATAAAATAATTTTAATCATAATTTTATCGCTGTTGAAAACAAAGAGAATACAACAAAAAGAGTTATTTATTTGCTGATTAAAAACTTTTAATTAAATGTTTTAAAAACACTGAGGAAATATAACTTATATCTACTAAATCTTAGTTAGGAACTTTATAACACGATTGATTACATTAACAAGAATTTATTATTAACTGTTGTTTTTTCTGCATATTATTATTTTCCAGAAAAAACAATTTAAATTAAATAAGAATGAGTTGCTCTTTATTTTCCTCTCAGTAAAGTTTTCCTTTTATAACTTGATATCTTTTGTCCGTGTTTTACTACATCTTAATTTCCTGAATAATATTTAATTTCTCACTTACATCCATTTTTAAGGTTCCGTACATCCGATGAAAAAATGGAACCCTTATAGCAACACTCTGTCTGTCTGTCCGTCTGTCACAGTTTATTTTTTCCGAATTGGACAAAATTTGCTACATATATAAATTTAAAATACCTAATCACTGGCGTAGAGCGTAAATAAACGAATTCCGATTTTGGGAGTTAATTTTGAGGTCAAATTAAAAAAAAGTCAAATGTATCCTGTAACATATCAAATAAAGCAGCATATATTGTGAGAAATACAAATATATTTTTTTTATAATTTTAAAATTCATAGTTCAACAAATATTAAAGAAAATATACGAAAATTGAGCTGCATTCTCTCTCCCTTTCTCCTAAACTTTTGAAAAAAATAGGGTATAAAGTTTACAGGAAGACCTAAACGAAAATCTTAAATCTAAAAATTCTGACGGAAAACGAAATAGTACGAAACCCTCTCCATGCGAGTCTGACTTGCACTTGACCGATTTTTACCATTCCAAATCTGCTAGTGGAAATAGATGTTAAAATTACATAATATTTTCACTTCTTGAAGTACTAGGATTGCATAATACGCGTTTAACCTCGGAGCGTGGATTTAGCGGGCGTTCGAAAATGGCTCGAAATGGTTCGTATAAATATAGCCGAGTGCTTTACAAGAACTTGGCCGGCGTTCTGTGCGCTATAATACATTTATAAATGTTGTTTACCTGGGCGTTCATGGCGGCCATGTGCTCCCTTATACACTGTTGCAGGATGCTGAGAAAGAACAGGAATGCGAGCAGTGTGAGTGCCGATATCGCCGCTCCATGACCCTTCTCGTGATGACCGTCGTCATGTTCGGCGTGCTTACTGTAGTATTTCTGCAGGAACGGATACAATCTGTAACCAACAGTAAATATACACTGATACAGTGCCCTTCGAAAGTATGTCTCTGCTAACTATACAGTCAAAGCTGAGTGAGTGAGAACTGGATAAGCGAGAAAACTCTCTAATGGCCATTTTCATCGAACACTATTAGGTAAAGATAGAAATTACTAATCTTGGAACAAATTTATTCGTTACAATAAAATTTACTTTCAATTCACCAACCAAATTATCAGGTAAAATAGTTAGTTGAAGAATAAATACACACTGCACTATACTCCTTCGTATTTTTGATGAATATTGTGACGTTCGCCCAAAAATCTTACTGATGGCGTTAGTTTTAGCATCAAAAAAAAGTTTCATTAAAATAATAATGTTTTATCCTAACCCAATAGCACACAAAACTTCCACTAACTTTAATGTTTTTAACTATACATTTCACAAAAGGCTAATAAACAATACATAAATAAATTGACAAGAGCAACTGCAGATATAATACTCCACGTTTATAGGTTAGGTATTATAATCTATGTGGCGGCCATTATTATTTTGTCAGGCGAATAAATATTTATTCCCGAGAATTTGGACAGAATAGATCTATACCTGCAGTAAACATAATTATGCTTGGTGAATTGAATTATCCCCATATTCATTCGAAGAAATAAAACAAATGAACAGAGTAAATAACTACTTAGGCTCGGAGAATATGGCTATAAGTGAGAGTAATTTCCAGTCTTTGTAACCCTCTATAAGTGAGAAACATAAACCTCTATAAGAGAAAGACGTTTTTCACTCATGGACCTCTATAACTGAAACTATACTACTTGCGTGTACCTACCTCTATAAGCGATATAGTCGAACGTAATAATAGTTCCACGAAATTAAAGAAAGAGTCATAAATAGCTGAACTAATTCTAATATTGTTTTTGTATAGTTTTTATAGACCTCTATAAGTGAGAAATACCACTCCTGTACCTATGTAATTTAGAAATTCGGGTTAGTGACTCCATAGGCGAAAAAGGGATCGCAGTCCCTTGAACTGTTGCTTATCCAGGTTCGACAAGTTTTTTAAGTCGCAATTTCCTCCTTAACTACTGGACCGATTTCTATGTACAGATGTGCAATAGGACAAAGATTCCTAAAGTGAGTTCGTGAAAAAGTCACCAGGGTTCCATAAAATTACATTTGTCACTGATTCATTGGATTATTTAAATTTATTATTTAATATTAAATTATTTAATTCTAGGCCTAGTTTATATGAGAGGCGTTCAACGCGCGTTGGCCCAACGTGCGTTTACAGTTTCTATACAATTGTACAGAACCGTTTATATGATAACGCGCGTTGGCGGCGCGTTGAACGCGCGTTATCATATAAACAGTTATATACAATTGTATAGAAATTGTAAACGCGCGTTGGGCCAACGCGCGTTGAACGCCTCTCATATAAACTAGGCCATGTATGTTAAATAATTTTACAGTTACGATTAGGCCTAGTTTATATGAGAGGCGTTCAACGCGCGTTGGGCCAACGCGCGTTGAACGCCTCTCATATAAACTAGGCCTTATAGAGGTCAATGTTCTTATTTTTAATTGTAGCGTCTTTAATTTGTAATCTTTTGATGTGGGGTTCCATAAAATAAAAGAGATACCTTAAAAATTTAGGAACCGCTGCAAAAGGGTGTTAGAATTGCAATAAAGGTTTCAAAAAATCAATTTTAACGTTACAAAAAACATGACATATTATGAGCAGGCGGTGGAAAAACAATTTGCATATATTATATGCTGAAAAGGAAAACAAACAAGAAAGTTTAGTTAAAAAAAAAATTTGCTCTATTTCAGAGCAATAGGACGGCTAGTATCTTTTAAAAAGTGTTCACAGACGCTGATGGCCTCATATGTTGATAATAATCTACAACACACTCAAATCGGTACCACACTCTTTTTTTCCCGTATTCATATATGATGCTAAAAATTACTTTCAAATTAACTATTTGCCACTTGATGGGCTATTTAAATTATTTAAATAAGATGACCCACTGCGACTAAATTTTTTTATTGGTATTTTCTTTTGACAGGCACTGTATACACTGCAATATGACAAAGTGTTGTTTGTAACGTGCAAACATAGTACAAAAAGGTCCCGATTTAGTGCGTTGCATTGTTACTCAAGTTCAACAAAAACTTCAACTTTTTCCTAGATTTAACACTTTGAAATCCGAGCTGTGAAGGCTCACGTTGACCTATTTAATCTATATATTTTTGGATAAAAAGTTTTTGAATCGTAATTGCATTTTATAAAAATATCAGTTGTTTTATTTTTGACAGATCTTCAGAACAAAAAAAGTTGAGAAGAAAATATTTTTTACAAAATTTTCTTGGAAAATTAAATTGAAAAATATACCATTATAACAAAAAAAAAAAAAAAAATTGGTTGTCTGTAAAGTCGGTTTACAGACGATAGTTTTACGTGATAACGTATTCCGTAATACATAACCTAAATTTATATAATAATTATAATAATTCGAATCTATGATATTGCATCTTTCGCTTCAAATTTAGGTAAATTTTATTAAGTAGAATAATAAAACATTATAAAAAGTATACTATTATTATATAAAAAACAACTATGGCATGTATCTCTTTTGCGCATGCGCCGATTTTCCCCAAAAAATTTACAAAAATTTCTAGTAAAAATAGATAGAGTAAAAACCGTTTTAAAAACTATATTATTATTATATAAAACATCATTATAAGAGATATATTCTTTTACGCATGCGCCGATGATCCCCAAAAACAATAAGCCACTTCATATTTGCATATCAAACATCCTCCCAAAATTTGGTTTCAATCCGCTTATCCTTGGTGTCGGAATGATAAGAAATGTCAAAAGTGACGTTTGCAACTGTCAAAGTATTATGTTCTAATAATAATTAGTTATTCCAATACTTAACTTAGAAGGCGTTGCATTTCACAAAATACTAATGTCAAAAAATTGAATTAAACATTAGAAATGCAGCCGTTTTCATGTTAAGACAAGACATACGTTATCGTCTAATTTCCATGTACGGCAAACAAAGACGACCGACCGCGTCGCGCCATGCATTAGACAACATTGCATTTATACAGCTATTTTTAGGCGCGAATAGCGTAAGCTAAAGCGCCTATATGTACTCGCTTTGTCTGTGAATCTGTGAATCTGTGAATCTGTGATCCCGAATTTTGTATCCAGCGTACAGCCCAAACGACTTAACCGATTTTAAAAAACTTTTTTTTGTTCGATTTGTCTCCGGGTAACTTAGATCCTAACGTCGCCCGATTTTTGAATTTTTGCTCCAGAGGGGAGCAATTTAGAAAAAACGAAGTTTTTCGCTTATAACTCGCTCAATTTAAATCAGATCGGTTTGAAACCAGTCTTAAACGAAAGAGGAGAAAATTTTACATAAATTTCGTACAACAGAATTCGCCCAATCAGTTTTTTTATACACATTTATATAGAAATAAATTCAATCTGATATAACCGATAGCAAACATCTTTCGGTTATCTCTCTCTGTTGCACGGTATAACATGGTAATATAATTATTGCGTATGTTCAGTCTTAAAATAAAATTGGTCGATAAATTTTGTTTATGACAATAATGAAATTAAAAGATAGCATTTGTTCAAAAACGGATGCCGTTTCGAATATTTCTGAAATGCAACGCCTTCTAAGTTAACAATTTGAATAACTAATTATTAGAACTTAATACTTTGACAGAAGCAAACGTCACTTTTGACATTTCTTATCATTCCGACACCAAGGATGAGCGGATTGAAACCAAATTTTGGGAGGATGTTTGATATGCAAATATGAAGTGGCCTATTGTTTTTGGGGAACATCGGCGCATGCATAAAAGAATATATCTCTTATAATGTTGTTTTATATAATAATAATATAGTTTTTAAGACGGTTTTTACTCTATCTATTTTTACTAGAAATTTTTGTAATTTTTTTGGGGAAAATCGGTGACGTCACTCTAAATCCAATATAGCGGACTTCTAAAGATGGCGGACTAATTTTATTATGCTTTCCTACAATATGGGTATCAAATGAAAGAGCTTGCTGAGAATAACTCGAAAAATAAAGTGACGTCACTCTAAATCCAATATGGCGGACTTCTAAAGATGGCGGACTAATGTTATTATGCTTTCCTACAATATGGGTATCAAATGAAAGGGCTTGCTGAGAATAACTCGAATCATAAAGTGACGTCACTCTAAATCCAATATGGCGGACTTCTAAAGATGGCGGACTAATTTTATTATGCTTTCCTACAATATGGGTATCAAATGAAAGGGCTTGCTGAGAATAACTCGAAAAATAAAGTTACGTCACTATAAATCCAATATGGCGGACTTCTAAAGATGGCGGACTAATTTTATTATGCTTTCCTACAATATGGGTATCAAATGAAAGGGCTTACTGAGAATAACTCGAAACATAAAGTGACGTCACTCTAAATCCAATATGGCGGACTTCTAAAGATGGCGGACTAATTTTATTATGCTTTCCTACAATATGGGTATCAAATGAAAGGGCTTGCTGAGAATAACTCGAAAAATAAAGTAACGTCACTTTAAATCCAATATGGCGGACTTCTAAAGATGGCGGACTTATTTTATTATGCTTTTCTACAATATGGGTATCAAATGAAAGGGCTTGCTGAGAATAACTCGAAAAATAAAGTGACGTCACTCTAAATCCAATATGGCGGACTTCTAAAGATGGCGGACTAATTTTATTATGCTTTCCTACAATATGGGTATCAAATGAAAGGGCTTGCTGAGAATAACTCGAAAAATAAAGTGACGTCACTCTAAATCCAATATGGCGGACTTCTAAAGATGGTATAAAACTATCGTCCGTAAACCGACTTTACAGACATCCAATTTTTTTATATAATAATGGTGTACTTATAATGTTTTATTATTCTACTTTACAAGAAAGTTTTGTAAAATGTTTTTTGAGGGAAAGTCGGCGCATGCGCAGAAGAGGTATAAGTTATAAAGTTGTTTGTATATAACAATGGTATACTTTTCATAACTGTTTATTATTCGATCTATTTTTACAAGAGTTTTGTATAATTTTTGGGAAAAATCGGCGCATGCGCAAAAGAGATACATGCCATCGTTGTTTTTTATATAATAATGGTGTACTTTTTATAATGTTTTATTATTTTATTTTAAAGAAAGTTTTGTAAAAAATTCTTTGAGCTAAAGTCGGCACATATTATATGTTATAAAGTTGTTTTTATATAATAATTGGGTACTTTTCATAACGGTTTATTTTTCTATCTGTTTTTACAAGAAAGTTATGAAATTTTTTTTCTAAACTCATATTTTCAGAAATATTTTGAAAAAAAATCTGTTGTTCTTTTGTTCTGAAGATGTTAGTTAGGTTTAATTTTTGCATGACACAATAACATATTACATAGAGAACCATGAAATTATTAAAATTATATTTTCCTTTCTGTGTTTCATTATTTTCAACTGTTATTTTTTTCTTAGAATAAGTAAATTAAGTTATACTATATTATTCTCCAAGTGTCGTTAAATATAATTATATATACACCGATTTTCAAACAAAACACCGGGGTATATGACGTAAAATTTCGCGCCTTGTAATTCTTGAATTACTTGGGCATATACTCCCACTGGTTCTATATAAATTTGTATAAAAAAACTGTTTAGGCAAATTCTGTTATACGAAATCTATGTAAAATGTTCTCCTCTTTCGTTTAAGACTGGTTTCAAACCGATCTGATTTAAATTGAGCGAGAAATTAGCAAAAAGCACGCACAGGGTCAGGCGGAACGTTACGCGTTAGGAACGTTAGGAACGTTACGCGTTACGAACGTTAGGAACGTTACGCGTTACGAACGTTAGGAACGTTACGCGTTAGGAACGTTACACTTTTTCGTGCATGCAGCCGGTGTTTTATCAATTTATAAGATTGGTGATTCATCAATTTATAAGACGTTATCACGTCAAAAAAAATTCCAGCACGTATCTCTTCTGTGCATGCGGCGATCTTTCCCACAAACAATATAATTCTTCATATTTATCAAGCATCTTAGCAAAATTTGATGTCGATCCGCTCATTCGTGTGATCTGTATAATGCACACAGACTAACGATCTGTCTTATACAGGTCACACGGCTGTGCGGACCGAAAACAAATTTTGGGAGGATGTTTGATATGAAGAGTCCTATTGTTTTCAGGAAAATCGGCGCATGCGGAGACGAGATATATGTTACAACGTTGTTTTTTATATAATAATGGTATACTTTTCATAACGGTTTATTCTATTTAGTTTTACGAGAAAGTTTTGTAAACTTTTTTTCTAAACTTTGTAGTTTCGGAAATATTTTGAAAATAAAAAAATCAGCGGTCCTCTTATTCTACAGATCAGAAATTAGATAGGTAGCTGACAAACATGCTTTGGTTAATTTTGACATGACGTAATAACATAACCATGCAAACGAATAGCAAATATTATATTTCGTACTTGCTTGCCGTTACCCGCGTCACCGCATTTGTTAACAGACATTTTATTTTATTTATTGCTAGCGGTCCCGCCCAGTTTCACCCGGGTGCAAAAGAACGAATGGGGGGGTACATGAGTACGCACGTTCATCTTAGTTTACCGAGATAATTTCATGATGATCGGAATTACCGCTCAAAAGTTTTTATCGGACGGACAAATTTTAAATTACATTTTGCAACATTTTTCATTGATGCTCCGCTCCTATTGATCGGAGCGCGATATTATATAGCCTATAGCCTTCCTCGATAAATAAACTATCCAACAAACAAACAAAAAATTGGTTGTCTGTAAAGTCGGTTTACGGACGATAGTTTTACGTGATAACGTATTCCGCTCGAATATCATATTTACTGCTTGCACGCACAGGGTCAGGCGGAACGTTACACTTTTTCGTGCGTGCAGCTGGTGTTTCATCAATTAATAAGACGTTATCACGTCAAAATTTCAATTCGAACCAGTAGTTCTGAGGTTAGCGCGGTCAACCAACCAAACAAACAAACTCTTTAGCTTTATATATTAGAATAGATCAGGCCTGGGCAATTGGCGGCCCGCGAAGCCTTTTATAAATTATTATAATTATACTCTTCAGCTTTATATATTAGTATAGATAATATGTCAAATGTCAATATTTTCGAAGCTGGAATGGTCCCGTCGCGGTCGTCCAATTGCCTGGAATTGTTTACTTTTCATTTCAATTTTACACAGAATTTTCTTAGTAGGTACCTAATTTTTTTTCCAATTTATTGTTATTTTATTTTGACATAAATTAATGAGAGAGATTACAGTATAAAATTGCTGAACTGTAATACTTACGGATGTTCACCGTTTCCAAATTTTCCAAGTAATTTTTGCTTGACATTTTTTCGAAACGTCCCCGCTGTGTGTGTCATATGAGTCATATGACTACCACCCCCATCAAAATTTAATCTATCAATTGCTACAGGACCAAACACTGGACCACTTTCTGCTAAATTATGTGACATTAAGCTCATAATTATTTTTTTTTAAATTACAACTTTTTAATCTTGTTTAATACTGAACGAACTTTTACACTCTGAGACACTTTTGTTTTAAATACTTCAATTTTTTATTTGAATGCTATTCAAATTATTTTATTACAATAAATTATATTTTTTGTAAGTACTTAAACTGTCACATTTATGTTGAAAATATTTTAAACGCTGTTTGTAGATCAACGAATGTTGGATTAATAATGACTCCGATGTCTTTGACATGCACATTATGAATAGACGCGTGCTGGGGTTCGCAAGATCTGTAACACCAGGTGTAACCGACTTATACATATATAGGAAGTAATTATAATTATTATTAACATTAGTGTCAGAGACATGTAACTAGACGTAACGAACCGAATAATGCTCTTAAAAGTGCTTCAGATTGTAACAGTACCTTACATTCAAAATACAAGTAAATAGCATACAAGATAATTATTCACAATAATAAAAAATATAGAACGATGCTGTTAAATAATAATTAATCACGAAGTATTTTCCATATAATAAATATATATTAATGGACCAGTTATGGACTTTTTAAAATTGTGTTTTTTCAATCTAAGTTCATAAACAGTCAGTATAGTTACAAAGCAAAAAAAAAAATTTGAAAAGAAGTTTGACCCTGCAGGCCATCCCTGTAACTTCCCGCTATTTTCGAGTTCAAAACGCTCAAAAATATATAAAATATAGCAAGAAGTTTATTTTTTAGCTCTTCGAGCTCAAAAAAAAACACTTTGTTACGAAATTTTCGTTCACGATATCTCATGAACAAATGAACCGATTTTGATGCGATTTGCGGCAGCCGACGCAAATTTTTAACCTAAAAAAGTAATTTAATACAGAAAAATCAATCTCATAGGAATTTTACGAGCTATTTAAAAAAAACACTTTTTAAAAATTTTTCGTTCACCATATCTCGTGAACAAATGAGCCGATTTTGATGCGGTTTGCTGCAATCGACGCAGTTTTTTTAACCTAAGAAAGTAAATTATTACAAAAAAATCGATTTGATAAGAATTTTACGAGTAATTTTAAAAATTTTTTTTTCCTAATTTTTCGTTCACGTTATCTCACGAACAAATGAACCAATTTTGATATGGTTTGCGGCGATCGACGCAGTTTTTTTAGCCTAAGAAAGTAATTTATTACAAAAAAATCAATCTGATAACAATTTTAAGAATCATTTTAAAAAAACACTTTTTTACGATTTTTTCGTTCACGGTATCTCGTGAACAAATGAACCGATTTTGATGCGGTTTGCGGAAATCGACGCAGTTTGTTAAGGAGAAGAGCTGATTAGTTTTTGGAATTAATCGGTTTAGTAGTTTAGAAAATTTTTTACAAAAACAAATTTTTAAAAATTTTTAAAACTGGTTTTTTTAAGATTTCTCAAAATTTTTTGGGCCGAATCGTTTCAAATTTTCAGGAAGTCTAAGTTCACCAAGATCACGTCAGATGCCGTAAACCACATTTCAGTCGGACACTCCGTTCAAAAGATATAAAAGGTTTACATACATACATACACACACACACACCCACACACACATACATACAGCCCTACGGACATCTTCGCCAAAATAGTTTTAATAGCTTCCTAGGACCTCAAAACGTCGAGATCTGGCGAAAACTCGATTTTCGAAAATCGGGGTGAAACCAATAACTTCCCGATTTCTGAAAAAAAAAAATTTTTTTTTTTTTTAAAGCGGGAAGTTAAAAAACATGTCGGCCCAATCGTCTGCCGCTTGGTACAACAGCTATTAAAGTAATTTAGATCATTTTTTCTTATATGATATATAGGCGGAATCTGGACCCATTTTAAGATAAGGGGGATACAAAATTTCAAAGATGGTAAAAAAATGGTTAAAATTTTTTTGTATGTAGCTCAATCATTTGTTTTTTTTTTTTTTGTGAGTACAACCTAATGTTTCTAGATGACAGAGAGTTTGAATACATTAGACTGCTCATGATGTAATGGAAACTGTAATAATATGATTACAATCTAACGTCATTGTCAACTCAGATTTTTTGACAATGCTTTCTGCAACCCAGCGTTAGTCTTATAACGAAAATATCTTGAACAAGAAAATTGCTTTTTCTTGTTGTTTAACAATTTCACACAACAATCGTTAACTAATTATTTTTACGTTCGTTCTTATGTAATAAAAAAAGTCTTAAAAGATTTTGAAAATCTGAAACACTGGCTTTGCCAAGTTGGGCAGGAAACATTAATATTAATATAATATTTAAATATGTTAAAAAAAATGTAAATTAATTAATAGTTGTAGAAATAATGATAATGTTCACTTTACAAATAAAATAATAAATAAAATGCAAGACTGCATCTTAATTTAAATTTCATATCGTGCATGAATACATATTACAAAATAAAAATATGTCTTAATAATTCAACACTAACAGGTGCGCGACCTTCAATAAATCACAACAGACAGGAAAATAGATTTTTCCTGGCGCTGTTACATATTTAATTTTATTGCTTACGTGAAAAGCGTATAAAACCAATACTTTGTTGATTTAAAAATATGACATGCAAACCTTACCTAAGGTTCTATTATTATATTTTCTCAGTGTCGTATTTTATATTCCGTATAATTTCAACAATTCTGTATTAAAATAAACACGAAACATTTTGACGTGAAAACGTCTATTTGCTATATCGAACTTTCTTATCCAGCGGGGTGGCGTAGTGGTAAGAGCACTAGACTCACATTCGGGAGGTACCGGGTTCGAATGCCGGCGGGAGCAGATGTGGCTGCGACTTTTTCCTGCTGCCTCTCTCCGAGAAACGGTAATTCCTGTATGGGCCATCTTGTTGAGGTTTTCCATGGTTTCCCTCAATAATTCCAGATAACTATCGGGATGGTTCCTTATTTGAGGCCATGGCCGATTACCTATCAAACTCCTATGCTCAAAATTTGCCTGCTTATCCTAATGTCCTAAAATTCCTTCATCCGTCCGCTGCTATTAATTAAGTGGAAGTTGAAAAATGTAGAAAATAACGGGAGTATGATAGGTGGAAAATATTAATGGTGCAAATGGCGTCTGTTATGACATAAAGTCGAAAAACGGACGTTAAATGCATTATTATTATATCAAACTTTCTTTTGTTACAAAATACCGTCAGATTTGAATCAACAACGGTTGAGCTCATAATACCAAATCTGTGATAATGGATCAGTCGCTTGGTCAGTAGGTTGTTATTATGTTCAATGGCAAAAGAACAACTCATTGGTCGTAGTCCATTTAAGGCGGTGTTTGGAAGTGATCCAAAACTTAACGAATCTTCCACAGCACGTGATACTGCAGCCGGCAGGTTATGAAATATCTTGGTTTTTCACAATCAAACGAACTCCACTATGTGACTACGACATATCGATAACTGGTGTCAAAGCGGGAATGTGTTTTCTGTTAGGTCGTACTAAGAAACACGAACTACGACCGAGCAGAAAACACACTCACGCTTAGACACCGGTCTTAGACACACTCATCTGTGAGCCACCAAGGAAGATACTTAGCCCGCTGCTAATAATAATATTAATGTCTACCGCAGTTATAGACGAAATGGCAGACAGAAATACTAATGGACCGTATCCTAAGAATATTTATGAACTCAAATTGATTTAAAAATGGTTCTATTTTATAAATTAGAATCTCCTCTTTTCAAAAAGCTTCAATTTGAATGGATTTCGTGTGAAATTAACTTAGATATAACTTCTTATATGAACGAAAGTCAGCTCTGACGCACAAAGCGATAATAAAGCACATACCGCTAGTTTAGCGGTATGTGCAATACTGACAGCGAGATTGGGAATTTTAAAGTGTTTAGAGCTTCATATAAAAATTATAAGAAATCCTGTTTATTATATTGATGATCAATATCAATAGATACATATATAGAGTGGTTTTTAAGATGATTCTTTTTTTAACAGTGTGTAAAAATCAAATAGACGAACAAATATTTCAAGTAACCTTTTTCATCAAAACTCAATAATAAATGAGGAACGAGCTTTCAAAGTTTTATTAAATTTTATCAAAATTTGAGGTCGGTCCTGGCGTTATGTTATGTCACTAAGGAAATATGTTATGTCAATGTCAAGTGTTCACAGAATATGTTCGAAGTACTCCCCGTTTTATTGAACACAAAGATGAGTGCGTCGTAGCCATGCCTCTGTACAAGCTTGTAGTAGCGATAAGGGCCTTCCGCGAATTATTTGGGATGCATTTCCGATTCGTGCTATCATTTCTTCGCGTGTTTTAACCGGGCTCTTGAATTAATTAAATAAAATTTAAAAAATTCAATTAATCTTTGAAAGGCCGTTTCTTTCTTATTTTTGAGAATTGATAAAAGAGTTACCTAAAATATTTGTTCGTCTATTTGATTTCTACATGCTGTTAAAAAAGAAGAATCAACTTAAAAATCATCCTGTATATTATAGATTATAGATGTTCGACAACAGAGCCCATAAACGTTTAAGATTATTGTTATACCTACATCTAAAAGAAAACTCAAATGCAGATGTTGTGTATTTTATTTTTCTTGGTCTTTTTGTTGTACTTTTCTTTAGATACAGCCAAAGTCCCGTTAACGTGTAAATAAACCTGCATATGTATTACCAAAGCCTTTTTCTATAACTGACGGCGCACAATAAGAGACAGACAGATGTCCGAATAGAGCGGGATAAGGATGCACAGCGTGAATCCAGACGCAGACGCTATGATGTCCCGGGATGCAGCAGGAGCAGCACCAGTATCGAGGCGCCAGAACGCCAGTCCGTCGTGTGACGTCGCCGGGTTATCATTGTACAGCTAGCGTCCGATATCCTCGCGTAAATATACCGCTTCACAGTTGACAAACATACTACACATACCTACATGCTGTATATTTTTAAGTGAGTGTATATATTATTATACAGATACAGTGTGTCCATATCCAAATGTTACATAGCCCCAATGCACGAGTTTGGCGAGGACAAGATTTTTGTGTGATAAAATTTAAAAAAAAAATATATAATTATCATCTTTTTGCAATAGATCAATAATTTTAATTTTAATGAATTACTATTAATTGCTGGGATCATATTATATCAATAATGTTCTGAAATTTGTAATAATTTGAACGACTATTTAATTTATAAACCAACCGAACTATACATCTGTGAAAAAGAATACATATTTTTATTATTAAAAAAGTGAGAATAGATGAGCTCGCAGACATTTCCATAAACATTATTGTCAATAACAGATTTCAGTTCCCTGCAGGTTTTAATGTAAGAACTGATAATAGTATCAATTATTATAAAGAAATAATTTGAAGAAATTAAATTTGAATTGATGCTAGACCAAAGGCGGGCAAATCTTTTAATCGTCGGGCCACATTGCTGATGAAAATTTGACCGTCGGCCAAAAATTTAGAGAACAAAAAAAAAGGTCCTTTCATTTCCGCATCAAAAAGATCTTTTTTCGTCTGTTGTGGCCCTTGCTATTTACTATTTTTCTAGCAGCTAGACCTGAGTAAACCTGACAGTCGAGAACCAAAACCAATTAGCTATGTTTAAGGTAATATGAATTAGGGAGAATTAATTAATTGAATATTGCTTTAATTGTCATTAATATAATCTGTTTGCTATTTTATAATAGTCATCATTTTATAATGTAGACAAATTAATTCCCAAAGCAGCTTATGTTAACATAACTGTTTATACCAATTCAAATTAAGCACTTTTGTATTGGTGAGCGCTTTAAGAGCACAAGCATTATTATAATTATAAACTATTTTGTAACGTTGCCATTTTTAACATTCTTTTATAATAATTTGCACTGATTTTTAACTCGGCACTTGGTAGAACGTAATTAAAACAAAGTCTATATGTCTGTACTCCTGAAGATGGATTGATTGTCCGAAACGATCGTCGAGAGAGAAAATATTTTATTACTTTTTTATTAACTTCACCTATATGTATGCATCTATGTATGTTTAATGGAATCTTTCAATTTTTTTATGCATACCATGTACCTATATCAACAAAATAGTATTTCAAATCTTAGATTAACGTCTGAATAGAAATCTTCAAATAAATAAAATTATCAAGGTCAACTTTTTCAGACTGTATATTGACAAAAAAATATAAAATTATAGGTAATTCATTTATTGAGATATTGAATTATAATTTTATAATTTTTTGTTAATATACAGTCTGAAAAAATTGGTTGATAATTTTATTTATTTGAAAATAGTATTTCACACAACTCATTTTTTTAGACTCGTGCCTCGTAACTTATTGTAAAACCGATTTATTGATTGATTGCAGTTTATAGATGCTCGATAGCTGAGGTCATCACAATAAATTAATCCGTTAAGTTTCTCAAACATATATTTTGGACTTGAGTAAACGATATTCGCTTTTCAGTTTTCCTAGCCTTAGCTGTTTTTTTTTATGTAGCAACCTATGTAACATAAAAAATGGACATTCTGTGCAAACTTTGAATGGTGAATAAACATGTATCATCATAATGTGAGGTACGTATAAAAATTTCATGTTAGTTTTAAATCAGCATGCAAAATGTGGGAGATAATAATTATATTTTTAAAATTTTACGCTTCAATTTAGAACCAAAAGAGAGAGAGATTGTAAATTATAAACGCTCAACAGCTGACGTCATCAGCGTCTGTGCGTGTATTAGAGAACCTGCCAGTCTGCATACACAAACCACTGGTGCAAGCTCGGGTTTCTGGGAGCGCTAATTCCCAAAAAAACATTGGAATGCAAACTAAGTAAATTCCAGTGTTTTTTTTTTATTATAATTAAAATTTTTATAAATCAATCGAACTTCCGCATAACGAAGTCGCTAAAACATTTCATTTGTCGTGTAGATCGAATATTTTTAAAAGAAATGTTATTGAGGTGAAACTTCTTTAACGTTATAAGGGAAATGATTCAATGGCGGGAAAATACAAGTTAAACATCGATAACGCAAAACTGATTACGCATCGATGACGTGAGCTCGTTACTCTAAAGAAGTTTCACTTCTCCTGTGAACTTATATGAGTGAAACTCACACGTTTTTTATCGCCTTGTGTTAACTTAATTTTTGACTTCGCATGGTTTTGGTTTTTACCATATACAATATTCTTTAAAATCATGAAACGTAGAAACTTGAAAACTTTGGTGTCTTTGTGATCACTTAATTTTTTTCATAAGCTACCATTTATTCTTATTCAGAACTCACTAAAATCTAATATATAAAATTCTCGTGTCACAGTTTTCGTTGCCATACTCCTCCGAAACGGCTTGACCGATTTTGATGAAATTTTTTGTGCTTATCCGGTATCTATGAGAATCGGCCAACATCTATTTTTCATCCCCCTAAATGTTAGGGGTAGTCCACCCCTAAATTTTTTTTCTTCCTTCCCCATTCGTTCTTTTGCACCGGGCACGACGGCGCAGCCGGAGTGCTCGACATACACACATATACGTCCATGTATATTTTAAAATAAATAAAATAGATAGATAGATGTTCCAATTAAATTGTTTTATTATTTCACTTTATACGTAGCGAAGCACGTACAGGGCCGCTAGTAATATATAAAATTGAAAAATCATATTATCCTAACAAAAGAAAATTACCGTGGAAATAAGATATAAGTAGTGTCCGATCGAAGCTTCGGCCACCTTCGGCGAGACCTTTGGCTTCGGCCAAAATGGGCCGAAGTTTTAGCCGAAGCCGAAGGTTTTCAACAAGCGCCGAAATTGAACGAACTGTTACGAATGAGCGAGAGCGCGACGGACGTGGCGTTCTAGAGATGATTAAAAGTATCTTTTTATATTATATTCAATTTAAAAGTTTTAAAAACATTTATATTATTAATTGCAGCTTGTAGCAGTTGTAGCCAATTTCGGCTTCGGCTTCGGCCAGAAATCGACCTTCGGTCGGACACTAGGTATAACATTGTCTCATCTCAATCGCGTACGAAGCAGCGGGTAGCGTCTAGTAATTAATTATACTATATTTATTCATTTTACAATGTTCTATTGAAATCTATACAAAATCCTACTCTTTAGTTATAAGTAAAAAACTACTGACAACAAAATTCCGCGTACTTAATCATGGCTAATATATTCCAAATTGCGTCCCGGTCCGGCTTGTAGATTACCAATTAAGGAATTATTCAATAAAATTAACCAGAAACGTCCGCAAAAATTAGATCCCTGGAGCACAATTGTTGCATAAGTATTCGACCACAATACTGAGCCGTACGGCATGGTACGTCTCTGACCTGGGCATTCATGGTTCGACCCTTCTCGGTAATGTTCGGTTCTCTCCGTGAGTATAACCGGGCCTCGATTCAACGCGCCGCCGCTCCTTAGGGTCTTAGTATGAAGTTTTGTGATCTATAGATCCTTTCTAAATAAACGGACTATATAATGCAAAATAAATTCGAATCGGTTTAGTATTTCCGGAGATTAGCGAGTTCTAACAAACAAACACTCCAGGTTTATTATTGTAGTATCTATTATAAATACGAGAAGGAAAAAAAGACTATGGTACCGATTTGAGTATGTTAATTCGCACATGTTGTGATGCAACATACATCGTTCTTTTCGTTTCAGTGACGAGAAATGCACATTATATGTTTTATCACGATTTGTACGAATTGACACAGGTAAAATCGATTCAAGAGAAATTCATATAATAACAAAAGAACTCCAATAACGTTCAAACTTAAAAATTCATTGAATTATGGTCGAATTTCGATTACAAATTCTTTATTGGAATGTATATTTTAGTGTATAACTGTGTATCAGAGAAAAATGCATGCAAATTAGTCGTTCTATAGCTACAGAGATAAATATTGAATCAAAAATAAACTGTAATCGGAAACCGTTATATTTTCCGGAGCAAAACGTGCATCGAAACAGAAAATAAATTATTATTTGATGAACTTATATTGAACTTGATCAGATTTCTGAACCAATCTCTCGGTTCAGAATAGAACTTTTATTATCTGTTTCGTATAACTATATATTATGTACGAAAATTGAATTTTACTGTCCCTTTTGTATGACATATTGTCAAGTCAATTTGTTCACATCTGAAATAAGAAAGTGTGCTTAGAAATAGCAGCAAAACAAAATAATAGAGACGCGGAAAATTTGTAAATAAAAAAATTAAATATGTCGTGTTCACTTTACACTCGATAAAAGTGAAACTTCTTATCTAACACAAATTAATTATTTGTAGATATGTTGCAGATATATTGTCAAATCCGTGATATTATAATTTCACTAATGAAATTATAATTGCACGAAACTTGTGTCAATCGCCTCCATTTCTTACAATTTCACGGGCTCATTTCAGTGACATTATAATTCCACTAGACCTACCCAGTGAAATTGCAAGACAGTAATATTATGACAATTCCATTGGATGAGAGACGGTCAATGATTGGTCCGTCCGTCAGAACCGTAATATAAACGACCCCGTAATTGAAGTAAAACTTTTTTAGGCACGCTTGACCTGGGGAGTAAGCTGGTGAATGCGTGACGAGAACGTTTACGAAAAGTGTGATCGGGCGAGGCGAACGGAAGTTGACGCGAACAGTGTCATTGACAAATACTTCACTGGCTAGTGGCGCAATCTGTTGGTCGAAACAAATACTTCACTGGCTAGTGGCGTCATCAGGTGGCCGAAAATGTAAGCAGTACTAACAATAGAATGGCACATACTTTACTTGCCAGTGGTGCTATCGGATGACAAAAAAAGTTTTGTAAACCTACTTAACTTGCAGAGCTAAATAATATTTCATAAAGATCATTTACGCTTAAAATCCAACGAGAGCTAAGTAATTGCAATGTATTACTTTTGGTTTCATTACCTTTATGTTTATATTTCTTTCTTCTTACATTAGACTGTTCATTTCGTTCTTAAACAATTTTACAAATTAATATTTTGTTCAATACATTAAATATTCTACGTTTAAAGTGAATAAAATTGTAAATTCATTTTAAAGTTCATATTTTGTAAATTTTCGGGTGAATAATAACAAATTATAGCAGGAAGAAGTTTTACTTCAGTCGTGTGGTCTAAAGTACATTCGTCTTTTTTTTAATAGTTACAAGAAATACACATTTTGCCACTATTCAAACATAACAAAGTCGTAAGTTGATATAAAATTGTTAATTAATTAACGAGTAAACTTAAATTTCCAAAATTATAACAATATCGAATTATTTCGCATTTGAACAGCCGGTTCACTTCTGATGTTGACTTACAAAGAAACGAAATCTTAGATTACCTTCTTAAGTTTGAAACCAGTTGATTTAACAAACTTTTAAAAGTTTTTAATGACTAATTACGAGAAACTTTTGCTTTGTTAAAATGAACATGAATATACCTACCAATTTCGTTGACAAGTATGTAATTTATTTTGTTCTGAAATTAAATTATTTTGTCCTCATTTAAGTTTTGTGGAATACTTCAATTACGCAAGTCTTTTTGTCATTATTATAGCTCAGCGTTTCTTGTACATTTTTCGGCTCGCGGCACATTGTTTCTCCCGCACCGTCATATTATTATGACACACATAAGTATCCGTATAAATATTCAAGGTACCTTCTCAAACCAAAACGCACTCTCGTTCCAATGCTAAAAATCATCTACACCCTGATTGGCAAGCCGTGAACTATTGAGCGATGAAAGTATGGTTTCAAGAAAATTAATGTGACAATTTGATACTAAACACAATAATTTGATATTAATGTCACAAACTTACAATTGCAACAATTGCAGAAATGGTCCAAAGGCAATTTATTTCAGAGTAAATTGAGAGTGTGCGGCTTACAGCTATACTAACTGATTGATTTTCAATAAATAAATAATCTTTATTATAATTAATTATTAATATTATACATCAGTACCTAACTATATATTTAATGTGCATTATTACGATTTCTATTCCCAGTTTAGGTTAAAATTAACTTTTCAAAACTTTACAATAACTTTTCGTTTTGAGGTTCTCTGAATCCAAAAAACATATATTTGGAAAAACGCTATGCGTATGTTTGCTGTTAGCACAATACAGGTCAAACGGATGAGTGGATTGAAACCAAATTTTGGAAGGATGTTTGATACGCAAATATGAAAAACTCTATTGTTTTTGGGGAAAATCGGCGCATGCACAGAAGAGATATATGTTATAACGTTGTTTTTATATGTATAATAATGGTATACTTTTCTTAACAGCTTATTATTCTATTTATTTTTTCAAGAATGTTTCTAAACTTTACAGTTTCAAATATATTTTGAAAAAAAAATCAGCTGTTCTTTTGTTTTATAGATCTGTGAGAACTACTGAACTTCTTAACAAAATCTAACATCGATTAAACAGTGTATCGTTAACAGTAATATTTTATATCTGGAGATAATGTCTTGCTGCCAAAGCTAGTTTAGCAAATTTTGATTAATTTTTACATGACGTGAACATATTATGTAGGTAACCATGGCAACAAATAGCAAATATCATATTGAAATCTTTGATTAACGTCTGATTAGAACTCTTCAATAAATAAAATTATCGACCAATTTTTCAGACAATATATTAACAAAATAAAATTAATACAATAACGTTTCGATCCCGATTTGGATCTTCTTCAGATTGGATCTAAAAATATAAAAAATAATTAATATTTATTTAGTTTCTGTTTATTTTCAATGAAATTCTTCAAAGATTTTTTTAATATTTTCAATATTAAAAAAATCTTTGAAGAATTTCATTGAAAATAAACAGAAACTAAATAAATATTAATTATTTTTTATATTTTTAGATCCAATCTGAAGAAGATCCAAATCGGGATCGAAACGTTATTGTATTAATTTTATTTTGTTAATATATTGTCTGAAAAATTGGTCGATAATTTTATTTATTGAAATATCATATTGAATACTAGAAATTATCAGCGTCATCTCACGCGGTTACAGAAATTTTATTTTCTTTATTATACTATATCAAATGTCAACATTTTGAAGTTGAAATAGTCCCGTCGCCCAACTGGTAGGAATTTTTTATTAATATTGAAAAATAATCATCATTATTGCGATCTTACAGATAATTAAAATTCAACATAAGGTTAAATATTTATTTTGAGTACATTTTTGCCCTAAGCCCTTCATTATTAAACAGTGTTTCCAGTAAATCTCTTTCGAACAGAAGAGCTTAATAGAGGAAAACAGATAAAGGTTTTTGTATTTTTTGAAGATATACCTATCAGATTTATTTGTACCCTTATAAAACCTTTTACAAAGGCCTTACATCGGGCGTTCTATACCGAACGTTTCTTATAATTAGCCCCTTAATTATTCTAAGCAACACAGTTGATGCGTTTTTCACCACCATTTAGAGAATATCTTTCAGAAGATTTATGTGTATAAAATACAAATTAAATTTACAGACAGCAGATAAATCTCGATGTTTATGTAATTAAGCCGTAAAAAGACGTTTTTATATATGTATGTTTGTAACCTTCGTTTGGACTACAGCAAGTGGTTTATTACTGTAGTATAATATGCCAGCACTGTAACTACAGTGGTTAGCCGTGCGGTCTAAGGCACGGGTCTTCGCTGACGTCAACTCTCCGAATCACGGGTCGTGAGTTCTAATCCTTTCCACGCCGAAAAAAAATTTTTTTTTTTTTTCGGCAAATGTTTTACAATAAACCGAACTAAAAAGTGGAAAATAAATATAGTTAAAAAAAAAACTAAAAACACGCTTTATATCGAACTAAAAAGTAAAAAATCTTTTTTTTAAAATAAGCTTAAAACAATAATGAATAAAAAATACAAGTATTATTGAGAAAAAAGCGTGGGGCGCTCGATGTACGAAAATGTGGAACAAAGCGCCCCACGCTTTTTTCACAATACTTGTATTTTTTATTCATTATTGTTTTAAGCTTATTTAAAAAAAAATATTTTTTACTTTTTAGTTCGATATAAAGCGTGTTTTTCAGTTTTTTTTAAACTATATTTATTAGTCGCTTACATGGCTTGCGCGGGTTTACATGCTTGATGGCGAGACTATTTTACCGAGATAATATTAATCCAATTTAACATTTTATCTTTAATAGGCATTGCGTACAAATTCTGGCGGAACCGGTAGGGCCGCCAGTTACTAATAAAGAAAGATTCAAGATGTACCTACCTTTCAAAAAATTTTCATTCAAACGGACAAGTTCGTTTTTATTATTCCGTATAATGTTATATAACAAAAGATGGGATAAATTTCATCCATTATACGAAGTAGCTTTGTAAGCTTTGTATTACAGGTCACGCAATTCAATTTTAATTGGGAAATCATCGGTAAACACCGAACTTTTAAGCCTCTTCAGAAAATATCTCGTGCTATATTATACTCGTATTGTTGTTGGTTTTACGTCGACCGGTCTTACAGCGCAACAAAGTAAACTAAACCTTCCAAAAGTTATTACTTCACGAGATACGAAACAGTAGACCTAAGTACGATTTAATTGTTCCATGTCTCTACAAAGTGTTTTTGAACTACATAGTTATTTCAGTTTTAATTTTTATAAAAGTATCGAAACTTAAAATTCTAATGTCTATATTCACCGAACACTATTAAAGATAGAAGTTACTAGCCTTGGAACAAATTTATTCCTTCGAATAAAATTTACTTTCAATTCTCCAAGCAATATATCTGTAAGAATAAATATATACTGCACTATACGCCTTGCTCTTTTTGTACATAATTTTGACGTTCACCCAAAAATTTGAGCGATGGCGTTAGTGTAAACGTCAAAAAAAAACAATAATTATGTTTTATTCTAACCCAATTGCACACAAAACTTCCACTAACTTTAATGTTTTACACTTCCCAAAAGATTAGTAAACAACACACAAATAAATTCACAAGAGCAAACTGTAGATCTAATACTCCACGTTTATAGATTAGGTGTTATGATCTATGTGGCAGCCATTATTATTTTATCAGGCGAATAAATATTTATATACTCCCGAAGTGAGACAGAATAGATTTATACCTGCAGTAAACATAATTATGCTTGGTGAATTGAATTATCACTATTTATTCGGAGGAATAGCTACCTGAAGAACAAGTGAACCGAATAAATAACTACTTACGTTCGGTGAATATGGCCATGAATCAAAACATTACGGAAGACACTGCGGGTTCTCACTGTATGAATAGTACGAAAATTTTAACATAATACAGAATGTTTAATTGTTAAAAATGATATTATGTTGCCGGCAGTTGTTCAAATATTTATACATTTACAATTGTTCAGTTGGCTTCCTGTTATTGTGATAAACGTAAAAAAGCCCATTATAATTTATTTTTTCAATTCAAGCTCAACGTTAAAAAGCATAAATTAAGTCGCACAATTTGAATATCAAATCGTTAAGTCAAAGCGTTCCCCGTCTGTATCTCATTAGCAAGTCAAATATTGGTTCTAGTTTATGTAGTTCGTTAGTTGCCGTCATGATCGCCTATTGCGCAGAATGCGCAAACATTGTTGCATTAATTATAGAAAGAGAGCTGGCGACGGTTTTTGACACTCCTTTATCAATTTCACCTGTATAGATGCAGGTGGAGTTGACAAATAAAAAAATATATTTAAAAAAAAACTAAAAAACGCGCTTTATATCGAACTAAAAAGTAAAAAATAGTTTTTTTTAAAATAAGCTTAAAACAATAATGAATAAAAAATACTAGTATTATTGTGAAAAAAGCGTGGGGCGCTTTGTTCCACATTTTCGTACATCGCGCGCCGCACGCTTTTTTCACAATAATAATTTTTTATTCATTATTGTTTTAAGCTTATTTTAAAAAAATATTTTTTACTTTTTAGTTCGTTATAAAGCGTGTTTTTTAGTTTTTTTTTAAACTATATTTATTTTTCACTTTTTAGTTTGATATAAAGCGTGTTTTTTAGTTTTTTTTTAAACTATATTTATTTTCCACTTTTTAGTTCGATTTATTGTCAAAAATTTGCCGAAAAAAACAAATTTTTTATTTCGGCGTGGACGGGATTAGAACCCCCGACCGGTGAAACCGAGAGTTGACGTCAGCGAAGACTAGCGCCTTAGACCGCTCGGTCAACGATTGCTCTTACTGTAGTGGCATAACATACTAACAGTAATAAACCACTTGCTGGAGTCCAAACGAGGTTACAAACAAACATACATACAAACTTACAAGTGAAACTAATATAAAGCGTGTAAAAACACTCTTTTATTACAATGTGAAAAAAAGTAAAAAATAATTTTTAAATTTATAGATTTTGTTCAACAGAGATAAGAAGTTGCTCTGTATCGAGTTGGGGGACTTCCTGTCGCGGTTGAACAAAATCTTTATATTTAAAATTGATTTTTTACTTTTTATTCCACATTGTAATAAACGAGTGTTTTTGTTTGGAATTTTTTAAAATCTAATTTTAATTTATTTGTGCTGCTTAGATATTATCACATAAAATATTGACGTAGATCGAATGACGGAACCCAGTGTTCGAACCAAAATTTCTAAACCTCTCATCTCAACCTGAATAATTTGGTTCCATTTTTGAAAATGACACACTTAAAAAAAATGTTTGTTTTTAATTAAAATGTAGGTACCATGATTTTGTATTGTACGAAGTTTAAAATAGTCTAACGTCTGAGACGGCGCCGGATTGTCTGAAAGAAGTGTTTAGTATTATCTCTAGAGATGACATTTTTTATCGTCTTAATGACTTTATCTTATTATATACATCCTTACATACTTAATTGTAAGGGAACAGTTTTTATACAAAAAAAGATTACTACTATACAAAAAATTTAGTAATATTGTTGATAATACGAAATTGAATGTTGATAATACGAATTTTGTATCTAATCTATATAAATAAAAATCAATCAAACAATCAGTACTGTATTTGAGAACCAAATCTATTACAGGAATTCGTCACTTTACAAATTTATATAAACAAAATTTACAAAAACAAAAAGGAAAAAAAGAAACTTTGCAAAATAGCATATTCATGACTTATTCAAATAACATAAAGCTTCTGATTTTGACCATATTTACAATATAATAATAAATGTCTGAAATTTTTTGATTTGAGAGGTTTGACAAGAACTGCTCTAGGGGAATATAATTGCGGTCCTTTACAATATATTTTGCTATCCAGGCACTTCTTATATGATGATATATCGGACATGAAAATAAAACACGATGTAGGTTTTCTTCTTCCCGCAAGTTACATACCATGCATAAATTGTTTGAGTCCCAAGAATATCTGTAGCCCTTTATTGTGATTCCAATGAATTTAGTGCCCATCAGTCTTAACTGGCTGATAACTCTTAATTTGTTTATATTAATTGACAAAGTTAAGTAGTTTTCTATCTTTTCCGAACTTTTTAATACTTGGTAGCTACTGTTATATGTTGAATTCAGTACCCTTTCCCAATCCATTAATAACTGATTCTTATTATATTTTTGTATTATATTGTTTAATTCTTTTCTTATCTGCCTGCTGTTTTGTTCATCCCAC
This sequence comes from Xanthostigma xanthostigma, assembly GCA_963575645.1. Lineage (NCBI taxonomy): Eukaryota > Metazoa > Arthropoda > Insecta > Raphidioptera > Raphidiidae > Xanthostigma > Xanthostigma xanthostigma. The sequence continues at coordinate 36,786,889 of OY754466.1, read as the reverse complement.
AACTGTGAATAACCTAAGTCACTGATTAGGTGTTTTAACTGTGAGATCCAATTAAATTTACTTAAGCTACTATTGTTTTTGTCTAGCTCACACAAACGCATATAACAAATTTTCGGGTATCTGAAATCATCCATTTCGATCAACTTAATCCACCACAATATTGCTCTTTTTAAAACCATTGCCCCTAATTTTTCCATCCCTGTCTCTATCCTGATCATATAACCTGGAGTACTGCGTGGCCAATTAAATGTTTGCTTAAAAAAGTTATTTATAATAATAAACATGTAAATGTTCGTTTGTTCAAAATCTTAAATCTCTGAAAGTTCTTTACCGATTGCTTTGAAATTTTGACACAACGTTGCATTCGAATACGCGAATGTTTATCCCTATTATGTAAAATATCGATGCCACACCTGTGCGGTAGAGATTTTGCAGTTTTATCAATGCAAATTTATTAATGAAAACGACACATCACCAGCACACTGGGTCGATCCAGCACGGCTGGACAGAAATTGCAGGCGACCGATTGACGGTTGTTACTGGTTGCTGGGTTAATGTGCGCTACCCCGTTAGATGACACGGCTACCTTTACGAACTGACATTTTTGCTCCGTGCTCTACAGGTCATGCAGGCTTATGTTTGACAAGTGTGCGCGATCTTTCAATCGAATTGTATCCAATGGAATGCTAGGTTTATTGCATATGATATTATTATCTGTTCTACACGTTTTGCCAAGCTCTAAATATTATACATCCGTGAGCTGTGAACCACCCGTTGTTTTATTACCAAAGGCGACAGAAACTTTCGCACTAAAATGAAAGCTTGCAATTATTTTTGTTAATTAAATTATCATATTTTTATTTAATGTGCAATTTACACCTTAGGATAAAATTTCTTCTCTGATATTCTCGAAAATTTTAGACGCGAAAAACTAAATATACTTTTTTTCTAAATTCCCTGATGCGATTATTAAAACCTCCGGGTCCTGTGGGATAACTCAATGTGCCCAAATTTTGACTTTTTTTAAGTCATAGAAAACGCCAAATTTTGACGTTCCAAAAAAAACTTTGCGGATTACTCACAAATTTCTTCAAAGATACGTAAAAACTTTTCTTCCTTCACTGTCATTTTTTGAAATCACATATACAAGTCATAGCAATTGGTGTAGAATTACTGTAGATATTACTATCTCACTTTGTATACAAGACCCCGTAAGTGTTTTTTAAAGAACTCCCCCCAAACGCCCTCCTCTTTTTACTGCGCAAAAAAAACGCCATCGCTTCGACACGACCCCGTAATTATATCTAAAGAACTCCCCCAAACGCCTTCCCTTTTTCATTGCACACAAAAAATAATTAATAAAAAAAAACCGCACTTAAAACGGCTAGTAATAATAATAATAATAATAATAATAATAATAATAATAATAATTCTTTATTCAAGATTGCCATTATGACAATGAAAGCGTCAGTAAATTACAGTACAACAATTAAATACAGGAAAGGTCATACGGGCATTTTTCTATTAAATTTAATACTCTGTAACTTTTTTCTTAAATAGATTGTAACTTCCCACGGTCGTAACCTCTGGTGGAAGAATTTCATAAAATTTCATGGCAGAGTAACGAGGTCCTTTGATATACAGGGTGAGGCGGTGCTCCGGTACACCGTGATTAAGACGTCCCCGTGTATTATAATCATGATAAGACAGTTGTTATATGTTATATAAATAATAATTGTGTATTTCCAACGGATATTTTGCACATCGAGTTATCGTATAGGGACTGTAACCAAAACCTCCATTATTAACTTAAGTATTTAAAATTTAAGCAAATAATTAAAAATAATCGCGGTTTTAAATCTTTAAATATATTTTTATAATAAGGATGTCAAAATATAGTCGATGCACTCATATCTATATGCAGAGATCTGATTCGAACCCACGCTGTCCTTTAGGATAGCCGTAAAATGAGACACAGGTCACTTGAGGCGACGCGTCGCGACGCAGTGCACTGTAGACATGAGAAAAGTCGTTACTATGTGATCACAGTGACTGTTGTTCCAGTTACACAAAAATCACAGTGAAAAATCATCGTGCCTTTGTCACGTCAATCCCGACCGAGCAAACACTGATTCGAAACGTTTGTTATACATTGCTGCGATGAAACGAAAAGCAGACAGGGTTTCAAGTAGTCTTCGTGGCACAGAACTTTGCGAACACGCACGGTTTTAATTAGTTTTTCTTCCATTGCGAACAATAAAACACATATGAACAACTAAAATCAAAAACTTTTCTAAGAAACTACGGTCTCCGCATGGTCAACACGATCTGAAATTGCGTCACATCATCTTGTACTCTAGTGTGCTCGGGTCCGATCAGTTTTGTAGCCGCGAGCCAACGTGCCAAACATCATCGGTCAATTACTTCTCGAGTAATTAACTATCACCTTTTTTTTGTTTCCTTAATTGCAAACTGCGCCATTTTTTTCACAAACGGGTTTCGCTGGTCGGACCAAGCCAGAAAAATCACAAATCCATTCAACTGTAGTATCCCGTTGGAATTTTTGGAAAAAATTAATACAACCGATTTTATAACGATTGAATATTGAAAAAGTTATATGGTTTTATACGTTTGTCTAAAATTGGTATCGCTAAAGAAATCGTTATAAAATCGGTTAGAATTAATTTTTTCCAAAAATTCCAACGGGATACTAAAGTTGAATGGATTTGTGATTTTTCTGGCTTTTTCCGACCAGCGAAACCCGTTTGTGAAAAAATGGCGCAATTTGCAATTAAGGAAACAAAAAAAAGGTGATAGTTAATTACTCGAGAAGTAATTGACCGATGACGCTAAAATTATTCATGCATGTTTGGGTCAACATAGACATCATTTTTTAGAATTTTCAGCCATCTATGTGCGGTAATTTTTTAGTAAAAAAATAGTGAAAAAAACGTGTATTTTTAACTTTCGGGGCTATTTGCTAGTTAACAATTGCACTTAGCGACTCATTTTTTAGGAAATTTCATAAGGAACAACTTTCTCAATACATATGCTATACTAAAAGTCAAGAGGAACGGAGATATTAAAGGAAATAGAGAAAAAAGCACTATTTTCGTCACTAATTGCCAATTATAAAATCAAGCACACCAACAATTTGTACGTAAACTTAGGGGGTTGAACTACACCCTAAAACGAAGCAATTCCAACAATAATCTCGTCTGTGCCCGAAAAATACACCCAAAACTCCTCGCCGTCTTGCCTAATATTGCGACCGGCCTTACGCCAAGCTGTCCTCAACATTTTTGTTTATGCATTTGTAGAATAAATATATTAACTGTAATACACTTTCTACTAACTCAGAAAACTAATTTCCAGAGTAAATTTATTGTATAAATGAATAAATTTGCATGCCGATAAACGGAAATACTTAAGGGTGCTGCACACGAGGCTAGATTCCTTGCTTGCCAAATTCAACTGTTAGATTTCAAGCGTGCTGTGGCGCTGGATTTAGTGATAAATTTTGTGTTTGCTTCATGCGATGCGTGTTTTGGAGTTGGCTTTGTAGATGGGTTTGGTGCGCGCGCAATGACAGTTCTAATGTTAACATAAGTGAACGTTTATTGACTCTGAACAGAACACACACTAAGACGTCATGTTTGTTTGTGGGCGTTTGCCAATGTCACCCACGTGACAAGATATTGTTTTCTGATTGGTTGTCGCTCAAAACAAGCACGTACAATAACCCTGGTTCTAATTCTGAAATCCAACAGTGACGTAATTTCCATCCAGGTAACCACCACAAGTCCCAGCAAAGTAGTGTTGTGTCGCTCCTGAGCGAGTCGTTCATAATGAACGACATCTTTCGCGGAGCGGAGCGAGTCGCTCTTTTTTTGTGAATGACTCACTCCGAGCGCCATTGCTCTGTGCTGAGCTGTTCTGTACTGTTGCATTTGCACATTTACAGAGCGCACACAGCACAGGCTATAGAGACACTAGTGAATTTTGCACGTACAGAGTTATCTTTGCTGAGTCATTATTATTGTTAAGCTTTTATTATACTTTATAGTTTTTCCGAAATGCGAATAATATAAGATCAGAATCATATTAAAATGAGCTTAGAGCTGAGTGTGTGTATTGTGCTGTGCATTGTGCAATGCTACATTACTCCTGAGCATGTATGATGACAGTTCACACCTCTGCAGTCTGCACTCTTGTGTAGTGCGTACTGTCTAGTATCGCTCCTTTGAAGGACTCGCTCTGAGCGACTCTTTTTAGTGAACGGAGCGCACGGAGCCAGCTCCCAATAAAGAGTCATGTGGACACATCACTACAGCAAAGATTCCAACGGCTAAACTGGCCTCGTGTACAGCGGCCTTTAAATGTGGCGCACAGGTAAAACTTTAGGAATCGACTGAAGTAAAAGTTCCCATCCCCAGATTAAAGACGAGTAATCGAAGCGTACCGAAGAGCGGTTACAAAACTAAACGTTATGGGTACTTTTAACTCTGCTTCACGCACCGAGCATTCCTGTGTACACTCAGTTGGTAATTCAGCGACCATAAATAGAATTCTAGAATGTTTGTTTCGTACAGAGCTGTACTGAACGAAATTAGATAACCGGAAACTGCACGCGAATCTCTGTCACTGCGTGACGTGATTTCCTGTAGGTGCGTACGTTCAAGGTCCAATGCACACGTGACTGGGGAGCGTCCATAAACTATGAGGTGGAAGGGAATCAGTTCGAAAGCTACGTTGAGCAACGTAAATAAGGGTGGAAGGTGGTAAGAGTCAGGCTACGTAATTTTCTTCATGTATTTCATTTGGCACAATAAAAATAATTTGCAGAATAAGTTGAATATTTATTTATCTATATATATAAAAATCTATGCCACTTTTCGTTGTAATTTTATAACTCAAGAACGGGCTCACCTATCCAAACCAAATTTTTAGGCTTTGTTCGGACTATTTAGTAGATGGTTTATGTAAGTTTGCACAAAATCGGTCGAGCGGTTCTTCATTTATCACATTTTTTGTAACAAATATCTATAAATCTATATATATAAAAATCTATGCCACTTTTCGTTGTAATTTTATAACTCAAGAATGGGCTCACCTATCCAAACCCAATTTTTAGGCTTTGTTCGGACTATTTAGTAGATGGTTTATGTGAAGTTTGCACAAAATCGGTCGAGCGGTTCTTCATTTATCACATTTTTTGTAACAAATATCTATAAAAATCATATAAAAATCAATGCCACTTTTCGTTGTAATTTTATAACTCAAGAACGGGCTCGCCTATCCAAACCAAATGTTTAGGCTTTGTTCGGACTATTTAGTAGATGGTTTATGTGAAGTTTGCACAAAATCGGTCGAGCGGTTCTTCATTTATCACATTTTTTGTAACAAATGAATTCAATAAATGGCGGATCATTTTGTTAATGGGGATTTTGCTGTCAAATTGAAACTTTTTTCGGATAGGGACTGTGCTGTCAAATTGAAACTTTTTTCAGTGTTGACAAGTACAAGCATGTTGCTATGTCATTCATGCGGTCATTTCATTTTGGACGTGCTTCGATTAAAGCAAATTGTCAGTGATAATTATATCGTTTACAGGCTTTTTTTAATTAAATTGTCAAACGCATTTACACAAACGGTAAGTTTTGAACGTTACTGTTGAAGTGAATTACATGTATGCATGTGTGTTTCTTTATTTGAAAAAACATATTGTGTGCATACGGGTGTTTTATTCTTTTGTAACAGATGGAAGCACGTCGATTTAAAAATGAATTATTTAATGACATTTTTATATATCTTGACGTATGCAGTCATATATATTTCCATGCACACATATACGCACATGTATATTTTAAAATAGCTAGCAATTAATAAAATAATTTTTTATTTGAATAAATGAATTTGATGTTCCAATTAAATTTTTTTATTATTTCACTTTATACATAGCGAAGCACGTACAGGGCCCCTAGTTAATATATAAAAGTAGGCAATGTTTGAAAATAAATATGTAAGGGTAATAAAAAACTACGTTCCATCCTGAGACGGGGGGCATAGGAAAGTCAACGTTAGGCTACATGAAGACAGGGAGAGGTTTCAGAAGGGCTGAAATAGGACCACGTAGTTTATGGACAATCCTCTGGTCTTTGGGTCTAGTTTTCTTGCGAAATTTGGCTGCTAGGTTTCAAACGAGCTGTGGCGCTGTATTTAGTGATGTCTTTTATGTGTTAGCTTCATGCGATGCGTGTTTGGAAAGCTGACTTTGTAGATGGGTTTGGTGCGCGTGCAGTGACAGTTCGAATGTTAATACAAGTGGACGTTTATTGTCTCTGAACAGAACACACACTATGACGCTATGTTTGTTTGTGGGCATTTATACATGTCGGCCACGTGACAAGATACTATTTTGTGATTAGTTCTTGCTAAAAGCCAGCACAGAAACAAGCACGATAAATAGTCCCGATACTTATTTTGAAATTAAACTTGTAACCACGCAAGCGAGCCCGCAGTGACGTCATTTCCATCCTCGTAGCCAGCTGAAGTACCAGCAACGGTTCGATCGGTCAAACTAGCCTCGTATGCTGTGGCCTTAAAACAGTGGTAACGCTGAGTTTCTGGAATGACTTTAGTCTTAATCTAGACTTAAAAATGTCGCCTGTTTTTAACTTAACTAGTGGAAAATATAATATGACATTTTAAAATCTAGATTTAAGCCCAGTATAATAAATGCCTTCTTCAGTGCGAGTATTTTAAGCACTGGATAGCCGTAACCGCAAGATTGAATAAATTAAGTTTGATGAAGTAAAAACGGTAACTTTATTATTCTGAACGAAAATATACGTCAATTTTAAGTAAACTTTTAATAATAACCATAATAATGCGTTTAACGTCCATTTCTCGACTTCATGTCATAACAGACGCCATTCGCACCATTAATATTTGCCATCTATCACACTTTATTTTCTACATTTTTTTCAACTTCCAAAGGACAAATGAAGGAATTTTAGGATATTTGGATTAAGGTAGGCAAATTTTGAGCATAGGAGTTTGACAGGTAATCGGCCATGGCCTTGAATAAGGAACCATCTCGATATTTATCTGGAATTATTGAGGGAAACCATGGAAAACCTCAACAAGATGGCCGAAAGATGGCGAAAAACAGTAGGAAAAAGCTCCAACCACATCTGCCCCCGCCGGGATACGAACCCGGTGCCTCCCGAATGCGAGTCTAGTGCTCTCACCACTACGACACCCCGCTCGGTAATTTTATGTAAACTTTTAAAATATTATAATTATGATGTATAGTGGTTGAGGACTCCTCGTGTAGCTTATGGGCCAAAATAAAAGCAGTGCTGTTTGTTATTTTTGCTGTATTTTCTTACATTTCGAGAGTTCACTCCATCTTCAAGATAAAAATAAGCAAAAATAACAAATTGTACTGCATTTATTTTGATCCATAAACCACGAGGAGTCCTCAACTACTATACATCAAAATTTCTATAGATCACAACTTCTATACTACTTAATAGTTTTGCAATAATTATAATTATGAGTGTGATTTTTTTGCCTAATAATGTGTGCTAAACTAGTCAAGTAAGAACGAATTTTTAATTAAAAAAATGGTATTTTAATTTGGTGAGATGAGCTCATTAAGGCCGATCCTGTTTAAAAGAAAGAATCGAGACTTTTAGTCATGAAACTGCAAAATGTAAGACAAATAGAATAAAACGGAACCGTTACATGATGCAGCCATTATATGCGCTAGTCTTTTGTTATGTTTTTACACTGTTAACTCTCGTAAATATGTTTATATAGATACCTACGTTTGTGCACATTTCCATTGTTAACGAAATGTAGGTACGTATTTTTTTTCGCTGCTAGGTTTCAAACCACAGAACAGTAACTGTTCTGTGGTTTCAAACATACTGCGGCGCTGTGTTTTATGATGGTTTTTTGTTGACTTAACACTATGCCCGCTCTGAAGTTGGATTTGTCAATATAAGTGGACAATAATGCGATTAAAGAAATCTGTTTTTATTATTATTATTATTATTATTATTGGAAGATTAAAAAGGAAGAATCCTGGTGGCATAGGATCAATGAACAAAGCAAATACTGAAGGTCAGACAATAAAATGCAATAAAAACCTTAAGTATTTGCTTTGTTCATCGATCCTATGCCACCAGGATTCTTCCTTTTTAATCTTAGAACATTTGAACAGGATCATCATCTCTCTAAATTATTAGAGTTATCTTTCACAATTATTATTATTGTTTAGCTATGACTTACAATAATTTGAAGTTACTTATAGAAAAATTCCAGTTAATTGGGTGACGGGGCCATTCCAACTTCAAAATGTTGACATGTGATATAGTATAATAAAGAAAATAAAATTTCTGATATCGCGTGAGGTGACGCGGGTAATGGCTAGTATGCAATATGATATTTGCTATTCGTTGCAATGGTTACCTACATAATATATGTTTCACGTCATGTAAGAATTAATCAAAGCATTCTTAACTAGTTTATTTCTGACAGATCCACTGTCGGGTGTATCCCTTGATTTGGCAGTTTTTTATTCAAATTTGGATTATATGACGAATACAACAAAACTGATGCTCACTGAGTGCAGCGCAGATCACGACTGGCTGTATAACTACTACTTTCACCGTTCGACTGTCGCCACCAAGAAGTGGTGGGGATGTTAGCTTAGAACCATACATCTACAAAACAAAAGAACCACTGATTTTTATTATTTTCAAAAAAACTTCCGAAACTTTAAAGTTTAGAAAACCATTTTTTAACGAAACTTTCTAAAAATAAATAGAATAATAAGCCGTTATGAAAACTATACCACTATTATATAAAAACAATGTTATGGCATATATCTCTTCTGCGCATGCGCCGATTTTTCCCAAAAACAATAAGACTCTTCATATTTGCATATCAAAACAACCGGCTAAGTGCGAGTCGGATTCGCGCACCGAGGGTTCCGTACGAATGTAAATAGTCGTCCATCACGCGAATCGAATCTCGAAGATTTTTCCCGCTTTATATCTACCGTTGGAAAACTGTAGCTACCATACATCGACAAACGTCCCGGTCAGTTTGCCAACGAAGCATGTAATTGCAATGAGTTCAGGTGGACTACCGAACTGTATTGTACCTCGTGGGTATATCTGATAGCCTAGTTGTCGTACCGTGTTGTATGCGAGAGTTCTCGTATTGTACTGTATAACCGGACGCTTGTTTTCTATTAGAACTGTTACTGTGTACGTGCGTAGTATGTTGTTGCGATTTAAAAACATTATTTTTGTGATGCTACACGGTTTTCAGTTTTTTCTCTTCACTTGTGCTAGGTATAAGACATTGCTTCGTGCAAAATTTCATGATTCTAAGTCAACGGGAAATACCCTATAATAAATACCCTATAGGTTTTGATTCCCATGAATCTTGACAGATAGACCGTGAGACAGACAGACGGACAACAAAGTAATCCTATAAGGGTTTATTTTTTCCTTTTAAGGTACAGAACCCTAAAAAGTAGCCGAATAGACCGAATACTAAATAGTAGCCGAATATTCGTATCATTTCTAGTAATAACTGCGGATTTTCAATATGGTGCACCTGTATATACAAATTACAAACCATAGTTTGAATATGGACAATGTTACTGACGCCTAGGGTTAATGACCACTTAGTGGTTCGCCCTTATGTCTGTATTCACGAGTGTTCTTCATGCCTCGCACTGTCCGTTCTCTTCATGTTCTGCTGACACAATCATTTCCCTTACATAGGTACACTTTTGGACAAGCTCAACGATTTATATTTTCCAAATAATTTTACATAGACTAACCACACAACATTGTAACAAAACTGTTCTTTGCCAGTGCTGAAAATTATTATTTACAAAACTAAATGTTAACAAAGCGAACTAAAAAGTACTTCTCTACAATAATGCAAAAAAGAAATAAAATTAATAGCTGAAAAACAAATGAATTCCAAGCAATAATGACAACACTAAGTTACTATGCATTTACAACACAGGAATACACCAAAATTTATATAGAACGCTTATTTATTATCTATTTACAAAGTCAATGTCTATATTCGATCTAACAACACTATACTGGTAATTATTGTCATAACTATTTATCAATAAATAAAATTATCGACCAATTTTTCAGACAATATATTAACAAAAAAATATATACCTAATTAATACATTAACGTTTCAATTATTATTTTTTTTCATTATTTTGATAATCATTAATAATTATTATTATTGATTATTATAATAATTATTTTTTTTATAAAATTTTTCAAAATTATTTTGAAAGATTTTATAAAAAGCTAATTAGATTTTAAATATTAATTATTTTTTATATTTTTTAGATCAGTTCTGAAGAAGATCCAAATCCGGACTGAAACGTTAATGTAGGTATTAATTATATATTTTTTTGTTAATATATTGTCTGAAAAATTGGTCGATAATTTTATTTATTGAAGAATTCTAATCAGACGTTAATCAAAGATTTGCATAACTATTTATTTTTATCAGTTACCTCAACAGTTGTTTGCGGTATTGACTGTTTATTTATTTCGCACTAAAACTGTCTTAAATCACTCGTTGACTGACTTCCGTTTGTGACTGTTAACTGTACCGCTTATATAGTTCTTCAGTTGCATTCTAGAACATTCTCGAAGCAACGGCATTCTTCTACGCGGTTTCCGATAACAGTGCGCGTATTGTTGTCTGTCCGGTTTCGACAACAATGCGAGCATTGTTGTCTACGCGGCTCCTACAACAATGCACCGCCGTCGCCTCCAGTGGTATCTTGTTACAATATATTTATATCGACAAATAGAAAAAAAAAATTGGTTGTCTGTAAAGTCGGTTTACGGACGATAGTTTTACGTGATAACGTATTCCGTAATACATAACCTAAATTTATATAATAATTATAATAATTCGAATCTATGATATTGCATCTTTCGCTTCAAATTTAGGTAAATTTTATTAAGTAGAATAATAAAACACTATAAAAAGTATACTATTATTATATAAAAAACAACTATGGCATGTATCTCTTTTGCGCATGCGCCGATTTTCCCCAAAAAATTTACAAAAATTTCTAGTAAAAATAGATAGAGTAAAAACCGTTTTAAAAACTATATTATTATTATATAAAACATCATTATAAGAGATATATTCTTTTACGCATGCGCCGATGTTCCCCAAAAACAATAGGCCACTTCATATTTGCATATCAAACATCCTCCCAAAATTTGGTTTCAATCCGCTTATCCTTGGTGTCGGAATGATAAGAAATGTCAAAAGTGACGTTTGCAACTGTCAAAGTATTATGTTCTAATAATAATTAGTTATTCCAATACTTAACTTAGAAGGCGTTACATTTCACAAAATACTAATGTCAAAAAATTGAATTAAACATTAGAAATGCAGCCGTTTTCATGTTAAGACAAGACATACGTTATTTTCTAATTTCCATGTACGGAAAACAAAGACGAACGACCGCGTCGCGCCATGCATTAGACAACATTGCATTTATACAGCTATTTTTCTATATAAATTTGTATAAAAAAACTGTTTAGGCAAATTCTGTTATACGAAATCTATGTACAATGTTCTCCTCTTTCGTTTAAGACTGGTTTCAAACCGATCTGATTTAAATTGAGCGAGAAATTAGCAAAAAGCACGCACAGGGTCAGGCGGAACGTTACGCGTTAGGAACGTTAGGAACGTTACGCGTTAGGAACGTTACACTTTTTCGTGCATGCAGCCGGTGTTTTATCAATTTATAAGATTGGTGATTCATCAATTTATAAGACGTTATCACGTCAAAAATCAAAACCCTATCGGCAAATTGGCTATTGCGTACAGGAAACAGTTTTATCTAAATATGCGCACTAATGGCTTTCCATTAGTAGCGTTTTATTTACAAAATAAAACTATTCGAGTAAAAAGTAACAAAAAATTCGTTACATTTATGTCGAAAATGACAGGTCAATTTGTATTTTTAAAATGTCATCTTTTGCCATAAATTACACTTTCCATTAAAATATTGAAACTAAGAATGGGATATCTCGAGTGAAAATTGTATAACTTTACGATTATTAAAATATCTCGAATGATTTTTATACGTACGAGTTACGACCTATAATACAATCTCGAGTAATAAATTATATTACGCTCTTTCTTTACTCTTTAAAAAACTGTAATTGTCTATCTCAGATTGTATTTCACAGTATTGAATATGGTTACTTTGTCTTTTATCTGCATCTGCTTTATGAAGCCATGCAGGTGACTCTCTCAAGTCTCATAATCAAAAACGAGATAAATTCACTCATTATAATAATCATATCGAATGCATCGGGCACATTGGAATGCATAGAGAGATAGAATGAATTGTGTTTTCACGCGAATAGTATCTAACCACTCCGAGTTATTAATACAGCACAGCTTGAATACGACTACTTACGTCTTTTTTCTGCATCTGTACTAAGATGCATAGTATGTTGGTAACTATTCCAAGACTGATAATCGAAATCAAGAGCAAATTCATTCGATAGTTGATACATTCATTCATTCATTCACACCTTGTATTATCATGCGAATTTAGAATGAATTATTCGATTATCAAAATCATTCGAATAGCAACCTTTCGATTATTAAAGTCAGCGATTATTCCCAACTTTAATCGAAACTCAACATGGATGTCACAATACCGATGTCTGTTAACCAAATATGGATGCTCAGAAGACATCACCAGCTTTTGCGTGTAGACTGTGGATCAGGATTGTCAGACTGATTTTTCTAAAGGGCCATTTATAAAATTTAGGGTGTGTTAGCGGGCCAGACTCTATATTAAAAACTAAAACACATACTAAATTAAAATCTTTATTTATTTAGTTTAAATCAATTTTCATATAAAGGTAATAAAAAGGGTAAATTATCTTGAGCTTGAGGATCCAACACCTTGACAACAGCGTACTCGATTGTACTTTAAAGCCAGAAAGCGACAAGTGGCAAAGACAACGAGCGATCACGGCCAATCACCGACGAGCGCACGTTCCGTGCAGATAGCTGGGAGATGGTGGGGGTCTCAACGGCTCTAAAATGTGCCTTTGCGACTAACTTCCGATCCTTTTAGATCCATGCCGTCTAAAATCCTCACTGAATAGATTCTGCAGGTGTTGAGACGTCTTGAGGGTCATATCTTTGCCATCACTGCTGTAAATGAACAATACTACAAATTCGGCTTGTTCAGTCAGAAAATATCTGATTAATCAACAAATCTATCTAAGCTACGGTAGATATATAATGTAATGTTGTCGTAAATACATAAATAAAGTCTGTCGATATTTATTGAGTTTTCCAGAACTCAATATTGATGTCGTACTGCGTTAAACTTCGGTGTCATGTTACTAATGTTTGTAATAAATTACCCAAGACAACATTTTTACGTTAAGATTGCTATAGACTACGTAGAAATATGATCGATAATGCACATACTCGACTAAAGACTTTCTTATTCTCGCTATACTCAGGTGATTCTTTTAACTCATTTCTGACCAAGCATAATGGTTTTTGATGGCAAACATCTATTGGCTCGTTACTGCGAGTGTCATATGCCGCGACGCTCTATGTCATCGTGTCATCGTGCATACGTATGCTGTCATGTTCCCTCTATGCCACTGCTTATGCGCGTAGTTGCTTCTCTGTGTGAGCTGTTTACAACGCGAGCCTTTCTTTAGCGTGGTAAATAATATTACTGTGCTTTGTTATATATTGATAAGTAACAGTGTGTACTATACACACATGATAGTGTAAAATTTAGTTGCATGGCGAAATTTCGCTACAGACCGAATTTCAGTTACAGGGCGAAATTTAGTATAACCAGAATTTCGTTTAAATTTATGTTTCACATCTGTCAGGCGTCCCACGACGGCTCAACATTTTTTAACTCTGTATTGAAATTACTAGGGATGTTACGGAGCTTCGACTCCGATTCCGATATGTTGGAACTTCCGATTGATCTTACACCTCCGGTTCCGACTTCGGTTCCGATCCGATTGATCTTACACTTTCGGTTTCGATTTCGGTTCCGATACTTTTAAATCAGAGGTATTTAATCAGAGGTCGAAGCATGCGGCTGCGGTCAACGTGTATGAACAGGTTTATGCATGTGCATGTGCTATTACCACATGCACAATTGCACGCTTTCTGTCATCGATTAATAATAATAATAATCTTCTGCCACCATCTCCGACTCCGATTCTGACTCCGGTTCCGATTCCGGTCCCGACTCCGGTTCCGACTCCGAAAAACCAAATTAAAAAACTCCGACTCCGACTTCGGTTCCCATAAAACCACCTCCGTAACATACCTAGAAATTACCAACAATCTTTCACGGGGAGCAAGTATGAACAAATATAATCCCATGTTAAAACCCTATGTCTCACATGCGGTGGAATACACTGTATGTTGATTTTGATTAGTTATTAGGCGTCTATAATAATAATTAACATTATTTTATCTAAAATGTTTTGAAGTAAAATTTCTTTAAGCGCGGTAGAGTAAAATTGAAAATGTAACCAACGTGTAGCAATGTATGTATGCTATAAAAAATTGTAGAACATTAAACTAAGCTGGATTGTAACCTGACGATCTTAGTCTCGATCCCGTAAATCTGTACCATTATTATTTTTGCGTTTTTTTACAATAATACCAAAGTTATTTTTGTAGTGTGTAGTATAAAATACGAAGTCTCTTTTTTATTAATGTACAGAAGATACTATTCCACTTAAAACTATCTTGTTCATGAACAGTCTGTATATATCAAATCTTCTTAGTTTCCAGACTAATTGTATAGGCTGTGGTTCGTTATTGGTACTTTTATCTGACCTTGCGTCTATAATTGCGGTAGACATTATGAAAGACGGTGTGGCAGCGGGCCAAGTATCCTCCCGACGGCTCATAGGTAAGTGTGTCGATGACTGGTGTCTAAGCTTGAGTGTGTTTTCTGCTCAGTCGTAGTCCGTGCTTCTCATTGCTACCGATCAGAAAACGCACTCACGCTTAGACACCCAGTCTTAAGGCCGCTGCACACGAGGCTAGAAACGCTGCTAGCCGGAAGGCTGGGTACGAAGCTGGAAATGACGTAATTGCAGGACTGGCTTGCTAGCTCAGAAAATAGGATTTAAAATTAGAGCAGGTGCTATTTTCCCTGCTAGATCTGCTGCTAGGTATGAACAAGAACCAATCAAGAACCAGTACCTTGTCACGTGGGCACTTGAACAAGCGCCCACAAGCCAACATGGCGTCATTCTGCTCAGAGACAGACAACAGACACGTTTTGCTCTGTGTTTATATTCGAACTGTCACTGCGCTCGCACCAGATCTATCCACAAAACAAGCTTGAAAATTAGTCTCGTGTGAAGCGGAGCACTTAACAGCAATCAAGAAAACCAGCGCTAGAAAACTAGTAGGCAAATCAAGCAAGGAATCTAGCAGCGTTTCTAGGCTCGTGTGCAGCGGCCTTTAGACACACTTATGATCCGTCGAGGAGGACACTTCGCTCGCTGCCACGCCGCCTTTGATAATGTCTACCGCAGTTGTAGACGCCACGTCAGGTACCTATGGACTATTGCTTACAAAGCTAGAAACCAAAATGATTTAGAACAACGCCGGCCGTGAAAGCCTACACCACAGTCTGTATATAAATATGGCAAGGAGGTGTTAGCGACAAACCCTCTCTATAACATATTATATATTCATAAGCGAACGCCGGCAGAGGTGCCCTTCTGTGCAAGAGGGTACTTACTCAACATGATATAACAATGAAAACCGAAAACTGAGACTACACCTGCCCGCAAAGTTCTATCAACATAGCAAAATTATGTGCCGTAACATAATACAATATTATATATCATACAGGTTGTTATGTGCAATACGACCTCAGTTGCGTAAAAGTCAGCCGTATTCAAATTCGGTTTATCTAAAACGTTTAAAATTGAGCCAGTTTTGAAATTAAATTCACTGAACTTTATTAGATGTACGTACTATACCTATGACTAATAAAACACACTTTTGGGTATTTTTTTCTGGTAGAAAAAGCTTTCGAAAAAGGAAATTCGATGTAGATTTTGTGGAGGAAACACTTCATTATTTTTATGAGGGCATTTAAAACTGTTGGAAAAATCATTTTTACATGATAGCAACATAAAATATTATACTGCACTATAAAAATTTGAATACATTCTTATATTGCAAAAGTAACTTTGTTCCAGTTGGGGTAATCGAAACTGATTTTATTTTTTTTATGAAACGATCAATATAAGTACAAATATACTAAAACAATAAAAATAATAAACAATCAAACAAATAAAACCATTTAATCATTGTTGAACTGATCATTGATTTTTAAATAAATAAAATTATCGACCAATTTTTCAGACAATTATATTGACAAAAATATAAATATAATTATAATTCTATACATTATCATTTCTAGCTAAAAAATATAAAAAATAATTAATAACTAGTTTATAATAAAGTTCGCTGTTTTTTTTAATACTGAAATATTGTAGGTACAAATAATAACAAAATAGGTTTTTTATTATTTTTGACATGATAACGTCTTATAAATTGATGAATCACGTCAATATTAAAAAATGAAACACCGGCTGCATGCACGAAAAAGTGTAAGGTTCCTAACGTTCCGCCTGACCCTGTGCGTGATTATTAAATATGATATTCAAGCGGAATACGTTATCACGTAAAACTATCGTCCGTAAACTGACTTTACAGACAACCAATTTTTTTTACACGATAAAAAAATGTAATTATGTTTTTTTTTGTGATGTACTTTTAGTAATGTTTACATTCTAATTATAGTTCATTTAATAAAGACATAAAAAGGGTACAGTTGTTAAATTTGACATACCTACTAATTAAAATTGAGACATTGCGGTCGCACCGCCATCTTGTAAAATGGCGGCCGAAATAACATATTTTGCAGTTATCTCGGAAACTACCCATAATTCTGCAGCTATTTTCCATAATAGGCAACGCTTCGTAGGGTCTACTTCCATTAGAAGACCATGTGACGGCTGGAAACTTGACTGAAGGCCTCAGTTCAATTGAAAAATGATTAAAAATTATGAAAAACATAGACTCTAACGAAGAGCGCATATCTGCTACAAAACAAAGGAATAAAAAAGTCACTAGCCTGCTACGAGGAAATTTTACGTGAGAAGAAAAAATCATTCAAAAACCAATCGAAAAGTAAGCGGCAGTTATGGTTAAAATATTAACTCTTTACTCCATGAGTACGCTGTTATCAAGTGTGAACAGGAATTTTATAAAATATTCTGTTTGATACTTTTCAGCATTGATTACTTTTTCAATAGATATATTTTGAACAGAGATTCTCAGATATCTAACTAACGTATTCTAAAAATTACGAAATTTTCTCGGTGATATTATACAGGTGACCTGTAATCGCTCGTATTCCTCTCGGGAAAAGAAACTATGATTAATCTGGAATGATTTAAACACTTGGGGATTGGAAATGCTCCATTTTCGAAAAATCTACTTCGTTTTTATTTATAATAGGTAATAATGTTTATTGCTACAATATTATATCTTTGTCAACGACGTCAATGTGAATGGTGTAAGTCACTGTAAGCTTAATACTATTACACTTACAGTGTGCCATTCAACATTAAATGACTTAGCAAAGATAACTCCGTACGTGCAAAATTCACTAATGCCTCTGTGACCTGTGCTGTGTGCGCTGTGTAAATGTGCGAATTCAACAGTACAGAATAGCTCAGCACAGAGCAATGGCGCTCGGAATGAGTCATTCACAAAAAAAGAGTGGCTCGCCCCGCTCCGAGAAAGGAGTCGTTCATTATGAACGACTCGCTCAGGAGCGATACTTCACTATTGCAGACGACAAAATTTCATTCATTGTTAGTTCATTTGAGATAGACCTCACGCTTTGTATTAAACGTGGCTAATAAAAAAAACTCATTCACGACGGATATCGATAATATTTATATGGGTAATTATTTAACTGACTGTTTAATTTACTCATCGGCTTTACATTTGGACTAAATGATTGGTAAACAGAAATTAGTGTTGAACCGAAATTAAAATAATAAATGAGAGTGCAGTTGGTAGAAGCGAGATAAATAACGTAGCGTTAAATGTCTGTTGGCACGGTTTAATGATAAACAGAGCAAACTGGGAGGCAATCTCACAACGTCAATCAATATAACGACACAGGATAGCGTATACACGAAGTGTGTGGATTCAGTCATTGAGGTAGAAATGTCAAGAGATGATACGAATTGTTCAGCACGCGCTGTTGCTACACATTCGAAATACTTGTAACTAGTTATATTCGTTAACATTATACCGCTGCATAAATTAGTCACTGTATTAAGAGGTACGTGCAGAAAATATGCATCTCGATTGTAATGCTTTTATAGCTCGTGTGACTGTAAAAACTCACTGGAGCCATTCAAATGTTACGTAAGCATCAAAGGGGTGGAGTCTTTGGTTAGCTTATTTTTGATGACATGGAGGAGGGGGGGTCTAGATGGTGATGATGTCAACAATATTTATTTATTACAATAAAGAAACTTGAGCAGATTTAAAAATATATATGTTACGGTTTATACCCGGATTCGGTCAATGACCGAAATAAATGCGCAAAACTAGTTTTGACCAACGAATATTACCCAAACCCGAAATCTTACATTTAAACGGGTATTGAGTGTTATAAAATGAGAAAAACTAGTTTTGCACATTTTCAATTGGTAAAAACTAGTTCTGTCCATTTTTGAACGGACAGTACTAGTTCTGCTTGTTTCATTCAATCAACGTCCGAAGTGTCCGAACCGGAACAAAAGTAGGGTTATGTTCTTGTTTATGTACCTATCTATTGAATTGTTCTCCTGAATGTTATAATATATATAATTGTGGGATATTCAGTGTAATAATTAAATAAAAATGCAAGATGAATTCGAGTCTCAACTAGTTGGCTTATTGGAGGCTTCTGAAACATATTTTTATGACGAAACATAATTATCTTACTACACTAAGTGAGGTTAAGAAAACAAATTTATTGAAAGCTGAATTAAAACCTCTGTCTGCTAAACAATAGTCAATACAGATGAATAAATCGCTTTGACATAATAGTAGCATTGATGTGGAGAAGTTAATTAAAAAACGCAAAGAAGATTTCGATGCCATAGGTACTAGTACTGTCCGTTCAGAAATGAACAGAACTAGTTTTGTTCAATTGAAAATGCGCAACACTAATTTTGCTCATTTTATAACAGTCAATACCTGTTTAAATGTAAGATTTCGGGTTTGGTAAATATTCGTTGGTCAAAACTAGTTTTGCGCATTTATTTCGGTCATTGATCGAATTCGGGTATAGACCGTACATATATACCGATGTATATGTAAGAATAGGGGGGAGAGGTAAGAGCTTTGCTTATTTTTGCTGACAAGGGGGAGGGGGTGTCCAAAATTACTAAAATTCTGCTTACGCAATACTTGAATGACCCCACTAACGTTCATTTTTCGATAATATCACAACTCTCACATAAAGACCGCTGAACACAAGCCTGGTTTTTCCGCTGGAATCGTTGCTGGGACTTGCGTTGGCTACGAGGATGAAAATGACGTCACTACGGGCTCGCGTGCGTGTCACAAGATGGATTTACAAAAATATTAGGAGCACTGTGGTTTGAATCTAATAAAAAATAGAATAGTTACTTCTTACCACAACAAGTTTATTAGTGGATGTACATTTCGAGAGCTATGCTCTCATCTTCAGCAATACACTAGAGTTTAGTGTATTGCTGAAGATGAGAGCATAGCTCTCGAAATGTACATCCAGTAATAAACTTGTTGTGGTAAGAAGTAACTATTCTATTTTTTATAAGATGGATTTCTAAATTAGAACCGGGGCTATTTTTCGTACTTGTTTGTCTTCTCGTTTTGAGCAAGAATTCCAATCAGGAAACAGTATCTTGTCACGTGGACTACTTGCACAAACGCCCATAAACAAACATGGCATCATAGTGTGTGTACTGTTCAGAGACAATAAACGTTCACTTTTGTTTTCGAACTGTCACTGCGTGCGCACCAAATCCATCTACAAAACAAGCTTCAATACACGCATCGTGTGAAGCGCACACATAAAAGTTATCACGAAACCTAGCGCCACAGTTTGCTTGAAACCTAGCAGCCAAATCTAGCAAAGAATCCGTAAAAATCAGCCACGTGTGTAGAGACCTCAATATATTGTATTACAATCTAGATACCTGATACATAAACAACTATTATCTAACAGGCAGGTATTAAGTGCCTCAGATCTTGTCAGATCTACTTATTTTAACCACACTGTTGCGTTTCCTCTTGACATTTTTATCTCAATGATTAAGACTTAGCTCTGCTTGAAGTTCCAGGTTAATGTAATGTCTCACAGTTGATACATATATAACAGTTGACATTCTAGCTTTTATCATTCCCAGCTATGAATGTGTGCAGTACTTGCACCAAAAAGCCGGACTGGAGAAACTGTATCCCACTAAACACACTAATGTGAAAAAAGGGCCAAGTTCGATACAAAAAGCGAATCGGCGTGCCAGGAAAAAAATTAAACTTAAGAAGGTGTCAAATTTTTACTTGGCAACTTATGATTTATATTATAAATAAATGATTCGTGTAGGTATATGTAAACTTCTCATATATGTAAACTTCTCATATATATATTTTTTGGTGAAATATCAATAATTTTTTAAAAGTTATGGGGATCCGCGATATGGACTACTCTATCTGGCGCCGAAACTTATTAACTAACATGTGAGAAACAAGTATATGAATCGTACTGTCAATGAATACTGTTAATCGTGATTTTTTTGTAATAATAATAAAAAAAAAACGTTGATAAATTAATAAATGACTTATTATGAAACCTGAGAAGTTTTCACCTCGAGCAAACACAAATAAAAAGTTAGTAAAAGGTTGTAATAGTACCACGCCATTTCAATGCAGATGGTTAGTTATTTTACCAAGTAACTAGTAAGTAGATATTATACTTAGTCTTAATATTGAAAACTTCATTTATTAATTGGATAGTTATTATTATTAAATCACACTAAGAATTTTGATAGAAAAAAAATAAAGTTGAAAATACATTTTGACAGATGACTATTTTCAGGTTGGTAAATAAAGTAATGTTTCAATAAAACGTATGCAACGTTCATCAACACTACATTGATATAATATCTCTATTTACGACTTTTATTTCTTGTTGATTACTCTTTAAATCGGAAGTTTGTAAACAGAAAGCAGTCAATTTCACCTTACTTGAAGGTTCTGTTTCAATAGAATTTTTGCCTAATTTTATGATATGGCCGGCATTAAATATACGTTTCCCTTTAAGGAAATTTATTTTTCGATGATTTGTATCAGGCCAATTTAAAAAAAATTCACAATTGCACTGTTTACTATATAGTAACCATAGTAACTATGGGAAATGATACCCCATCGTCGCCATGTTTTTAAAGCTCCACCAATTTGAAGGATCCCAATATTCTATATCACTCTTCATCCCAGCACCGACTAGACACGAGTAGTATTTGGACGATCGGTTGATGCATTCGGGATCAGCTAGACGCTTGTGAATTATGATTTCTCAATCAGTCAGTGAAAGCCAAAAATTGTGATTTTTGAACATTCTTTTTGGTATAACCTCAAAGCCCATGAAAAAATTTAGTCTTCTAATGTAACAAGTTTCGAAGATAGATGGGGGTCGAAAAGGTTCGTGTAAATATTGCACAGTGCGCACGCGGTCGGTTTAGTTTGCGAGAACTTGGTCGCCACACTGCGCGCGCTTAGATATAATATGCACAGCTACATTACACATTATAGATCTAATCGCGCCAGCCATACGTGCACGTTAGAGCAGATTGGTATCGATTTGGCCGCAAGGAGTTTTGTCGCAAATAACAGATATTAGACGACGCGGTCAATCAGTTCAACTCCATTGTGTTTTATTGATTCAGTTACACACGACACAATGAAAAATGTGAAGGCTCACATATACTACACGCATACAAAAACACTCGCGTTCACCTGTTATTGAAGCAGATAGATATTTATATTTGGACAGTCGAGATGTACAACCGAAAATCTGTTTGACCGACTACCAAAAGTGTATAATATTTTATAGGTACAGGTAGGGTAGCCATACGTCCAGATTTCCCCGGATTTGTCCTTTTTTTAAGGGCGTTCAGGGAGCGTCCGGGCGGGGTTTGGTTTACAGTCTGGATTTTAAAATGACTAGATAAATATTTTTTTTATCAAGAGTCGATAGTCATTTGAAAAGATTTATTTTTGCTTATTGGAAGAAAGAAAGAATTATTGTTTGGTTTTTTTAAATTTTTATAAGGTTCTTTAATTTTATTACCAAAGAAAATAGAGACATAATTAAATATGGAACTATTCCATGTATTTTATGATTATATTACTTTAATTTTGTATGTTAAGTTGCATCAAAGATTGTCGAAAATCCATCAATACTAATTCTGTAATGCAATTTGTGATTTAGTACTTAATTATAATAATAAATATAACACGGTTTTATTTATTATTAAAATAATATTTTTTTTTGCAATTTTGTCCGGGTTTTGAGTTCAAACATCCGGGTTTTTTGGTCTTCTTGACCTAGTTTATTGACATAACAAGAGATATAAAACTGTAAAGGGAAATTTTTGATTTTTCACAAAATTCCTATATAGATATTGGTGTCATGTAGAAAAATCGCATTTTCGGAAAAATATAAAAATGCATCTGTATTTACTACAAAAAAATCATTCTAATAAAATAATTGACATTTGTTTTAAAAATTAAATTGTTGAACCTTTCTGCTTACGGAATGTCCACTAATTACGTGAAGTATTTTTTTTTTCTAAATTTGGACCCTATTCCCTTTGATGAGATTCGGTAAGATGTAGTGAGACCCTCTCTCGCCCGCACGTGAGATTTACCCTATAATTTTTAAATGTTATCTATATATATAAAAATCAATGCCACTTTTCGTTGTAATTTTATAACTCAAGAACGGGCTCACCTATCCAAACCAAATTTTGAGACTTTGTTCGGACTATTTAGTAGATGGTTTATGTGAAGTTTGCACAAAATCGATCGAGCGGTTCTTCATTTATCTCATTTTTTGTAACAAATATCTATAAAAATCAATGCCAAGATATATAAAAAATGTGATAAAGGAAGAACCGCTCGACCGATTTTGTGCAAACTTCACATAAACCATCTACTAAATAGTCCGAACAAAGGCTAAAAATTTGGTTTGGATAGGTGGGCCCGTTCTTGAGTTATAAAATTACAACGAAAGGTGGCATTGATTTTTATAGATATTTGTTACAAAAAATGTGATAAATGAAGAACCGCTCAACCGATTTTGTGCAAACTTCACATAAACCATCTACTAAATAGTCCGAACAAAGCCTAAAAATTTGGTTTGGATAGGTGAGCCCGTTCTTGAGTTATAAAATTACAACGAAAAGTGGCATTTTGATTTTTATACATATAGATGCCACTTTTCGTTGTAATTTTATAACTCAAGAACGGGCTTACCTATCCAAGCCAAATTTTTAGGCTTTGTTTGGACTATTTAGTAGATGGTTTATGTGAAGTTTGCACAAAATCGATCGAGCGGTTCTTCATTTATTACATTTTTTGTAACAAATATCTATAAAAATCAATGCCAAGATATATAAAAAATGTGATAAATGAAGAACCGCTCGATCGATTTTGTGCAAACTTCACATAAACCATCTACTAAATAGTCCGAACAAAGCCTAAAAATTTGGTTTGGATAGGTGAGTCCGTTCTTGAGTTATAAAATTACAACGAAAGTGGCATTTTTTAAAAATCAATTTTTTGACGTATGTAAATACTTAAATATTGTAAGTAGGTTTTGGAATTTTATACAAACAATGAAACAGTGTTGTTTTCAAAATATTATGACGGTTAATCTTTAGTTACTATCCAAGTGAGACTTAAAATAAATACGTATTTGAAAGAAAGTTAAAAACAATTATTATTATAGGTGAGTAATTTTAATAAATAAATTTAATAAATAAATTTTTAACCTAAATTTGAAGCGAAAGATGCAATATCATAGATCAAGATGACGGCGAATCAGTTTTACAAGTACCGGCAAGTGTTTTAAAGACCAGTTATCCACGAATACTTTACGCTATTTTTTTTCGAGCACGACGGCGCAGCCGGAGTGAACCCTCGAGATAGAGCAAGTGTTTTAAAGACCAGTTATCTACGAATACTTTACGCTATTTTTTTTCGAGCACGACGGCGCAGCCGGAGTGAACCCTCGAAATAGAGCAAGTATTTTAAAGACCAGTTATCCACGAATACTTTACGCTATTTTTTTTCGAGCACGACGGCGCAGCCGGAGTGAACCCTCGAAATAGAGCAAGTGTTTTAAAGACCAGTTATCCACGAATACTTTACGCTATTATTTTATTGACGTATGCAGTCATATATATTTCCATACACACATATATATTTTAAAATAGCTAGCAATTAATAAAATATAAATGTGCGTATATGTGTGTATGGAAATATATATGACTGCATACGTCAATAAAAAAATAGCGTAAAGTATTCGTGGATAACTGGTCTTTAAAACACTTGCTCTATTTCGAGGGTTCACTCCGGCTGCGCCGTCGTGCTCGAAAAAAAATAGCGTAAAGTATTCGTGGATAACTGGTCTTTAAAACGCTTGCTCTATTTCGAAGGTTCACTCCGGGTGCGCCGTCGTGCTCGAAATAGAGCAAGTGTTTTAAAGACCAGTTATCCACGAATACTTCACGCTATTTTTTTCGAGCACGACGGCGAAGCCGGAGTGAACCTTCGAAATAGAGCAAGCGTTTTAAAGACCAGTTATCCACGAATACTTTACGCTATTTTTTTTCGAGCACGACGGCGCAGCCGGAGTGAACCCTCGAAATAGAGCAAGTGTTTTAAAGACCAGTTATCCACGAATACTTTACGCTATTTTTTTATTGACGTATGCAGTCATATATATTTACATACACACATATACGCACATTTATATTTTAAAATAGCTAGCAATTAATAAAATAGATAGATAGATAGATGTTCCAATTAAATTTTTTTATTATTTCACTTTATACGTAGCGAAGCACGTACAGGGCCGCTAGTCTGTTATAATAGTGTATATTCTCTGAATTAAAAAGTTGATGTAAAATTTGCATTCACCCTCTCCTCCCTTTAAATGAGTTCTGGTAAGATTTTGCCGGATCCCTCCCTCTTATTTTTAGCTCCCTTAATTAATGAATGTCCCTTATAAATGTATATTCGCTTGTAAACATATATTGCTATAAAATAACATTGATGGAGAACATGCATAAAACTTTTAAATCAATATTATTTTTTTATTTAAACAGCAAAAGATGTGAAAAGTGCAATACTGAAAGATTTATTTAAAACTATGTCGCTTTTCTACAAAAAATCAAAAATTAAGTGAAACGAACATAATTTAAAACACCAAACAACGAGAAGTGAGGTCACTCTATCGAAATTATTTGATAGCTGCCACTTTTACTACATTCGTGTAATTTGTTTTCATAGAAACATTAATATTTTTACTATTTACATCCAGATTCCCAGAATAGCGACGCCACCAACGATACGCAATGGGCAATATGTGTGATCTAATGCCGGCACTTCACATGGCTATTTGTATTTGTGTATTTGGCATATTTGGCAAACAATTACCAAGTGTGGACAGTCTATTTGACAAAGTGTTGGCCTTATTTGCCTATTTGACAAATAAGGCCAATACCAAATACGCGTTACCGTGCGCTTGTCGGTTTTTCGAGGCACATCAAAGGGGTCAAATACGCAAATAAACCGTCCACACAAAAGCGCCGTGAACCTGTACGGACGTGCAGTATTTTTGTGTCTGTGCTGTGAGCGAGAATTGGAACAATTACTATTGAAAATGAATTGGGACAATGAAACAGTGCTAAAATTCCTGGAATTTTGGACCTTGCGTTCTGCTGCCAAATGTTTGTGTGTTTGCTATTTGACTGCCCTGTGTGGATGGTCGTATTTGCCTCTATTTGCATGTTTGTCTTGAACGTCATATATTTTGCCAAATACAACAAACACCCAATAGCGAACACAAATATAGCCATGTGAAGTGCCACCTTAACATAAAAATTCGATGCAGTGACGTCAGGTCACATGACTACGTTTTGGCGCGAATTTCAAAATGTCATTCATGCGTCGTTTATATAAAAGCTGTATAACTTAAATTTTCCGTTTAAAATATTTTTATGTGAGATTTAAATATTTTCTTATACTGAAAAAAACGCTTGACGTCTATTGTATTCACAAGTCATTCATATTTCTTACTTGACAGCTATTGACAATTATTTGACAGTGTTACAAAACTATTTTTAAGAAACGCGCGCTTTATAGAACAGTATTTTAGTTCACAGGTCTCAGGGTTTGTTAATGTAAACACAAATGAAAGAGACGTGGCAACGTAACGAGAAAGTTAAAATCTATTCAAAACAAACGAGTTGGTTTATGCAAAGCACACTAAGAACACACGTACTGTGTACGTTGCTTAGCAACTAGCAACGTCAATGCAATGACAATTGACAACATAATCAAAATACGTAACTGAAAATTTAAGTTTAAGCCAATAACACAGGGGCGGATGAGCCTGCCGTCAAGGACATAGATATGGGGGAGTAAAGAGGATAATTACCCCCTCTCCCCGAGGATAATAAAAAATAAAGCTTAAAATATATCAAAACCTAACTAAATGAAATAAGTTCAAAAACTAAAACCCGACTACTAAATAGTATGAAATTAGAAAATATTCTCATCTCTTATGCCGGCACTTCACATGGCTATTTGTATTTGTGTATTGTGGCATATTTGGCAAACAATTACCAAGTGTGGACAGTCTATTTGACAAAGTGTTGGCCTTATTTGCCTATTTGACAAATAAGGCCTATTGGCCTTATTTGTCAAATAGGCGTTACCGTTACCGTGCGCATGTCGGTTTTTCGAGGCACCTCAAAGGAGTCAAATAGGCAAATACGCAAATAAACCGCCCACACAATGGCCATATTCAGAAGCGCACGCGCCGTGAACCTGTACGGACGTGCAGTATTTTTGTGTCTGTGCTGTGAGCGAGAACTGGAACAATTACTATTGAAAATGAATTGGGACAATGAAACAGTGCTAAAATTCCTGGAATTTTGAACCTTGCGTTCTGCTGCCAAATGTTTGTGTGTTTGTTATTTGACTGCTATGTGTGGATGGTCGTATTTGCCTCTATTTGCATGTTTGTATTGAACGCCATATATTTTGCCAAATACAACCAACACCCAATAGCGAACACAAATAGCCATGTGAAGTGCCACCTTTAAATTTAGGTTAGTTGGCTTCAATACGTCTATACCATATTTCGGTTTGATCACATTTATAGAGTCTGTATGACAGTAGCTGTCGGCATCACTTTTTTTCTAAATAAAATAAA